>JBAIZL010000002.1:27631066-27831066 GCA_036971475.1 Prosapia bicincta
AAACAGTTTAATAAAATTAGATGCAACACGTGTGAACAAAACCCGAGCAGCTGACTTCAGTTACCAGTAGGAGCGTATTTATACACGCAGACAATTTAACAGACAATTCCCTATTATTATATAGTTTAGTTTTGTCTAAGGGTTGACGTTACGTAAAGTAGACGAAGAATTTCCCACCGGAAATTCTAAATGTAACTCTGACGTTGCAAAATTAATCTAAAATACTCAGTGTGAATTCCACGTGTTTTAATTACTAGAGCACGTCTTGTGTCGAGATGTGCAATAAAACATTTTATTAGTCGAAATGAAGTTAACGAATGACAAAGATTAAATATTATTTATATCTAATGTACTTTTACAGTGGCAAACATTTCAGATTTTAGATAGTGTGCATAATATACATGGGCGAATTCATGCACCGAAAACAATACGGAACGTGAATATGTCGCCCATTCCTAGTTCCCCTCCACGGCACACTTCAATCTATATACTTACACACAGAACATGTGTGTAGGTATCCTAATCCCATATGCATTCTACGGCGCACTTCAGGCAATATATTTACACACAGAACATGTGTAGGTATCATAATCCCATATGCATTCTACGGCGCACTTCAGGCAATATATTTACACACAGAACATGATAATGTATCCTATTCCTATTTGCATGCTACGGCGCACTTCAGGCAATATACTTACACACAGAACATGATAATGTATCCTATTCCTATTTGCATGCCACGGTGCGCTTCAGGCAATATACTTACACACAGAACATGATTAGGTATTCTATTCCTATTTGCATGACACGGTGCACTTCAGGCAATATACTTACACACAGAACATGATTAGGTATTCTATTCCTATTTGCATGCCACGGTGCACTTCAGGCAATATACTTACACACAGAACATGATTATGTATCCTATTCCTATTTGCATGCCACGGTGCACTTCAGGCAATATACTTACACACAGAACATGATTATGTATCCTATTCCTATTTGCATGTCACGGCGCACTTCAGGCAATATACTTACACACAGAACATGATTAGGTATTCTATTCCTATTTGTATGCCACGGTGCACTTCAGGCAATATACTTACACACAGAACATGATTAGGTATTCTATTCCTATTTGTATGCCACGGTGCACTTCAGGCAATATACTTACACACAGAACATGATTAGGTATTCTATTACTATTTGTATGCCACGGTGCACTTCAGGCAATATACTTACACACAGAACATGATTAGGGATACTATTCCTATTTGCATGTCACGGCGCAGTTCAATCAATATACTTACACACAGAACATGATTATGTATCCTATTCCTATTTGCATGCCACGGTGCACTTCAGGCAATATACTTACACACAGAACATGATTAGGTATACTATTCCTATTTGCATGTCACGGTGCACTTCAATCAATATACTAACACACAGAACATGATTAGGTATCCTATTCCTATTTGCATGTCACGGCGCAGTTCAATCAATATACTTACACACAGAACATGATTAGGTATACTATTTCTATTTGCATGTCACGGCGCACTTCAGGCAATATACATACACACAGAACATGTTTAGGTATACTATTTCTATTTGCATGTCACGGCGCACTTCAGGCAATATACTTACACACAGAACATGATTAGGTATTCTATTCCTATTTGCATGCCACGGTGCACTTCAGGCAATATACTTACACACAGAACATGATTATGTATCCTATTCCTATTTGCATGCCACGGTGCACTTCAGGCAATATACTTACACACAGAACATGATTATGTATCCTATTCCTATTTGCATGTCACGGCGCACTTCAGGCAATATACTTACACACAGAACATGATTAGGTATTCTATTCCTATTTGTATGCCACGGTGCACTTCAGGCAATATACTTACACACAGAACATGATTAGGTATTCTATTCCTATTTGTATGCCACGGTGCACTTCAGGCAATATACTTACACACAGAACATGATTAGGTATTCTATTACTATTTGTATGCCACGGTGCACTTCAGGCAATATACTTACACACAGAACATGATTAGGGATACTATTCCTATTTGCATGTCACGGCGCAGTTCAATCAATATACTTACACACAGAACATGATTATGTATCCTATTCCTATTTGCATGCCACGGTGCACTTCAGGCAATATACTTACACACAGAACATGATTAGGTATACTATTCCTATTTGCATGTCACGGTGCACTTCAATCAATATACTAACACACAGAACATGATTAGGTATCCTATTCCTATTTGCATGTCACGGCGCAGTTCAATCAATATACTTACACACAGAACATGATTAGGTATACTATTTCTATTTGCATGTCACGGCGCACTTCAGGCAATATACATACACACAGAACATGTTTAGGTATACTATTTCTATTTGCATGTCACGGCGCAGTTCAGGCAATATACTTACACACAGAACATGATTAGGTATACTATTTCTATTTGCATGTCACGGCGCACTTCAGGCAATATACTTACACACAGAACATGTTTAGGTATACTATTTCTATTTGCATGTCACGGCGCACTTCGGGCAATATACTTACACACAGAACATGTTTAGGTATACTATTTCTATTTGCATGTCACGGCGAACTTCAGGCAATATACTTACACACAGAACATGTTTAGGTATACTATTTCTATTTGCATGTCACGGCGCACTTCAGGCAATATACTTACACACAGAACATGTTTAGGTATACTATTTCTATTTGCATGTCACGGCGCACTTCAGGCAATATACTTACACACAGAACATGATTAGGTATACTATTTCTATTTGCATGTCACGGCGCACTTCAGGCAATATACTTACACACAGAACATGTTTAGGTATACTATTCCTATTAGCATGTCACGGCGCAGTTCAGGCAATATACTTACACACAGAACATGATTAGGTATACTATTCCTATTTGCATGTCACGACGCAGTTCAATCAATATACTTACACACAGAACATGATTAGGTATTCTATTCCTATTTGCATGCCACGGTGCACTTCAGGCAATATACTTACACACAGAACATGAATATGTATCCTATTCCTATTTGCATGCCACGGTGCACTTCAGGCAATATACTTACACACAGAACATGATTATGTATCCTATTCCTATTTGCATGTCACGGCGCACTTCAGGCAATATACTTACACACAGAACATGATTAGGTATTCTATTCCTATTTGTATGCCACGGTGCACTTCAGGCAATATACTTACACACAGAACATGATTAGGTATTCTATTCCTATTTGTATGCCACGGTGCACTTCAGGCAATATACTTACACACAGAACATGATTAGGTATTCTATTACTATTTGTATGCCACGGTGCACTTCAGGCAATATACTTACACACAGAACATGATTAGGGATACTATTCCTATTTGCATGTCACGGCGCAGTTCAATCAATATACTTACACACAGAACATGATTATGTATCCTATTCCTATTTGCATGCCACGGTGCACTTCAGGCAATATACTTACACACAGAACATGATTAGGTATACTATTCCTATTTGCATGTCACGGTGCACTTCAATCAATATACTAACACACAGAACATGATTAGGTATCCTATTCCTATTTGCATGTCACGGCGCAGTTCAATCAATATACTTACACACAGAACATGATTAGGTATACTATTTCTATTTGCATGTCACGGCGCACTTCAGGCAATATACATACACACAGAACATGTTTAGGTATACTATTTCTATTTGCATGTCACGGCGCACTTCAGGCAATATACTTACACACAGAACATGATTAGGTATACTATTTCTATTTGCATGTCACGGCGCACTTCAGGCAATATACTTACACACAGAACATGTTTAGGTATACTATTTCTATTTGCATGTCACGGCGCACTTCGGGCAATATACTTACACACAGAACATGTTTAGGTATACTATTTCTATTTGCATGTCACGGCGAACTTCAGGCAATATACTTACACACAGAACATGTTTAGGTATACTATTTCTATTTGCATGTCACGGCGCACTTCAGGCAATATACTTACACACAGAACATGTTTAGGTATACTATTTCTATTTGCATGTCACGGCGCACTTCAGGCAATATACTTACACACAGAACATGATTAGGTATACTATTTCTATTTGCATGTCACGGCGCACTTCAGGCAATATACTTACACACAGAACATGTTTAGGTATACTATTCCTATTAGCATGTCACGGCGCAGTTCAGGCAATATACTTACACACAGAACATGATTAGGTATACTATTCCTATTTGCATGTCACGACGCAGTTCAATCAATATACTTACACACAGAACATGATTAGGTATACTATTTCTATTTGCATGTCACGGCGCAATTCAGGCAATATACTTACACACAGAACATGATTAGGTATACTATTTCTATTTGCATGTCACGGCGCACTTCAGGCAATAAACTTACACACAGAACATGTTTAGGTATGCTATTCCTATTTGCATGTCACGGCGCAGTTCAGGCAATATACTTACACACAGAACATGATTAGGTATACTATTCCTATTTGCATGTCACGGCGCAGTTCAATCAATATACTTACACACAGAACATGATTAGGGATACTATTCCTATTTGCATGTCACGGCGCAGTTCAATCAATATACTTACACACAGAACATGATTATGTATCCTATTCCTATTTGCATGCCACGGTGCACTTCAGGCAATATACTTACACACAGAACATGATTAGGTATACTATTCCTATTTGCATGTCACGGTGCACTTCAATCAATATACTAACACACAGAACATGATTAGGTATCCTATTCCTATTTGCATGTCACGGCGCAGTTCAATCAATATACTTACACACAGAACATGATTAGGTATACTATTTCTATTTGCATGTCACGGCGCACTTCAGGCAATATACATACACACAGAACATGTTTAGGTATACTATTTCTATTTGCATGTCACGGCGCACATCAGGCAATAAACTTACACACAGAACATGATTAGGTATACTATTTCTATTTGCATGTCACGGCGCACTTCAGGCAATATACTTACACACAGAACATGTTTAGGTATACTATTTCTATTTGCATGTCACGGCGCACTTCGGGCAATATACTTACACACAGAACATGTTTAGGTATACTATTTCTATTTGCATGTCACGGCGAACTTCAGGCAATATACTTACACACAGAACATGTTTAGGTATACTATTTCTATTTGCATGTCACGGCGCACTTCAGGCAATATACTTACACACAGAACATGTTTAGGTATACTATTTCTATTTGCATGTCACGGCGCACTTCAGGCAATATACTTACACACAGAACATGATTAGGTATACTATTTCTATTTGCATGTCACGGCGCACTTCAGGCAATATACTTACACACAGAACATGTTTAGGTATACTATTCCTATTAGCATGTCACGGCGCAGTTCAGGCAATATACTTACACACAGAACATGATTAGGTATACTATTCCTATTTGCATGTCACGACGCAGTTCAATCAATATACTTACACACAGAACATGATTAGGTATACTATTTCTATTTGCATGTCACGGCGCAATTCAGGCAATATACTTACACACAGAACATGATTAGGTATACTATTTCTATTTGCATGTCACGGCGCACTTCAGGCAATAAACTTACACACAGAACATGTTTAGGTATGCTATTCCTATTTGCATGTCACGGCGCAGTTCAGGCAATATACTTACACACAGAACATGATTAGGTATACTATTCCTATTTGCATGTCACGGCGCAGTTCAATCAATATACTTACACACAGAACATGATTAGGTATACTATTCCTATTTGCATGTCACGGCGCAGTTCAATCAATATACTTACACACAGAACATGATTATGTATCCTATTCCTATTTGCATGTCACGGCGCACTTCAGGCAATATACTTACACACAGAACATGATTAGGTATACTATTCCTATTTGCATGTCACGGTGCACTTCAATCAATATACTAACACACAGAACATGATTAGGTATCCTATTCCTATTTGCATGTCACGGCGCAGTTCAATCAATATACTTACACACAGAACATGATTAGGTATACTATTTCTATTTGCATGTCACGGCGCAGTTCAATCAATATACTTACACACAGAACATGATTATGTATCCTATTCCTATTTGCATGTCACGGCGCACTTCAGGCAATATACTTACACACAGAACATGTTTAGGTATACTATTTCTATTTGCATGTCACGGCGCACTTCAGGCAATATACTTACACACAGAACATGTTTAGGTATACTATTTCTATTTGCATGTCACGGCGCACTTCAGGCAATATACTTACACACAGAAAATGTTTAGGTATACTATTTCTATTTGCATATCACGGCGCACTTCAGGCAATATACTTACACACAGAACATGTTTAGGTATACTATTTCTATTTGCATGTCACGGCGCACTTCAGGCAATATACTTACACACAGTACATGATTAGGTATACTATTTCTATTTGCATGTCACGGCGCAATTCAGGCAATATACTTACACACAGAACATGATTAGGTATACTATTTCTATTTGCATGTCACGGTGCACTTCAATCAATATACTTACACACAGAACATGTTTAGGTATACTATTTCTATTTGCATGTCACGGCGCACTTCAGGCAATATACTTACACACAGAACATGTTTAGGTATACTATTTCTATTTGCATGTCACGGCGCACTTCAGGCAATATACTTACACACAGAACATGATTAGGTATACTATTTCTATTTGCATGTCACGGTGCACTTCAATCAATATACTTACACACAGAACATGTTTAGGTATACTATTTCTATTTGCATGTCACGGCGCACTTCAGGCAATATACTTACACACAGAACATGTTTAGGTATACTATTTCTATTTGCATGTCACGGCGCACTTCAGGCAATATACTTACACACAGAACATGATTATGTATCCTATTCCTATTTGCATGTCACGGCGCAGTTCAATCAATATACTTACACACAGAACATGATTAGGTATACTATTTCTATTTGCATGTCACGGTGCACTTCAATCAATATACTTACACACAGAATATGTTTAGGTATACTATTTCTATTTGCATGTCACGGCGCACTTCAGGCAATATACTTACACACAGAACATGTTTAGGTATACTATTTCTATTTGCATGTCACATCGCACTTCAGGCAATATTCTTACACACAGAACATGTTTAGGTATACTATTTCTATTTGCATGTCACGGCGCACTTCAGGCAATATACTTACACACAGAACATGATTAGGTATACTATTTCTATTTGCATGTCACGGTGCACTTCAATCAATATACTTACACACAGAACATGATTAGGTATACTATTTCTATTTGCATGTCACGGCGCACTTCAGGCAATATACTTACACACAGAACATGTTTAGGTATACTATTTCTATTTGCATGTCACGGCGCACTTCAGGCAATATACTTACACACAGAACATGATTAGGTATAATATTTCTATTTGCATGTCACGGCGCACTTCAGGCAATATACTTACACACAGAACATGTTTAGGTATACTATTTCTATTTGCATGTCACGGCGCACTTCAGGCAATATACTTACACACAGAACATGATTAGGTATACTATTTCTATTTGCATGTCACGGTGCACTTCAATCGATATACTTACACACAGAACATGTTTAGGTATACTATTTCTATTTGCATGTCACGGCGCACTTCAGGCAATATACTTACACACAGAACATGTTTAGGTATACTATTTCTATTTGCATGTCACGGCGCACTTCAGGCAATATACTTACACACAGAACATGATTAGGTATACTATTTCTATTTGGATGTCACGGCGCACTTCAGGCAATATACTTACACACAGAACATGTTTAGGTATACTATTTCTATTTGCATGTCACGGCGCACTTCAGGCAATATACTTACACACAGAACATGATTAGGTATACTATTTCTATTTGCATGTCACGGCGCACTTCAGGCAATATACTTACACACAGAACATGTTTAGGTATACTATTTCTATTTGCATGTCACGGCGCACTTCAGGCAATATACTTACACACAGAACATGTTTAGGTATACTATTTCTATTTGCATGTCACGGCGCACTTCAGGCAATATACTTACACACAGAACATGATTAGGTATACTATTTCTATTTGCATGTCACGGTGCACTTCAATCAATATACTTACACACAGAACATGTATAGGTATACTATTTCTATTTGCATGTCACGGCGCACTTCAGGCAATATACTTACACACAGAACATGTTTAGGTATACTATTTCTATTTGCATGTCACGGCGCACTTCAGGCAATATACTTACACACAGAACATGTTTAGGTATACTGTTTCTATTTGCATGTCACGGCGCACTTCAGGCAATATACTTACACACAGAACATGATTAGGTATACTATTTCTATTTGCATGTCACGGTGCACTTCAATCAATATACTTACACACAGAACATGTTTAGGTATACTATTTCTATTTGCATGTCACGGCGCACTTCAGGCAATATACTTACACACAGAACATGTTTAGGTATACTATTTCTATTTGCATGTCACGGCGCACTTCAGGCAATATACTTACACACAGAACATGTTTAGGTATACTATTTCTATTTGCATGTCACGGCGCACTTCAGGCAATATACTTACACACAGAACATGTTTAGGTATACTATTTCTATTTGCATGTCACGGCGCACTTCAGGCAATATACTTACACACAGAACATGTTTAGGTATACTATTCCTATTTGCATGTCACGGCGCAGTTCAATCAATATACTTACACTCAGAACATGATTAGGTATACTATTTCTATTTGTATGTCACGGCGCACTTCAGGCAATATACTTACACACAGAACATGTTTAGGTATACTATTTCTATTTGCATGTCACGGCGCACTTCAGGCAATATACTTACACACAGAACATGATTAGGTATACTATTTCTATTTGCATGTCACGGCGCACGTCAGGCAATATACTTACACACAGAAGATGTTTAGGTATACTATTTCTATTTGCATGTCACGGCGCACTTCAGGCAATATACATACACACAGAACATGTTTAGGTATACTATTTCTATTTGCATGTCACGGCGCACTTCAGGCAATATACTTACACACAGAACATGATTAGGTATACTATTTCTATTTGCATGTCACGGTGCACTTTAATCAATATACTTACACACAGAACATGTTTAGGTATACTATTTCTATTTGCATGTCACGGCGCACTTCAGGCAATATACTTACACACAGAACATGTTTAGGTATACTATTTCTATTTGCATGTCACGGCGCACTTCAGGCAATATACTTACACACAGAACATGATCAGGTATACTATATCTATTTGCATGTCACGGCGCACTTCAGGCAATATACTTACACACAGAACATGTTTAGGTATACTATTTCTATTTGCATGTCACGGCGCACTTCAGGCAATATACTTACACACAGAACATGATTAGGTATACTATTTCTATTTGCATGTCACGGCGCACTTCAGGCAATATACTTACACACAGAACATGATTAGGTATACTATTTCTATTTGCATGTCACGGCGCACTTCAGGCAATATACTTACACACAGAACATATTTAGGTATACTATTTCTATTTGCATGTCACGGCGCACTTCAGGCAATATACTTACACACAGAACATGATTAGGTATACTATTTCTATTTGCATGTCACGGTGCACTTCAGGCAATATACTTACACACAGAACATGATTAGGTATACTATTTCTATTTGCATGTCACGGCGCACTTCAGGCAATATACTTACACACAGAACATGTTTAGGTATACTATTTCTATTTGCATGTCACGGCGCACTTCAGGCAATATACTTACACACAGAACATGATTAGGTATACTATTTCTATTTGCATGTCACGGCGCACTTCAGGCAATATACTTACACACAGAACATGTTTAGGTATACTATTTCTATTTGCATGTCACGGCGCACTTCAGGCAATATACTTACACACAGAACATGATTAGGTATACTATTTCTATTTGCATGTCACGGTGCACTTCAATCAATATACTTACACACAGAACATGTTTAGGTATACTATTTCTATTTGCATGTCACGGCGCACTTCAGGCAATATACTTACACACAGAACATGTTTAGGTATACTATTTCTATTTGCATGTCACGGCGCACTTCAGGCAATATACTTACACACAGAACATGTTTAGGTATACTGTTTCTATTTGCATGTTACGGCGCACTTCAGGCAATATACTTACACACAGAACATGATTAGGTATACTATTTCTATTTGCATGTCACGGTGCACTTCAATCAATATACTTACACACAGAACATGTTTAGGTATACTATTTCTATTTGCATGTCACGGCGCACTTCAGGCAATATACTTACACACAGAACATGTTTAGGTATACTATTTCTATTTGCATGTCACGGCGCACTTCAGGCAATATACTTACACACAGAACATGTTTAGGTATACTATTTCTATTTGCATGTCACGGCGCACTTCAGGCAATATACTTACACACAGAACATGTTTAGGTATACTATTTCTATTTGCATGTCACGGCGCACTTCAGGCAATATACTTACACACAGAACATGTTTAGGTATACTATTCCTATTTGCATGTCACGGCGCAGTTCAATCAATATACTTACACTCAGAACATGATTAGGTATACTATTTCTATTTGTATGTCACGGCGCACTTCAGGCAATATACTTACACACAGAACATGTTTAGGTATACTATTTCTATTTGCATGTCACGGCGCACTTCAGGCAATATACTTACACACAGAACATGATTAGGTATACTATTTCTATTTGCATGTCACGGCGCACGTCAGGCAATATACTTACACACAGAACATGTTTAGGTATACTATTTCTATTTGCATGTCACGGCGCACTTCAGGCAATATACTTACACACAGAACATGTTTAGGTATACTATTTCTATTTGCATGTCACGGCGCACTTCAGGCAATATACTTACACACAGAACATGATTAGGTATACTATTTCTATTTGCATGTCACGGTGCACTTTAATCAATATACTTACACACAGAACATGTTTAGGTATACTATTTCTATTTGCATGTCACGGCGCACTTCAGGCAATATACTTACACACAGAACATGTTTAGGTATACTATTTCTATTTGCATGTCACGGCGCACTTCAGGCAATATACTTACACACAGAACATGATCAGGTATACTATATCTATTTGCATGTCACGGCGCACTTCAGGCAATATACTTACACACAGAACATGTTTAGGTATACTATTTCTATTTGCATGTCACGGCGCACTTCAGGCAATATACTTACACACAGAACATGATTAGGTATACTATTTCTATTTGCATGTCACGGCGCACTTCAGGCAATATACTTACACACAGAACATGATTAGGTATACTATTTCTATTTGCATGTCACGGCGCACTTCAGGCAATATACTTACACACAGAACATATTTAGGTATACTATTTCTATTTGCATGTCACGGCGCACTTCAGGCAATATACTTACACACAGAACATGATTAGGTATACTATTTCTATTTGCATGTCACGGTGCACTTCAGGCAATATACTTACACACAGAACATGATTAGGTATACTATTTCTATTTGCATGTCACGGCGCACTTCAGGCAATATACTTACACACAGAACATGTTTAGGTATACTATTTCTATTTGCATGTCACGGCGCACTTCAGGCAATATACTTACACACAGAACATGATTAGGTATACTATTTCTATTTGCATGTCACGGCGCACTTCAGGCAATATACTTACACACAGAACATGATTAGGTATATTATTTCTATTTGCATTACACGGTGTTCTTCAGGCAATATACTTACACACAGAACATGATTATTCATTCTATTTCTATTTGCATTACACGGTGTTCTTCAGGCAATATACTTACACACAGAACATGATTATTCATTCTATTTCTATTTGCATTACACGGTGTTCTTCAGGCAATATACTTACACACAGAACATGATTATTCATTCTATTTCTATTTGCATTACACGGTGTTCTTCAGGCAATATACTTACACACAGAACATGATTAGGTATACTATTTCTATTTGCATGTCACGGCGCACTTCAATCAATATACATACACACAGAACATGATTATGTATCTTATTCCTATTTGCATTCCACAGCGCACTTCAATCAATATACTTACACACAGAACATGATTATGTATCTTATTCCTATTTGCATGTCACGGCGAACTTCAATCAATATACTTACACACAGAACATGATTATGTATCCTATTCCTATTTGCATGTCACGGCGCACTTCAATCAATATACTTACACACAGAACATGATTATGTATCCTATTCCTATTTGCATGTCACGGCACACTTCAATCAATATACTTACACACAGAACATGATTATGTATCCAATTCCTATTTGCATGTCACGGTGCACTTCAATCAATATACTAACACACAGAACATGATTAGGTATTCTATTCCTGTTTGCATGCCACGGTGCACTTCAGGCAATATACTTACACACAGAACATGATTAGGTATTCTATTCCTATTTGCATGCCACGGTGCACTTCAGGCAATATACTTACACACAGAACATGATTAGGTACTCTATTCCTATTTGCATGCCACGGTGCACTTCAGGCGGTATACTTACACACAGAACATGATTAGGTATTCTATTCCTATTTGCATGACACGGTGCACTTCAATCTATATACTAACACACAGAACATGATTAGGTATTCTATTCCTATTTGCATGCCACGGTGCACTTCAGGCAATATACTTACACACAGAACATTATTAGGTATTCTATTCCTATTTGCATGCCACGGTGCACTTCAGGCAATATACTTACACACAGAACATGATTAGGTATTCTATTCCTATTTGCATGCCACGGTGCACTTCAGGCGGTATACTTACACACAGAACATGATTAGGAATTCTATTCCTATTTGCATTACACGGTGTTCTTCAGGCAATATACTTACACACACAACATGATTAGGAATTCTATTCCTATTTGCATGCCACGGTGCACTTCAGGCAATATACTTACACACAGAACATGATTAGGTATTCTATTCCTATTTGCATGCCACGGTGCACTTCAGGCAATATACTTACACACAGAACATGATTAGGTATTCTATTCCTATTTGCATGCCACGGTGCACTTCAGGCGGTATACTTACACACAGAACATGATTAGGAATTCTATTCCTATTTGCATTACACGGTGTTCTTCAGGCAATATACTTACACACACAACATGATTAGGAATTCTATTCCTATTTGCATTACACGGTGTTCTTCAGGCAATATACTTACACACAGAACATGATTAGGAATTCTATTCCTATGTGCATTACACGGTGTTCTTCAGGCAATATACTTACACACAGAACATGATTAGGTATTCTATTCCTATTAGCATGCCACGGTGCACTTCAGGCAATATACTTACACACAGAACATGATTAGGTATTCTATTCCTATTTGCATGCCACGGTGCACTTCAGGCAATATACTTACACACAGAACATGTTTAGGTATCCTATTCCTATTTGCATGACACGGTGCACTTCAATCAATATACTTACACACAGAACATGATTAGGTATTCTATTCCTATTTGCATGAAACGGTGCACTTCAATCAATATACTTATACTCAGAACATGATTAGGTATCCTATTCCTATTTGCATGTCACGGTGCACTTCAGGCAATATACATACAGGGTACGTATTTTAGTTCTAGTTTTACTGCACGGCGCACTTTAGGCAATATAGTTACAAAAGGAATGAAAGTAAGTATTTTTTTTCTAGTTTTACTTCACGGCGCTCTTTAGGCAATATAGTTACATACGAAATGAGATTGTTTATTTTAAGTCTAGTTTTACTGCACGGCGCACTTTAGGCAATATAGTTACACATGGAATAAGAGTATGTATTTTTGTTCTAGTTTTATTCGACGGCGCATTTTAGACAATATAGTTACATACGGAATGTGAGTATAGTAAACTCCCGATTGTCCGTGGAATAGGGTGGCCCGGCAACGCCGGATAACGAATTCCCCGGATAATCCGTTATGAACAAAGAATACGCAAAACGATTGATAATCGATTATTATACCATTAGTTACACAAATAATAACACCGGGTAATGCAATTCACAAATAATCTTCAGAGGACAGAATAAATACAGAAAATAATTTAAATTGTCAGTGTATTTGACGGATTACAACATGTACATTTATATGTCCAACTATTTACAATACGTACATAAGTATATGTCAAAAGTAAGTATGTATGTACATATGTAATTTCCTTTACACATAATACTTTCACTTTTTAACCAAAAAAATCTGTCACTTTCGTCTGTTTTTTTGTGAGCATTGATTTAGCTTTAATGTGCGATCTAAGTTTCTTGAGAACCATTTTGTCGCGCAGTGTCTACTTGTGTCACGTGTTACAAAGCCATAACGATCCATAATGTATATGACAGACATGGATAATGCATATGTCACGTCCTAGATTATTTATAGCCGAGATTAGCTGACATTTGTTTACAATCTTATGATACACATTAGGTTTTCGGGCGTCCAAGCATTTTGTCATTGTCTACTATATACAGTAGTCTGCTCGCCCCTTTTATTTCGCTGGCCCGCATCGGGGTGCTTCCCTTTCAATGTAAAAATTAGTACGTATATATTTACATATCTATTCTCTTCATCTTAACTTCTATTAAGCCTTATATGTATTTACGTTGTAATTCACCGTTTGGAAATTCAAACACATGAATCTGATTGGAATAAACATTGGATATTTGTAAAACAATGGCTGATCCCGGATAATCCGCCCACGGATAATCGGGAGTTTACTGTACTTATTTTAGATCTAGTTTTACTTCATGGCGCATTTTAGGTAATATAGTTACACATGTTAGGAATGAGGGTAAGTTTTCTAGTTGTTGGTGTATGCAGCAACCCACATTAGAGTAGTTATATTTAGTCAATTAATTTAGAAAGAGTTTGCCGAGAAATGTGTTTTTACAAAATTAAAAAGTTTCTTTAATATTATTTATTTGTAAAATAAATGACTAATACATTTATGTCTTTAATTTTTATCAAGGCAATGTTACATCAAAGAAAGGAATATCTTAACTATACTAATCTTGTTTTTCTTTTAACAAACTCCAACCGGCGTAAGACGTCAAATGCATACCTTGGTTAAAACATCTTATATATTTATCAATAATTATAGTTAACGTAATAAACCTTTATCTATTAATTTTAATACAAACGGGTATTATAACTTACTTCTGTAGAAATATATTCCCAAGGTTTAAACAGAAATGTTTCAATAGTTTTACTAAACTTATTTCATTTGCTAAGTGGTCCTGTTTATCCTGGCGCCCAAAGTACACTTTGCAAGTAGTTGTCTCTTGTCTGTAGCAATGCACGTAATTAGACCTAGCTCTGTCTAAGGAGCGATGATTTCGTTGTCGTCAACAGTGACAGTAAATTCTTCCCTTAGAGCGTTCTGCGTTTAATCCATTACTTACAGACGGATACAAGTCTCTTGGTGATTGTAAAGAAACTTTACTTGTCTCTACCCCTCAACTGCAGCTGTTCTATAACGCCCCCTTTCCGCCTCCATTTGTCACTCGAATGTAATAGAAATATTATCTTTGTTTATAAGAGAGAGGTTTTGTGTTCGTTTCTTGTATTAAGTGCGTACTTCAACGTTGTGTGACACTACCACGTACTTACACACACACACACACACACACACACACACACACACACACACACAGGCTCACTCACTCTCACACACACATACACACCCCCCTACACACGCACAGGCTCACTCACTCGCACACACACACACACACACACACACACACACACACACACAAACACACACACACACACACACACATGCCCCCCCCCCCCACACACACACACACACAAACACACACACACACACATGCCCCCCCCCCCACACACACACACACACATACACACACACATGCGCGCGCGCGTGCTTCGAACTTACAAACGTACACATCAGACAATGGTTTCATGGAAACCAAATAATGAATCATGTTCTCAACCCCAAGCTTCAAGCATTTGTGTACAAAAGCGCATCCCGTGATACGTGGAGTGTGCAGTCGATGATAGTATTTCTGTTTAATTGTTTACTGATCAATCTTCCCATGTGGCCGCGAGACAGTTCGCAAGGTTGAGACATGCGATAGATCTGTATAACACATAAAATAGCTTTAGCTACAAATAATTACCCCTTTTTTTTTAAAGATAAAGGGATAAGTACTCCTACCTTTCTGGTTCCCCTGATGGTTATAGCCTAAAGTATTTAAGCAGTATTGTTAAGAGCATTTTGTTGCTGTATGCAAACCTACGCTACGCTGCTCTGTACGTACTACTGTGAGGGACAAAAATTAACACAATTTTGTGAAAAGACTTTAAGTTGAAAAATATAGCTATAATTTTAGCTATATAATTCATAATTAAATTTGACTTTTTTATGATGACTAACACACTGGAGGATTTCTTGCAGTGTTTCATAGTCTACCTAAACCATTGTAATAAACTCAATTATCACCTGTAAGCGAAAAAACTAAATTTGCTTGTTGACCATAATATTTTATAAAAACTGGGTTATTGACATATTGGTCTACTAGTTTTGGAAACTAAGGGAAAATTTCAGCATCGCAACTACATGGTAGACGTGCTCTACACGAGGAAGAAGCTAAATGACTACCCGCTACTCGAGTAATAAGCTTTTATGTTTTATTTGTAGTAAAGCTAATATTATCTGTATAATCTGTAGTATCTCTGTATTATATCTGTCATAATAGTATCTGTAATATCTGTATAACAATAACAAAACGAAATTATACTTTATGAAACATATAATTAGTATATTTCGTTATATTTCAGGCTAGAGTAAAAGCTACGCACAACATCTGTTGTGGAACGTCCGGGAGTTACATTACCTACTGTGTGAAGTCAGGCTGTTAGTTACTATGTGAAGTCAGGCTCATATCTACTGCGTGAAGTCAGTCTGGTAACTACTACGTGTAGTCAGTCTGGTAGCTACTAAGTGTAATCAGTTGTTAGCTACTATGTGAAGTCAGTCTGTTAGCTACTAAGTGTAGTCGGTCTGTTAGCTACTATGTAAAGTCAGGCTCATATCTACTGCGTGAAGTCAGTCTGGTAACTACTACGAGTAGTCAGTCTGGTAGCTACTAAGTGTAATCAGTTGTTAGCTACTATGTGAAGTCAGTCTGTTAGCCACTAAGTGTAGTCAGTCTGTTAGCTACTATGTAAAGTCAGGCTCATATCTACTGTGTGAAGTCAGGCTGGTAGCTACTATGTGAAGTCAGGCTCATATCTACTGCGTGAAGTCAGGCTGGTAGCTACTATGTGAAGTCAGGCTGTTAGTTACTATGTGTAGTCAGTCTGTTACCTACTATGTGAAGTCAGGCTCATATATACTGCGTGAAGTCAGTCTGGTAACTACTACGTGTAGTCAGTCTGGTAGCTACTAAGTGTAATCAGTTGTTAGCTACTATGTGAAGTCAGTCTGTTAGCTACTAAGTGTAGTCAGTCTGTTAGCTACTATGTAAAGTCAGGCTCATATCTACTGTGTGAAGTCAGGCTGGTAGCTACTATGTGAAGTCAGGCTGTTAGTTACTATGTGTAGTCAGTCTGTTAGCTACTATGTGAAGTCAGGCTCATATCTACTGCGTGAAGTCAGTCTGGTAACTACTACGTGTAGTCAGTCTGTTAGTTACTAAGTGTAGTCAGTCTGTTAGCTACTATGTAAAGTCAGGCTCATATCTACTGTGTGAAGTCAGGCTGGTAGCTACTATGTGAAGTCCGGCTGTTAGTTACTATGTGTAGTCAGTCTGTTAGCTACTATGTGAAGTCAGGCTCATATCTACTGCGTGAAGTCAGTCTGGTAACTACTACGTGTAGTCAGTCTGTTAGCTACTAAGTGTAATCAGTCTGTTAGCTACTATGTGAAGTCAGTCTGTTAGCTACTAAGTGTAGTCAGTCTGTTAGCTACTATGTAATGTCAGGCTCATATCTACTGCGTGAAGTCAGTCTGGTAACTACTACGTGTAGTCAGTCTGTTAGCTAATATGTGAAATCAGTCTGTTAGCTACTAAGTTTAGTCAATCTGTTAGCTACGGTGTGAAGTCAGGCTTATATCTACTGTTGAAGTTAGGCTGGTAGCTACTATCTGAAGTCAGTCTGGTAACTACTACGTGAAGTCAGTCTGTTAGCTACTATGTGAAGTCAGTGTGTTAGCTACTAAGTGTAGTCTGTCTGTTAGATTCTATGTGAAGTCTGGATCATATCTCCTGTGTGAAGTCAGGCTGGTATCTACTATGTGAAGTCAGTCTGTTAGCTACTAAGTGTAGTCAGTCTGTTAGCTACTATGTGATGTCAGGCTTATATCGACTGTGTGAAGTTAGGCTGTTAGCTACTATGTGAAGTCAGTCTGGTAACTACTACGTGAAGTCAGTCTGTTAGCTGCTATGTGAAGTCAGTCTGGTAACAAATACGTTAAGTCAGTCTATTAGCGACTAAGTGTAGTCAGTCTGTTAGGTACTATGTGAAGTCAGGCTCATATCTACTGTGTGAAGTCAGTCTGTTAGCTACTAAGTGTAGTCAGTCTGTTAGCTAATATGTGAAATCAGTCTGTTAGCTACTATGTGTAGTCAGTTTGTGAGCTACTATGTGAGGTCAGGCTCATATCTACTGTGTGAAGTTAGGCTGGTAGCTACTATGTGAAGTCAGTCTGTTAGCTACTACGTGTAGTCAGTCTGTTAGCTACTAAGTGCAGTCAGTCTGTTAGCTACTATGCGAAATCAGTCTGGTAACTACTACGTGAAGTCAGTCTGTTAGCTACTAAGTGTAGTCAGTCTGTTAGCTAATATGTGAGTCAGTCTGATAGCTACTATGTGAAGTCAGGCTCATATCTACTGTTGAAGTTAGGCTGGTAGCTACTATTTGAAGTTAGTCTGGTAACTACTACTTGAAGTCAGTCTGTTAGCTACTATGTGAAGTCAGTGTGTTAGCTACTAAGTGTAGTCAGTCTGTTAGATTCTATGTGAAGTCAGGATCATATCTACTGTGTGAAGTCAGGCTGGTACCTACTATGTGAAGTTAGTCTGGTATCTACTACGTGAAGTCAGGTTCATATCAACTGTGTGAAGTCAGTCTGTCAACTACTATGTGATGTCAGGCTCATATCGACTGTGTGAAGTTAGGCTGCTAGCTACTATGTGAAGTCAGTCTGGTAACTACTACGTGAAGTCAGTCTGTTAGCTGCTATGTGAAGTCAGTCTGTTAGCTACTAAGTGTAGTCAGTCTGTTAGCTACTATGTGATGTCAGGCTGGTAGCTACTATGTGAAGTCAGTTTGTTAGCTACTATGTGTAGTAAGTTTGTGAGCTACTATGTGAGGTCAGGCTCATATCTACTGTGTGAAGTCAGGCTGGTAGCTACTATGTGAAGTCAGTCTGTTAGCTACTAAGTCAGTTGGTTAGCTACTATGTGAAATCAGGCTCATATCTAATGTTTGAAGTCAGTCTGTTAGCTACTATGTGAAGTCAGTCTGTTAGCTACTACGTGAATTCAGTCTGTTAGCTACTAAGTGTAGTCAGTCTGTTAGATTCTATGTGAAGTCAGGATCATATCTACTGTGTGAAGTCAGGCTGGTACCTACTATGTGAAGTTAGTCTGGTATCTACTAAGTGAAGTCTGGCTCATATCAACTGTGTGAAGTCAGTCTGTCAGCTACTATGTGAAGTCAGTCTGTTAGCTACAAAGTGTAGTCAGTCTGTTAGCTAATATGTGAAATCAGTCTGTTAGCTACTATGTGTAGTCAGTCTGTTAGCTACTACGTGAAGTCAGTTTGTTAGCTACTAAGTGTAATCAGTCTGTTAGCTATTATGTGAAGTCAGTCTCATATCTACTGTGTGAAGTCAGGCTTTTAGCTACTAAGTGTAGTAAGTCTGTTAGCTACTAAGTGTAGTCGGTCTGTTAGCTACTATGTAAAGTCAGACTGGTAGCTACTATGTGAAGTCAGTCTGGTAACTACTACGTGTAGTCAGTCTGTTAGCTACTAAGTGCAGTCAGTCTGTTAGCTACTATGTGACGTCAGTCTGGTAACTACTACGTGAAGTCAGTCCGTTAGCTACTGAGTGTAGTCAGTCTGTTAGCTAATATGTGAGTCAGTCTGTTAGCTACTAAGTGTAGTCAGTCTGTTAGCTACGATCTGAAGTCAGGCTTATATCTACTGTTGAAGTTAGGCTGGTAGCTACTATTTGAAGTCAGTCTGGTAACTGCTACTTGAAGTCAGTCTGTTAGCTACTATGTGAAGTCAGTGTGTTAGCTACTATGTGTAGTCAGTCTGTTAGATTCTATGTGAAGTCAGGATCATATCGATTGTGTGAAGTCAGTCTGGTAACTACTACGTGAAGTCAGTCTGGTAGCTGTTATGTGAAGTCAGTCTGTTAGCTACTAAGTGTAGTCAGTCTGTTAGCTACTATGTGAAGTCAGTCTGTTCGCTACTATGTGAAGTCAGGCTGGTAGCTACTATGTGATGTCAGGCTGGTAGCTACTATGTGAAGTCAGTTTGTTAGCTACTATGTGTAGTAAGTTTGTGAGCTACTATGTGAGGTCAGGCTCATATCTACTGTGTGAAGTCAGGCTGGTACCTACTATGTGAAATTAGTCTGGTATCTACTACGTGAAGTCAGTCTGTTAGCTGCTATGTGAAGTCAGTCTGTTAGCTACTAAGTGTAGTCAGTCTGTTAGCTACTATGTGAAGTCAGTCTGTTTGCTACTATGTGAAGTCAGTCTGTTAGCTACTACGTGAAGTCAGTCTGTTAGCTACTAAGTGTAGTCAGTCTGTTAGCTACTATGCGAAGTCAGGCTCATATCTACTGTGTGAAGTCAGCCTGGTAGCTACTATGTGAAGTCAGTCTGGTAACTACTACGTGAAGTCAGTCTGTTAGCTACTATGTGTAATTAGTCTGTTACCTACTAAGTGTAGTCAGTCTATTAGCTACTATGTGAAGTCAGGCTCATATCTACTGTGTGAAGTCAGGCTGGTAGCTACTATGTGAAGTCAGTCTGTTAGCTATTATATGAAGTCAGTCTGTTTGCTACTTTGTGAAGTCAGGTTGGTAGCTACTATGTGATGTCAGGCTGGTAGCTACTATGTGAAGTCGGTTTGTTAGCTACTATGTGAAATCAGGCTCATATCTAATGTTTCAAGTCAGTCTGTTAGCTACTATGTGAAGTCAGTCTGTTAGCTACTATGTGAAGTTAGTCTGTTAGCTACTATGTGAAGTTAGTCTGTTAGCTATTATGTGAAGTCAGTCTTGTAACTACTACGTCAAGTCAGTTTGTTAGCTACTATGTGAAGTCAGTCTGTTAACTACTATGTGTAGTCAGTTGGTTAGCTAATATGTGAAATCAGTCGGTTAGCTAAAATGTGAAGTCAGGTTCATATCTACTGTGTGAAGTCGGGCTGGTAGCTACTATGTGAGGTCAGTCTGGTAACTACTACGTGAAGTCAGTATGTTAGCTACTATGTGAACTCAGGCTGGTAGCTACTATATGAAGTCAGTCTGTTAGCTACTATGTGAAGTCAGGCTCAAATATACTGTGTCAAGTCAGGCTGGTAGCTGCTATGTGAAGTCAGTCTGTTGACTACTACCTGAAGTCAGTTTGTTAACTACTACCTGAAGTCAGTCTGTTAGCTACTATGTGAAGTCAGTCTGTTTGCTACTATGTGAATTCAAGCTGGTAGCTACTATGTGAAGTCTG
The DNA here is from genome assembly GCA_036971475.1 of Prosapia bicincta. Lineage (NCBI taxonomy): Eukaryota > Metazoa > Arthropoda > Insecta > Hemiptera > Cercopidae > Prosapia > Prosapia bicincta. The sequence continues at coordinate 27,653,164 of JBAIZL010000002.1, forward strand.
TCTGTTAGCTACTATGTGTAGTCAGTTTGTTAGCTACTTTGTGAAGTCAGGCTCATATTTACTGTGTGAAGTCTGTCTGTTAGCTACTATGTGAAGTCATTCTGTTAGCTCCTATGTGTAGTCAGTTTGTTAGCTACTATGTGTAGTCAGTTTGGTAGCTACTATGTGAAGTCAGGCTCGTATCTACTGTGTGAAGTCAGTCTGTTATTTACTATGTGAAGTCAGTTTCTTAGCTAATATGGGTAATCAGTCTTTTAGCTACTATTTGAAGTCAGGCTCATATATACTGTGTGAAATCAGGCTGGTAGCTACTATGTGAAGTCAGCCTGTTAGCTACTATGTGAAGTCAGTATGTTAGCTACTATGTGAAGTCAGGCAAACACTTTATTATCTACTGTGTGAAGTCGAGTTTGTAGCTGCTGAGTGCATTTAGTCTGTTAGCTACTATGTGAAATCAGGCTCATATCTACTGAGTGAAGTCAGGCTGGTAGCTACTATGTGAATTCAATCTGTTAGCTACTATGTAAAGACAGTATGTTAGATACAATGTGAAACCGGACAATCAATTAATACCTACTGTGTAAAGTTGGGCTGGTAGGTACTTTTTAGACTGTTAGCTACTACGTGTAGCCAGGCAATCTATTAATTACTTACTTTTTGAAGTCGGACTGTTAGCTACTGAGTGAAGTTAGACTGTTGGCTACCACGTGAAGCCAGGCAACCAATTTAATACGTTTTGTGTGAATTCGGGCTGTTAGCTACTGAGTGAAGTTAAACTCTTAGCTACTACGTGTAGCCAGGTAATCACTTTAATACTTACTGTTTGAAGTCAGGCTGGTAGCTACTATGTGAATTCAATCTGTTAGCTACTATGTGAAGACAGTATGTAGATACAATGTGAAACCAGACAATCAATTAATACCTACTGTGTAAAGTCGGGCTCTTAGCTACTATGTGAATTCAATCTGTTAGCTACTATGTGAAGACAGTATGTTAGATACAATGTGAAACCGGACAATCAATTAATACCTACTGTGTAAAGTTAGGCTGGTAGGTACAGAGTGTATTTAGACTGTTAGCTACTACGTGTAGCCAGGCAATCTATTAATTACTTACTTTTTGAAGTCGGACTGTTAGCTACTGAGTGAAGTTAGACTGTTGCCACCACGTGAAGCCAGGCAACCAATTAAATACGTTTTGTGTGAATTCGGGCTGTTAGCTACTGAGTGAAGTTAGACTCTTAGCTACTACGTGTAGCCAGGCAATCTATTAATTACTTACTTTTTGAAGTCGGACTGTTAGCTACTGAGTGAAGTTAGACTGTTGCCACCACGTGAAGCCAGGCAACCAATTAAATACGTTTTGTGTGAATTCGGGCTGTTAGCTACTGAGTGAAGTTAAACTCTTAGCTACTACGTGTAGCCAGGTAATCAATTTAATACTTACTGTTTGAAGTCAGGCTGTTAGCTACTATGTGAAGTCAACCCATTAACTACTATGTGAAGTCAGTCTGTTAGCTACTATGTGAAGTTAGTCTGTTAGCTATTATGTGGAGTCGGTCTTGTAACTACTACGTGAAGTCAGTTTGTTAGCTACTATGTGAAGTCAGCCTGTTAACTACTATGTGTAGTCAGTTGGTTAGCTAATATGTGAAATCAGTCGGTTAGCTAAAATGTAAAGTCAGGCTCATATCTACTGTGTGAAGTCAGGTGGTAGCTACTATGTGAAGTCAGTCTGGTAACTGCTACGTGAAGTCAGTATATTAGCTACTATGTGAAGTCAGTCTGTTAGCTACTATGTGTAGTCAGTTGGTTAGATAATATGAGAAATCAGTCTGTTAGCTACTATGTGAAGTCAGGATCATATCGAATCTGTGAACTCAAGCTGGTAGCTACTATACGAAGTCAGTCTGTTAGCTTCTATGTGAAGTCAGGCTCATATATACTGTGTCAAGTCAGGCTGGTAGCTACTATGTGATGTCAGGCTGGTAGCTACTATGTGAAGTAAGTCTGTTGACTACTACCTGAAGTCAGTTTGTCAACTACTACGTGAAGTCAGTCTGTTAGCTACTATGTGAAGTCAGTATGTTTGCTACTATGTGAAGTCAGGCTGGTAGCTGTTATGTGAAGTCAGTTTGTTATCTACTGTGTGTAGTCAGTTTATGAGCTACTATGTGAAGTCAGGCTCATATCTACGGTGTGACGTCAGGCTGGTAGCTACTATGTGAAGTCAGTGTGTTAGCTACTATGTGTAGTCAGTTCGTTAGCTACTTTGTGAAGTCAGGCTCATATCTACTGTGTGAAGTCAGTCTGTTAGCTACTATGTGAAGTCATTCTGTTAGCTCCTATGTGTAGTCAGTTTGTTAGCTACTATGTGAAGTCAGTTTGTAAGTACTATGTGTAGTCAGTTCGTTAGCTACTTTGTGAAGTCAGGCTCATATCTACTGTGTGAAGTCAGTCTGTTAGCTACTATGTGAAGTCATTCTGTTAGCTCCTATGTGTAGTCAGTTTGTTAGCTCCTATGTGAAGTCAGTTTGGTAGCTACTATGTGAAGTCAGGCTCATATCTACTGTGTGAAATCAGGCTGGTAGCTACTATGTGAAGTCATTCTGTTAGCTCGTATGTGTAGTCAGTTTGTTAGCTACTATGTGTAGTCAGTTTGTTAGCTACTATGTGTAGTCAGTTTGGTAGCTACTATGTGAAGTCAGGCTCATATCTACTGAGTGAAGTCAGGCTGGTAGCTACTATGTGAAGTCAGTCTGTTAGCTACTATGTGAAACCAGTATGTTAGATACAATGTGAAACCAGACAATCAATTAATACCTTCTGTGTAAAGTTGGGCTGGTAGGTACTGAGTGTATTTAGACTGTTAGTTACCACGTGAAGCCAGGCAAACAATTTAATACCTTTTGTGGGAAGTCGGGCTGTTAGCTACTGAGTGAATTGAGACTGTTAGCTACTGAGTGAATTGTGACTGTTAGCTACTGAGTGAATTTAGACTGTTAGCTACTACGTTTAGCCAGGAAATCGATTTAATACTTACTGTTTTAAGTAGGGCTGTTAGCTACTGAATGAAGTTAGACTCTTAGCTACTACGTGTTGCCAGGCAATCAATTAATTACTTACTTTTTGAAGTCAGGCTGTTAGCTACTGAGTGAAGTTAGACTGTTGGCTACCACGTGAAGCCAGGCAACCAATTTAATACGTTTTGAGTGAATTCGGGCTGTTAGCTACTGAGTGAAGTTAAACTGTTAGCTACTACGTGTAACCAGGCAATCAATTTAATACTTACTGTTTGAAATCGGGCTGGTAGCTACTGAGTGAAGTTAGACTGTTAGCTACCACTTAAAGCCAGGCAACCAATTTAATACCATTTATGTGAAGCCGGGCTGTTAGCTACTGAGTGAAGTTAGATTGTTAGCTACTACATGAAGGCAGACAATTAATTTAATACCTACTATGTGAAGTAGGGTTTGTAGCTACTGAGTGAAGTTAAACGGTTAGCTACTACGTGAAGTAAGGCAATCAATTTAATACCTTTTGTGTGAAATCGGGCTGTTAGCTACTGATTGAAGTTAGACTGTTTGCTACTACGTGTAACCAGGCAATCAATTTAATACTTACTGTTTGAAGTCGGGCTGGTAGATAATGAGTGAAGTTAGACTGTTGGCTACCACGTGAAGCCAGGCAACCAATTTAATACGTTTTGTGTGAATTCGGGCTGTTAGCTACTGAGTGAAGTTAAACTGTTAGCTACTATGTGTAACCAGGCAATCAATTTAATACTTACTGTTTGAAGTCGGGCTGGTAGCTACTGAGTGAAGTTACTGTTAGCTACCACTTAAAGCCAGGCAACCAATTTAATACCATTTATGTGAAGCCGGGCTGTTAGCTACTGACTGAAGTTAGACTGTTAGCTACTACGTGAAGGCAGACAATTAATTTAATACCTACTATGTGAAGTAGGGTTTGTAGCTACTGAGTGAAGTTAAACGGTTAGCTACTACGTGAAGTAAGGCAATCAATTTAATACCTTTTGTGTGAAATTGGGCTGTTAGCTACTGAGTGAAGTTAGACTGTTTGCTACTACGTGTAACCAGGCAATCAATTTAATACTTACTGTTTGAAGTCGGTCTGGTAGATAATGAGTGAAGTTAGACTGTTGGCTACCACGTGAAGCCAGGCAACCAATTTAATACGTTTTGTGTGAATTCGGGCTGTTAGCTACTGAGTGAAGTTAAACTGTTAGCTACTACGTGTAACCAGGCAATCAATTTAATACTTACTGTTTGAAGTCGGGCTGGTAGCTACTGAGTGAAGTTACTGTTAGCTACCACTTAAAGCCAGGCAACCAATTTAATACCATTTATGTGAAGCCGGGCTGTTAGCTACTGAGTGAAGTTAGACTGTTAGCTACTACGTAAAGGCAGACAATTAATTTAATACCTACTATGTGAAGTAGGGTTTGTAGCTACTGAGTGAAGTTAGACTGTTAGCTACCACTTAAAGCAAGGCAACCAATTTAATACCATTTATGTGAAGCCGGGCTGTTAGCTACTGACTGAAGTTAGACTGTTAGCTACTACGTGAAGGCAGACAATTAATTTAATACCTACTATGTGAAGTAGGGTTTGTAGCTACTGAGTGAAGTTAAACGGTTAGCTACTACGTGAAGTAAGGCAATCAATTTAATACCTTTTGTGTGAAATTGGGCTGTTAGCTACTGAGTGAAGTTAGACTGTTTGCTACTACGTGTAACCAGGCAATCAATTTAATACTTACTGTTTGAAGTCGGGCTGTTAGCTACTGAGTGAAGTTAGATTGTTAGCTACTACGTGAAGCTAATCTATTAATTAAATACATACTGTGTGATGTCTGGCTGGTAACTACCTTGTGAAAACAGGCTGGAACACCCTGCGTGAAGTCAAGCGGATATCTTTCGAAGAACGTCACGTTGATATCTATAATATATCAGATATACCTACTACTATTTTTGAATTCAGGCGATATTTATTGTATGTTGCTTTTGAGACCGGAACTAAAATGACTTAATCCTCGAGCTTAATTTCTTTTTCATTTTCCTGCGCATACTCACGAAGAGGGTAAATGAAGTGGATCTATTATGGGTTACATTATGCCTATAATACATTATGTACAGCATAAAAGTCAAACCTGCTCACAGTAATGATAAACGCTAAAACTATAGCACTACCAATCACTCATTTGATACTTATTTATAGGACATAATAAATAGATTAAATCTTTGTATTTCCACTATACCAGGCGACGGTTATATGGTACGGCAACGATTAACAATTTTCATTTTCTCTCGAGTTGATTTGCATCAAACTGTCACGCAACATTGTACATTTAAATTGACTAAACACAAAGAACATCAGTGTGTATACCGGGTGCTGGCAAATCGACCCTGCTATCTGCCTTTGTCTTCTCATCCTCGCAAACAAGAAAACAAACCCCAAAAATATTTTACCCCTATGTTTTATTATTACAAGCAATGCAAACTAAATATTCAAATTCTTTGTATAGGTAATATTTGTATTATAAATTACATTGATTTTTTCAATTTCTGCTATTAGTCCGCACTCTCAATATATATATATAATTGTTTATCTTGTTCAAATTCTCAATCAATAATATAATACGTTTTATTCATTCAGTAAAGTTTAAAAATATTTTGTTAAACTTGTAGTGAATGATACTTGATGTTAGTGCAGTCTCTTAAAGTATTAATTTATTAATTAAATTTAATATTAAATTGGTTTTAGATTTCAAAGGGAGAAACCTTTCACTAATCGGCAAAGCATGGAATATAGTTATTTCATACCATTTGGCTAAAGATGAGTGTTATCACATGATTTCATAAAACAGCTGTTTTTATATTTATTGGTTATATGGCAGAACAGCTCTTTTAACGCATAGGTTATGTTAATTATTAGTAATTATTATTTAAAAGTAACCTAAATACATTAAAAAAGAAATGATTATTTGTTTATATCTCTTGTTTCTGCAATAGCTGTTAATGGTTTGAGTACATTATAGTGTTAATGTTAAACGTTGCTGCTGTATTCCGAGAAGAGATTACGCCAGAGTGCATAATGGTGCGAAGTATTAGGCAGTATTACGCAAACTGTAAATAACGACACTTTCAGCTGTATAACATTTCCTGAAAGTTTAAGTAACATAACAAATCAAATAAATTGAAACATTCGAAAACAAGTGAATGCACTGAACGAAACGTGCAAAAGGTCTGAATAGTTTGCGTGTAAACGTGACGTTTTTATAAGTAGAACGCATGTAAATATGTTGTGGCAGCAGTGTTTGCTCGTTCACGTTTGGTATTGGGTCACGTACACAGATGCCGAGCAAAACACTCAATAAAAGCAATGATTTCTCATTTCCTATTTCCCCTGCAAACACAGATTTTGCGCGACAAAACGCTCAGTTCAAGCACAGATACATTACATAAACATGTAATACGAAATACGATTTATGAGTATCGTACAAAATGAAGAATTATACCAAGAAATCGTAATAAAATGATGTACTAAATATTTATATAGAAACCTTATTATGTCATACAATACAGATTAAACAGTCAAATACAGTTATTCTTTTAAAATACACTAAAGATCGAAGAGCCACATACTGATATTTTTATAGACCTACCCCAAAATATCTGTATGGAAACCTTACCATGACGGTTTTATTAAGAAAGAAAGTGTCATACACTTCAGAGAGAAGAGTCACATAAAGATATACTAATAAATCTAAGTGCAAAAAATCTTTATCGAAACTTTACCATGACGGTTTTACTTAGAAGGAGAGTGTCATACAGTTCAGAGGGAAGAGTCACAAAGCGATATACTAATAGATCTAAGTGCAGAATATCTTTATAGAAACACTACCATGGCGGTTTTATTTAAAAAGAAAGTATTATACACTTTAGAGGGAAATGTCACATAACGATATACTAACAGATCTAAGTGTAAAATATCTTTATAGAAAATTTACCACGACGGTTTTATTTAGAAAGACAGTGTCATAAACGTCAGAGGTAAGAGTCACATAAAGATATACTAATAGATGTAAGTGTAAAATATCATCATCAAAACAATACCATGACGGGTTTTGAAGAAGGTAAGTGTCATATACTTCAGAGGGAAGATTCACATATAGATATGCTAAAAGATCTTAATGAAAAATATCTTCATCGAAACCTTACCATGACGGTTTATGTAGAAGAAAAGTGCCATACACTTCAGAGGGAAGAGTCACATAAAGATATACTAATAGATGTAAGTGCAAAATATCCTCATCAAACTTTACCATGACGGTTTTATTTAGAAAGAAAGTGTCATAAACGTCAGAGGAAAGAGTCAAATAAATATATACTAATATATATAAGTGCAAAATATTTGTATAAAAACTTTACCATGACGGTTTTATTTAGAAAGAATGTGTCATACACTTCATAGGGAAGAGTCACATAAAGATATACTAATAGATCTAAGTGTAAAATGTCTTCATCGAAACTTTACATCAACGGTTTTCTTTAGCATTAAAAAAACTTTCATGCACTAAACGATGAAGGGCCATATACTGATATCCTTATAGATCTAAGTGGAAAATATCTTTATAGAAACCTTACCATGACAGTTTTATTTAGAAAGAATGAGAGTGTCATAAACTTCAGAGGGAAGAGTCACATAAAGATAAACTAATAGATCTAAGTGCAAAATATCTTCATCAAAACCCTATAATGACGGTTTTATTAGAAAGAAACTGTCATAAACTTCAGAGGGAAGAGTCACATAAAGATATACTAATAGACTAAGTGAAAAATATCTTCATGGAAACTTTACCATGACGGTTTTATTTAGAAAGAATGAAAGTGTCATACACTTCAGAAAGAAGAGTCACATAAAGATACATTAATAGATCTAAGTGAAAAATATCTTTTTCGAAACTTTACCACGACGGTTTTATTTTGAATTAAAGAATGTTTCATACACTACAGAGGGAAGGATCACATACATTAATCCTAACAAAGCAGATATAGAAGATACAGCCGTACATTCATGTAGGTATATAACATCATTTCTCACTAACTTCATACTTACTTAAAGCTATTCGAAGGAAGCCTCAGTGAGAAAATTATTTCCGCATAATATGAATGCTTTACTCAAAAATAATCTAAAGTGTCTACGACACTGCCAAGGTTTTACTGAAGTAGTAAAGTTTTAATTGTTTCCGTACGGCCTCGTGGAAGGAAAACATTCCAAACTTTTGCCTGCGAAATTCAATCTCGCACCATTGAATTTGTCTCTCTACAAATGGAAAAACCCCGTAGTTTTAAGTTTTTCTATCTATCACGGACTTGTCTCAATGGATTCAAACTTGGCTGACAACGATGCCTCGCACCAACGCAGAAACAGCAACAGAATATTCCGTGCAAATATTCAGGGGGTTTGTTCCTAGCACGCCTTTCTTCCAACAGTGAACAATACATTCCTTATAAATATTTCGTCATAAACACTCAACTTGTCATTTTGTCAACATAAAGACACAATTTGACGAAGCAGAAAGAAATATATTACAGTGTACGCAACACAACCTCGGAAGCTAGGTTCCCATACATCTCCTGATCCAAGAGAAATTTCGTTATATATATCATACTCATGATTCGTTTACTTGCATTCTGCAAGAGGATATTAAGAGTTCACTGGGGGGGGGGGGCATACTAGCTGGTACCTACTATTAAGGGTTTCTCAGTACCACAGCCTGATATAGCACTAGCGACAACACTTACTTAACAATATGCACACTTATACTCAAACACGGACGCACGCCAATCAATTAACTACTTTTACACACGCTCGCATAAACATTTATGGCTTAGAAGAGGGGAGTACCTAAAGAATCAAGCTCAACCAATTCTGATCCGGGATGCTCCCCGAAGACTACGCACGGTTGTGATCACCGGCGTCTTAGGCCCTTAGTCAGGGAATGTTCGAGAGCGTGTACACAGTATTAGAGTACTTGACCAATCCAGTCAAGCTAAGAAGGAAACCTATAACTCCCGGAGTTGGAAATGATCGACAACCATGTACGGGTGTACCCTTTCCTATCGACCCGCTCGTAACGTTTAACATAATAACTAACACTTTAACTCAGGGGAAAATAAATGTCAAATTTCATTTACACAGCTCTAGAAATAAAAATGCAATACGTCTTCATGTTATGCAGCTAAGGTTTTTATGTACCTATGCAAATCTTACCTCCATTCACAAACCTTCCCTATTATCTTTGGAGATGAAACAAGTAATATAAACAAAAACATTTTGAAAGTCAACTCCTACTTAGTTCAACAAAGAAAAATTCTGATTTAGTTATTTTTTATTACATAAATATAATTAATATAAATAAAATATCACAGCCTATACGTTAAAACAGCTGTTCTACCACATAAGCTGTAACATAAAATCAGCTGTTTTATGAAATCATATGTTACCACTTATTTCAAGCCAAATGGGAAGAAGTAACTATACGTATAGTATTGCATACTTTGCAGCTTTTGAGAAAAGTTTCCCTCCCATATAAAAATATAATTAATTAATTACATTTAATTATTATTTGAAAACACTGTACTAACATTGAGTGTCATCAACTATAAGTTTAAAAAATGTATTTGAAATTGAGTGGGTAAATAAACAGTATTTGTATAAAATATAGTGTAGAAGTATTGCAAATTTGAACAAGATATATATATATATATATATATATATATATATATAAATATATATATATATATATATGTGTGTGTGTGTGTGTGTGTAGAGAGAGAGAGAGAGAGAGAGAGAGAGAGAGAGGGAGAATTAAAAGTACTAGTTGAATACAGTTTTTATTTTAATTTTGTCTAATGCAGGTCCATAGAGATGTCTCTATCTGGAGGTTTTGTATAAGTGTGAGAGTTTCTAAAGATAAACATATTCATTTCCCTCTAAGTGAAAATAGCGCCCAACATAAGGAAGGCTAAAGTTCCTCCTTTGTTTGGCCGTGGCTTCCACCACCGCTTTCACACTATCCCAGCCGACGCTCCATGCATTTAATCTTTTTAATTTCAAAAATTTGTTGCGTCCAACGGAACAAAGTTCGTTCATTAATTAAATCTGCCAGGCATCGTGTGTACGTAATCTTGTAATTTGGACACCCTTCTATGTTTTGCTGGTTTTCCGTTTTAATTATTCGTTCTTGTTGCGCTTCCAGTAAATGTTTTTTCAATTAAACATTTATATCAATTTATTCCATTCGTTTCAGCAAATAGACAAAAGCTGAAGAGCTTTGTGTGAAAGACAAGCACAAGATGGCCAAATTGCGTATGTTACAGTTTATTCATGTTGAATTACTCGTAAACAATGATGCCTAAATATTGAAAATTTTTATTTAAAAATGCTCTAAGTATCTTGCAGAATTTTACATGCTTATAGTGTTTCACTGTAGAATATAATAAAGTTACAGGAGATTAGCAAGGAAGACCAATATTTCGAGAAGCAGGAGATTCCTATTTCCCCTTCGGTTAAGAGTAGGACCAGACCGGTCCTAATATCAAATTTCTATCCTATCATTCGTTGACGATATTATGCACGCATGAGGTCACGATCTTTGGCTTCAAGTAAACAAGTAATATAGAGAAAAATCTTTTAAAGTCAATTCCTACTAAGCTAAAAAATTTAAAATTTCATTTTAGCTACTTTTTATTTAATATTTACAATTAATATAAATAAAGTAGCATAACCTAAGAGTTAAAACAGCTGTTCTTCCACATAACCTATAACACAAAATCAGCTGTTTTATGAAATCATATGCTGTCACTCATATTAGGCCAAGTGGGACGAAATAACTATATTGCATATCTTGCCCCTTTTGTGAAACGTTTTTCTCCCATATAAAACTAAAAGTAATTTATTTTTAATTTAATCAATGAATTAATGTTTGAAAAAACCTGTATTAGCATCAAACATCACCCACTAGAAGCTTGAAACATGTATTTTAACTTGTGGATGAATAAAACGTATTTTAATAACGATTGAAAGCTTGTACAAGTAAACTAACAAAGGGAGTTGAAAGAAAAGACAGAACTATTGTCCGTCATTTTAATTCCTAAATGAGTAAAAGTGTGTGTGCAGTTCTTCCCAGTACAAAACCCCTAAGCACACAGAATGGCCTTCATACAGTCACAAGGCGGCTAAATATGATTTGGTAAATAACAGACAACCTTTGACAGTTAAGTAAATTTATAGACAAAACTTTTATTATTATATAGAAGCAGACATATTCACATATTGTAGCGGGGTTTGTTTTCAGATTAAGATATGTAGACGTCAAGACGCGGGACCCGATCCAACCCTTGTTACACCCTACAGTAATCCATCCTTATGTACAAGTTTGCAAGTATAAAATAGTGAGAGGACCCAACAAAGTTCTGTGCCATTTCTCTATTAGTTAATTAAATCGTGGACTAGAGAGAGAACGCACCGTTTTTGATCTATTGTTGTTTGCGCCATTGCTTTAGGGAATATACTGGCAAAACGCGGATATCAATTATCTACAGGATTCAGCAAACAATTGGAATTCCATTAAAATGCAGGGAAACCAAACCATATCCGATGACTGTAACATCAGCTACAACGTGCGATGAAGGCACTACTGCCCTTCTTAGGCAAGTTAAACATTCAAAAGTTGATCAAATGCTTATCCAATGAATGCTACAAACACAAAAATATTGTCCAGTTAAATATCAATCTATATTTGGATACATAAGGTTCCGTCATCAAGAAAAACAGAGTAGAGGTATAATGTAACACCATTTAATGGTATAATGTAGCACAACGTTATGCTATAATGTAACATGGCATCTTGCTCTAATATTACACGGCGTTATGCAATAATAATACTTCATGCTATAATGTAACACTACTTTATCCTTTAATGTAACAGTATGTTATGCTATAATGTAACGCGACATCTTGCTCTAATATATCACGGCGTTATGCTCTAATATAACACGGCGTTATGCTATAATGAAGCACTACTTTATTTTATAATATAACACAACATTATGCTTTAATATAACAAGACATCTTGCTCTGATATTACACGGCGTTATGCAATAATAATACTTCATGCTATAATGTAACACTACTTTATCCTTTAATGTAACAGTATGTTATGCTATAATGTAACGCGACATCTTGCTCTAATATATCACGGCGTTATGCTCTCATATAACACGGCGTTATGCTCTAATATATCACGGCGTTATGCTCTAATATAACACGGCGTTATGCTCTAATATAACACGGCGTTATGCTCTAATATATCACGGCGTTATGCTCTAATATAACACGGCGTTATGCTCTAATATATCACGGCCTTATGCTCTAATATAACACGGCGTTATGCTCTAATATAACACGGCGTTATGCTCTAATATATCACGGCGTTATGCTCTAATATATCACGGCGTTTTGCTCTAATATATACGGCGTTATGCTCTAATATAACACGGCGTTATGCTATAATCTAGCACTACTTTATTCTATAATATAACACAACATTATGCTATAATAACAAGACATCTTGCTCTGATATTACATGGCGTTATGCAATAATAATACTTAATGCTATAATGTAACACTACTTTATCCTATAATGTAACAGTATGTTATGCTATAATGTAATGCGACATCTTGCTCTAATATATCACGGCGTTATGCTATAATGTAACACGGCGTTATGCTCTAATATAACACGGCCTTATGCTCTAATATAACACGGCGTTATGCTCTAATATATCACGGCGTTATGCTCTTATATAACACGGCGTTATGGTCTAATATAACACGGCGTTATGCTATAATGTAACACGGCGTTATGCTGTAATATAACACGGCCTTATGCTCTAATAAATCACGGCGTTATGCTGTAATATAACACGGCGTTATGCTATAACGTAACACGGCGTTATGCTCTAATATAACACGGCGTTATGCTATAATGTAACACGGCGTTATGCTCTAATATAACACGGCGTTTGAAACGCGTCGTTATGCTCTAATATAACACGGCGTTATGCTATAATGTAACACGGCGTTATGCTCTAATATAACACGGCGTTATGCTATAGTGTAACACGGCGTTATGCTCTAATATAACACGGCGTTATGCTATAGTGTAACACGGCGTTATGCTCTAATATAACACGGCGTTATGCTATAATGTAACACGGCGTTATGCTATAATCTAGCACTACTTTATTCTATAATATAACACAACATTATGCTATAATATAACAAGACATCTTGCTCTGATATTACACGGCGTTATGCAATAATAATACTTCATGCTATAATGTAACACTACTTTATCCTATAATGTAACAGTACGTTATGCTATAATGTAACGCGACATCTTGCTCTAATATATCACAGCGTTATGCTTTAATGTAACACGGCGTCATGCTCTAATATAACACGCCGTTATGCTCTAATATAACACGGCGTTATGCTCTAATATATCACGGCGTTATGCTCTTATATAACACGGCGGTATGCTCTAATATAACACGGCGTTATGCTCTAATATAACACGGCGTTATGCTATAATCTAACACGGCGTTATGCTCTAATATATCACGGCGTTATGCTCTAATATAACACGGCGTTATGCTCTAATATATCACGGCGTTATGCTCTTATATAACACGGCGTTATGCTCTAATATAACACGGCGTTATGCTATAATGTAACACGGCGTTATGCTCTAATATAACACGGCGTTATGCTCTAATATAACACGGCGTTATGCTCTAATATAACACGGCGTTATGCTCTAATATAACACGGCGTTATGCTCTAATATATCACGGCGTTATGCTCTAATATAACACGGCGTTATGCTATAATCTAGCACTACTTTATTCTATAATATAACACAACATTATGCTGTAATATAACAAGACATCTTGCTCTGATATTACACGGCGTTATGGAATAATAATACTTCATGCTATAATGTAACACTACTTTATCCTATAATGTAACAGTACGTTATGCTATAATGTAACGCGGCGTTATGTTATAATATAACACGGTGTTATGCTATAATGTAACACGGCGTTATGCTCTAATATAACACGGCGTTATGCCCTAATATAACACGGCGCTATACTATAATCTAGCACTACTTTAGTCTATAATATAACACAACATTATGCTATAATATAACAAGACATCTTGCTCTGATATTACACGGCGCTATGCAATAATGTAACACTAATTTATGCTATAATGTAACACAGCGTTATGCTATAATGTAACACGACATATTGCTCTAATATTACACGGCGTTATGCTATAATGTAACACAACGTTATGAAATAATGTAACACGACATATTGCTATAAAATGGCGTTGTGCTATATTAAAACACTACTTTATGCTATAATGCAAAACAACCTTATACTATAATGTAACACGACTTTTTGCTATAATATAACATGGCGTTATGCTACAACTTAGCAATACTTCATGCTATAATGTAACACGATGTTATGCTATAATGTAACATGGCATCTTACTATATTATAACTCGTCGTTTTGCTATAATGTAATAATACTGTATGCTATAATGTAACACGACATCTTGCTATAATATAACACGGCGTTATGCTATAATGTAACACTACTTTATCCTATAATGTAACACGACATCTTGATATAGCATAACACGGCGTTATGCTATAATGTAACACGAAGCCATGCTTGAACATAACATTGCGTTATGCTATAATATAAGAAGTCATCTTGCTACAATATAAAACGGCTTTATGCTATAATGTGATTTGGTGAACAATATATTTTTTTTGCTATATCTCTTCAGCGAAGTAGGATAGATACGTAACGTGTTTATTATAGCTATACATACTTCCTAGTGTGACAAGTCTGTATTACGATCTGTCGATACGCAGGTATTTCCCTAATTTCAATCGATATTACTAAGCTAATTGGTTTTTCAACATTGGTAAACCTGTTTCTGAAGGGTTACATAGGGTCTTATTCACAGCGACGCTTTGTGTGAGGTAATGTCTCTCATTTGGGAAACATTTCTCCTCTTGTATGGAAATACAGAGGAGATGTCAATGAAAAGTTGGGTAAGAACAGGGTTTATCGGGCGTAACACACACACACACACACACACACACACACACACACACACACACACACACACATAGACACACACACACACACACACACACACACACACATATATATATATATATATATATATATATATACCACATTTTTCTCCCATTCCTTTACTGAACCTCAATAAAAAATTGATCCTGAAACACACACACACGCACGCACACACACACACACACACACACACACACACACACACACACACACACACACACACACACACACATATATATACTAACATTCTTCTCCCATTCCTTTACTGGACCTCAACATTAAAAAATTGATCCTGTAACACAATGTGCAATGATTCACGTGGTTAACATAGTTACGAGTGACATAATTTGCTGTGTAAAATCCTTCTGCTTAATTTATAGTTTAAGTACAAAATAATTCATAGCAAGTATCAATTTCAGTATTTAGTTCAATCAATAATTTTTTTAAAATGCCTTTAAAGAAAATAAATAAAATTGCCATCTTGGCAGCATAATAAAAAAAAATGCAATATAGATATCCTATTGCAATAATAATACAGTCTCTAATTTGTCAAGCCTATAAAAATAAAAATACATTTTGGATAGAATATTACAGTAAAAGTACAATGTATGGTGCCTATTACAATAACAATCTAGCCAGCCTCTTTAATAATTAGATAATAAGCAGCCTAATATAATAACAGCCTACTATATAACCCGCCTGAATAGAGTATACTACAATAATAAATACAATCTATGTAGCCTACTTCAGGTAAATTGCAATCTGGACAGCCTATTGTAATAAAATTACTTCAGGACAGTTCAGTTTGTGATTTATTGTAACCTTCTGATATTTATAAAATCATTGGCATCGAAAAGGATTTAATCCTAGTGACTGTACGTGTTAGTTAATTGTGATTAATTTTCTTGGTACTTGGTTATTGCCAATAGCTCCTAGCCCTCTGTAATATCGACCCTCCCAGGGAAGGGAGTCAGGCTGCACTGCAATGTGGTTTTGCTAGCCAATAACATTCTGTATTACTTTCATGATCCTGTTCACAAGAACTTCATAGAGCAAGCCCAGTGGAAACATTCACGGGTGGAGTCAGGAGTGAGGGGGGTTGCTGTAGGTCGGGAGGGTTTAGCGCCACTGATCGGATTACAGTTCATTATGGCGGAGACAGAATACTTACGCCCGCCACTACACAGATTATAAACCCAAAGTGAAAGTGAAAAGAAAAGTCTTTCTTAATTTTTTTCGCTCCTCTTTATAAATTTCTTCAGCTTCAAACATTGAGTTCGTCATTATTTTGTTACATCATTTGGAGAATAAAGTGTGGGGAATGGTGTCTGATATATAAGACAACACCCATTCAGAGACACAACACACACAGACACATATATTTAAGTTTCTTATCATAAAATCAGAACTATTTAATAAAAGATCAAAAGTCTCTGAGAAAACTTTCTTGTTAATTAAATTGCATTTAATTTATCTTTCACGAGTTCATGACATTAAGTGCAAGGCATATTTGTCAGGAAATGTCAGCTGACAGGATATTACAACTAGCCGTATGTGCGTACGTTAATCTGGCCCTTTATCTTCATCCCTGCACCTAGTACTGCCCTTTATCTATATCTGTGCCCCTATTACTTTTCCTTATTTTTATCTCGGTCCCTTATCTTTATCCCTGCAACAAGTACTGCCTTTTATCTTTATCTGTGCCTCTATTACTTACCCGTATCTTTATCCCTGCACCTAGTACCGCCTTTTACCTTTATCTGTGCCCTATTACTTATTCTTATCCTTAGTGCTGTCCCTTATTTTTATCCCTGCAACAAGTACTGCCTTTTATCTTTATCTGTGCCCCTGTTACTTACCCTTATCTTTATCTTTGCCCTTAGTACTTTCCCTTATTTTTATCTCTGTCCATTATCCTTCATCACTGCCCTTAAAAAACCTGCCTGTAACGCCAAGGGCAAGCCCTACTGATTGGCTAGCCTATTTTTAACTTCCTATCCGATATAGTTGATATTAATAAATGTATTGATCAACATACAACATTTGGTTTTTTCGTGTTTAAGTCCCCAATCTGTTTATTTGACATCAACATCCCGGAAAAATTTTATTATTTTTTTTTGAGTTCATTACCGTGTAAAAATTAGGATGTTGTGAATGAAGAGTTTAGCAACAGTAAAGTGTCCACCTTTAACTACATATTACCAAAATACACACTGGAGTATAACTCATATCAAACCGTATGACTATGTTTGTATGACTGCGTTGTGACGTCATAACGTGCAGTGCAGTCGGCAACAATGCTGTAACAGATTGGACGCTGTTTTCCAATCTGACAACTCGTATATTGCTTTTCCACTTAATGACTGTTTAAGGCTTACTTGCAAACCATTGTAATGGTTTGGTCGCGCTACATCTAAGCTCAACTTGAATAAACTTAAATTTTGATTGTGTTTTAGTTTTTATAGTAGAATTTTAAAATGTAAGACATGGTAAAGGTTATTAAAAAATACCTTTTTCCAAAATAAGCTGAAAAGTAAAAATTAAATTTACTGCGCAAACTGTTACACTCATTCAGTTATATTAATTTCGTACTTGATGCTAGCTAGTTCAAAGTATTGCTATGTACTATTTACGAGGCATTTGCTAGATGCGTCATCAGCTACAGTCTTACCGGGTTTTGAGTGATCCTATCTAATTCAAGTACTTATTCCTTAACGCTCTAAATTTAAGTTTTATTATTACATTATATGAACGTTAAGTGCAAAACTACGACAAGTAGTTTGCGCTTGTGAGAGGCGGAAAACATTTGGTAATCATGGGCAGGATTAGATAAATACAATAGGTCAGTAGATTGCAAAGAGATCTGAACTAACCTAACACCACTGATAACACTTACAAACATACATACTCACACACACACTCACACACACAAACACAGACACTGTACACACACACACAGACACAAACTCACTCACACACACAGACACAGGCGCGCGCGCATACACATACACTCACCGACAGACACACACACACACACACACACACACACACACACACACACACACACACAGATACAAACTATCTCTCTCACACACACACACACACACACACACACTATATATACACACACACACACACACACACACACAGACACACACACAGACACACACTCACACACACACACACACACACACACACACACACACACACACACACACAAACACACACACACACACACACACACACGTGCGCATACACACACAAACACACACACACACTCATACATACATACACATGTCGTCACACACACACACACACACACACACACACACACACACACACACACACACACACACACACACACACACACACAAACACATTAGAAACTAGTTTGTAAATAATTAACCGATGGTGCTGTTATGAGTATACCTATAACTGTATGACCTTTTTCAATAAAATATTATTTCATAAATGAAAATTTGAGAAATAGTGTTTTACATAAAATTTCATCATCCCTACTTTCCTATTACATCTAGCTTCAATATTGCATTCTATTAAGAAAGTTTGAAGTTACGTTGTTTATTTTACATTGAATTTCCCTTGACAAATGTGCAAACTGTTGAAGAAATTCAATTAAATTTGAAGAAACATTCAGCTTCATAGCGTAAAGGAAACCAGATTTAGACGAGGAAACAAAATATTTTAACTTTGCAAGAATAGCCTTAAATAATGAGAACTTGTAAAAACTGCAAGAATACATATTCCACAAGAAAATGTGGACACAAAATGACTTGATCAAAGTACTTGACAGGCCAGTGTTTACATAATAAATTAGTTGCATACACAAACTTCTGACAACATATTGCTAGTAATATTTCCAGGCGGACTTTTAAAAACTAATTTTAAACTAATTTAACAGAGCAGTGCGCCTGCTATAAAAGTAAGTAATCTATTACACTGTTATTAAAATGCTGGCTTGAGTTATAAAACTTTGCTTTATTTACGATAAAAGCCGACCCGCATTAGCCAATAATATGGTGGTTACACTGCGCATGCCTCGTACTCATGTTACGTCATCACCCTTCATTTCGCGTAACATTCTTAAAGTTTATCAGACAAAACAGCTCTTTCTCTTACCATCAATAAGCACTGCTTAGGCCTATTGGGGACAATTTTGATGTTATTAATATTATGTAAAATCATTTATTTAGTAGTAAAATATTTCCCAGTGCTTTATAATTGGTCCTAATATTATAGGCCTTAATGAAAGGTTTAGAGTGAGACTCATAGGTTCTTTCTATTTAATATAATACACAGGTTCAAATATACGAGTCGTAAAACGAATTTATAAGGCAAAATTAAGTAAGTCGATACAATGCATGTTCTAATCTTACAAATAACGTTACTAAGATAAATACTTTTGCCTTATTAGATAAAGATAAAAGTAAAATTGTATTTTAGTTACTTTTTATTAAAACATTACAATCAATACAAATAAAGTAATATAACATATGCTTTAAAACTCCTGTTATACCACATAACCTATAACATAAAATCAGTTGTTTTATGAAATCATATGTTATCAATTATTTTAAGCAAAATACCAATATTGCATACCTCCCCTTTTCTGAAAGGTTTTTCTCCTATATAAATCTAAAATTAATTCAATAAATTTAATAAATGAATTCATATTTGAAAAAAACTGTATTCGCATCAAGAGTCATACACAAGTTTAAGAAAATGTATGTGAACTTTAGTGGAGGAATAAAAAGTATTTTATTAACGATTGAAAATTTAAACAAAATATATAAAAGGAGAGTGGGAACTAATAGAAGGAATTGAATAACTACAAAACTGAAATTCTTAATTTACTCCTCTTGACTTCTGTAAGGAATATTTGTATACATTCGAATACATTTTTCTGCTCTCCTAAAATTACAATATTTTCTTTGTTGACGCATTAAGAACTGACTCCATTTTGAAAATTCTTTTCTCCCAAATAAAACTACAAATAATTCAATAAATTTAATAAATGATTTGATATTTGAAAAAAACTGTATTCACATCAAGTGTCATCCACTGTATGTTAAAAAAATGTATTTGAACTTAAGTGAATGAATAAAAAGTATTTTACTAACGATTAAAGTTTTTAACTCTTTCAGCTCCAAATTAAGTTTTATTGTCAGAAAATAAAATAAATAGCTCACATCTTCTATACTATATAGTACATAATAGAAAATATTTTTCCAAAACTTATACTTACACGGTTTCCCAAAAATTAACTGATGCCATATGGCATCATTTGTTACTTAAATGTCACTAGAAAATTTGAACTATTATACACTTTTAAATTTTTTAAGTCTTATTTACTTTTTTTTTAAATGATAGATATTGCAAAAAAATTAATAAAAATATTTAATGCTATTAAACCAATAGAAGGAATAAAAATAAAGTAATCCCAAAATAAAGAATATGACACAATGAAGCTAAATAGCGTGATCGCATTCTATAATGTGTATATACGAACACGCACTGTACAAAAGGTAAAAGGAAAACATTGTACGAACGGAGTCAATATCTGTGCACAAGTAATGATCAATAAGCATAGGAGCTTTGACCAGAATTTGCACTATCTATGACCTGGATGGAGGCAAAATTGTATGTTGGCAGCATCGTGTGTAAGGTTCAGGTGACACAAAGGTACCGCAGTGGTTTCATTGTAACGCTAAGATTACGTGAACAAAGATAATCAGCGCCAGTTTATGTTGGCAGCAGTGATATTGATTGCGATCTAAGATCCAGGGTATAATGGTATAATCCATGAACATGTTGCTACCGTTTACTATAAATACAATAGATTTTCGCATAGTGGGCTTCGAAGTTTGTTAAGAACATTATTACCAATTCAATTTTCTGTGACGTAGTTTTTAGTTTAATCAAATAAAACCCCTTAACCGTAAACAATTCCTTCTATTAGTTCACACTCTCCCTCTACATATCATGTTCAAAATTTCAATCTTTAATAAAATATTTTTTATACATCCACTTTAGTTCACAAAAATGTTTTAAAACTTCTATTGGATGACACTTGATGTTAACAGAGGTTTTTCAAATATTAATTCAATAATTAAATATAATTATGAATTATTTTAGTTTTACGTACGAGAGAACATTTCACAGAAGGGGTAAGATATGCAATACCGTCCATTTTGATTAAAATAATTGATAACATATGATTTCATAAAACAGCTGATTTTATGTTATAGGTTATGTGGTAAAACAGCTGTTTTAACTCATAGGTTATGTTACTTTATTTATATCATTTTTAATTATTTGTTAAATAACAAAAATAAAATTATTTCGTTGTCCTAAGTAGGAGTTACCTTTAAACATTTTTACCTTTATGTACATTTCAACTGCAACGAAATCATTCCCATAGGAAATTATTACAAAAATAGCTAAAGCGTTTTAACAAAAAAGTTGTATTTATAGCTGGGAAGCTTTATTTATTTAAATTATTTCAAATGTTTTTTCATGGAAATGACGTCATGAGCATATTCATACTGAAGTACCTATACTTGGTAGTACAAGCCATCTAGACTTCACAAACATTAGATGACAAGTTGACATAGAACGCAGGGCTATATATGCATAGCCTAGTGATATTTTGGCAGTAATATTCCCTGTATGAGAAACCCTAGTTCTCGTAAATCGCCAGATATTTTATTAGCAATTGTAAAGGACGTACGTTAGTAACCGTTGAGGAGGCGCGTATTCAGAAATAACGTAACATTAGGATGTCTGAATTCTTTCAAAAAACGTCTATTTTAGTCTGTTTTGTGTGATAATTGTTTTATTGCTCAGTAATTATTGTTATCAAGAATCACATTTTTACTGTATTACATTTGTAATTAAACAATATTTAGTTAGCAGTCATGTTATGAATTGAGAACGATTTTTATAATACGAATATAATAAATGATTTACAAATCAACAATAGTGTAATTATAATAATTTAATAATAGAATATACCTCGTAATTAGCTCTCTCTCTCTCTCAATATATATATATATATATATATATATATATATATATATATATATAATACGTTTTCTTGTTTAATAATTTAAAACAACAAAGGTTATTCAAATACAAGAATATTTATTAATTTATATTCAAAGCTTTTCGTTGGTAAACAGTACCAACATCATCAGGAATGAAAATTACAATAATGTAAGCTATAGGCCTAAAACATATGTTCATTAATATATATATATATATATATATATATATATATATATATATATATATATATATATATTAATATAGCAATATGTATTCTTGTGTATTAATAAAGAACTAAGTCAAAATACAAATACAAGAATTATAATTGAATTTACAATTCAAAACTTTTCGTTGGCTAACAGTACCAACATCATCAGGAATATTGTCAAGTTTTGAATTGTAAATTCAATTATAATTCTTGTATTTGTATTTTGACTTAGTTCTTTATATATATATATATATATATATATATATATATATATATATATATATATATATTGTTAACAATAAAGACATTAAATTTAAAGTTCAGCTTGAAACAAGAATCCATGATCTTCTAATACTAAGGCATGAGTAAAACTGTACAAGCTCTCTTAAAAAATGTAGACTAATATAACAGTCATCTGCCCTATAATTTGGAAAATTCATGTAGCTACAAAACTTAAAAACATGTAGTCTAGACCTAAAACATTATCACTTATATTCTATCATGTATTTTAGACTATTTACTATCGGTTTCCTTGGTGATTTGTCGTTGACTTTGCGATTTACAAACAAAACGTTTGCACGAAGTACAACGAACTTTAGTGTTATTAATTTTGTGTTTTCCACAAGGTAAGCAAGGTCCAGTTTTTGAATTATTTGGTTCCATAATGTAATTCCTCAATCAAAAGTTTTCAATAAAAAGAACAATGTCTTTTGAAAGGGATCTGAGGTTAGTTCGTTATTTCAAATGATCTTCCATGGAGTGGCTTTGCCAATTCGTTAAGGAATATTCTCCTGTTGACCAGTCTACAGGAGACAAGGATTCTACTGGATTCATGAGGGAGCATAATTCACGAGAATTGAAGTAAATGTGAATAATAAGTAGCATTTATGAAGAAATAATAACCCTACAACACAGAAAAATGACCAAACTGAATAAGAAACGTATCATATAGACAGTAGTCCAATTCACAGGGTAATCCCATGGCAAAGAATTGTAGTTACATTTCCAGGCGCTCAGCGGAATAGAGTAGTGGTCGTCTTCATAGCTCAATAGCAAATGAATTACTGAAGGAAAAACAATACAAGCTTGGGATCACGTACGTAAGGTAAGGAACGTAAGCTCAACATCTCAGCACAATTCATAGAGTCCTTTATTACCAGTTTATGAATTGCACGAAGTTGCGGCACGGAGTATCGCGACCCGCCCGCTAAACGGTTAAATAACCGGTTCATATTTTAAATAACGTAGCTCTATAGGCTGGAGAGGCGGGACCTATGTGTCTTACCGCTGTCACAATTTTCTTGCTTTTATCCTCAATAAATTCAGTTCAACAAATTTGTAGACTTCAATTTCGTGCCACAGATAACGTTTTGAAAGGAATGAAAAAGGTCGTGGCACTCGGTGGAGCGCCGACAGAAGTGAACACATTTACAGCCACGTCTACAGATTGAATTGAGATTAACATTTGTTTTTGCATATTGAAAAATTAACTAAACATGTGTTATAATACAAGAAGTAATAATCCAGATTTTTTAAATTTCACAACCAAATTTGAAATAAAAAAAGATAGAGCTAATAGTTTTGCAAACGTTTCAACGAAAATATCCGAAAATATGAATTTATACATTTATCATTCAATTTTTGTTTTTTTTTGAGAAATGTATTTAATAAAAACTAATTTTTTTTTGTAGCTAATAATAAAACAATATAGGTAACAAAAAAACATTTAATAGATGTTTACTTAATACAATATTTTAAAACAAAAATGCAATTGAAATAAAGTTTAAAGAGAAATCAGTTGCGCCTAAGAATGTTTTCATTTGAAAAACTGGATTAAAAATACAATAACTTATTAATATCCTTATTTTGAATTATTTATATTGAGATTATAAAACTTTTCATAAAGTAATATATTATTCTGAAACTACCAAATAATAATCTTCTTCGACAACATTATTCAATAAATAATGTTACATAACCTACTTTTTGAAACAGTTATTTTACAACGTGACGTAAATTATAAGATTAGCTGATATATGAAATCATATGTTATCATTTAATTCACTTTGAGGTGACTCATAGCTAGCTTTACGGAAATTATACTGACGCTATTAATCTGACGGAAATTAAATTGAAGTGAAATTGTATGTGTCAAGTAAATCCAATAACTTTTTGTAGGTGTCACTATTAAAGTTTTAATTTCAAATGGTATTTTTTATTTTCAAAACTGTTTATACTATTTGTGAACACGAATTACTTTATACCAAGTTGAAATTGCTATTGATTTTACAGTTTGAACCTTTTGGGGAACCGCTACCTCTAGAAGTATTTACAAAAAAAATGCTTCTGATTGTTGTTCAGCAGACAGACCGCTGACTACCATGGTCATTTGTTTTAGTTTGTTTGTTAAGAGAAAACATCAGCGTTAATCAAGTCGGCAGTTACGTCAAGAGTCATGAATTATTGAATTGCCGCTGTAATACGTCACTGGGGAAAGGGGAAGCTGGAAAACCCAGCATGTATTACCAAAACGATAATGACGCCGGTGTAAATAATTATTGAGTTTAGTTTATTGTAGAGATGTGTTGGCAGTGAAAAGAGATTAATCTGTGCTAGTAGGATTGCTCTACTCTATTCATCGGAGACATTTGTATGTGATAATGTTCAAGCTATGCCCAACCCTATGCTTCGAAAGATAGTTGTATTTTATAATATTCTAGCTATGCCCAACCCTATGCTTCGAAAGATTTTTGTATTTGATAATGTTCTAGCTATGCCCAACCCTATGCTTCAAAAGATATTGATAATGATCTAGATATGCCCAACACTATGCTTCGAAAGATTTTTGTATTTGATAATATTCTAGCTATGCCCAACCCTATGCTTCAAAAGATTTTTGTATTTGATAATGTTCTAGCTATGACCAACCCTATGCTTCAAAAGATATTGATAATGATCTAGATATGCCCAACCCTATGCTTCGAAAGATTTTTGTATTTCATAATATTCTAGCTATGCCCAACCCTATGCTTCAAAAGATTTTTGTATTTGATAATGTTCTAGCTATGCCCAACCCTATGCTTCAAAAGATATTGATAATGATCTAGATATGCCCAACCCTATGCTTCAAAAGATTTTTGTATTTGATAATATTCTAGCTATGCCCAACCCTATGCTTCAAAAGATTTTTGTATTTGATAATGTTCTAGCTATGCCCAACCCTATGCTTCAAAAGATATTGATAATGATCTAGATATGCCCAACACTATGCTTTAAAGATATTTGTATTTTATAATATTCTAGCTATGCCCAACCCTATGCTTCAAAAGATATTGATAATGATCTAGATATGCCCAACCCTATGCTTCGAAAGGTGTTTGTATTTGATAATGTTCTAGCTATGCCCAACCCTATGCTTCAAAAGATATTGATAATGATCTAGATATGCCCAACACTATGCTTTAAAGATATTTGTATTTTATAATATTCTAGCTATGCCCAACCCTATGCTTCAAAAGATATTGATAATGATCTAGATATGCCCAACCCTATGCTTCGAAAGATTTTTGTATTTGATAATGTTCTAGCTATGCCCAACCCTATGCTTCAAAAGATATTGATAATGATCTAGATATGCCCAACACTATGCTTTAAAGATATTTGTATTTTATAATATTCTAGCTATGCCCAACCCTATGCTTCAAAAGAATTGATAATGATCTAGATATGCCCAACCCAATGCTTCGAAAGATTTTTGTATTTGATAATGTTCTAGCTATGCCCAACCCTATGCTTCAAAAGATATTGATAATGATCTAGATATGCCCAACCCTATGCTTCGAAAGATTTTTGTATTTGATAATATTCTAGCTATGCCCAACCCTATGCTTCAAAAGATATTGATATTGATCTAGATATGCCCAACCCTATGCTTCGAAAGATTTTTGTATTTGATAATATTCTAGCTATGCCCAACCCTATGCTTCAAAAGATTTTTGTATTTGATAATATTCTAGCTATGCCCAACCCTATGCTTCAAAAGATATTGATAATGATCTAGATATGCCCAACCCTATGCTTCGAAAGATTTTTGTATTTGATAATATTCTAGCTATGCCCAACCCTATGCTTCAAAAGATTTTTGTATTTGATAATGTTCTAGCTATGCCCAACCCTATGCTTCAAAAGATATTGATAATGATCTAGATATGCCCAACCCTATGCTTCGAAAGATTTCTGTATTTGATAATATTCTAGCTATGCCCAACCCTATGCTTCAAAAGATTTTTGTATGTGATAATGTTCTAGCTATGCCCAACCCTATGCTTCAAAAGATATTGATAATGATCTAGATATGCCCAACCCTATGCTTCGAAAGATTTTTGTATTTGATAATATTCTAGCTATGCCCAACCCTATGCTTCAAAAGATATTGATAATGATCTAGATATGCCCAACCCTATGCTTCGAAAGATTTTTGTATTTGATAATATTCTAGCTATGCCCAACCCTATCATTCGAAAGATTTTTGTATTTGATAATGATCTAGATATGCCCAACCCTATGCTTCGAAAGATTTTTGTATTTGATAATATTCTAGCTATGCCCAACCCTATGCTTCAAAAGATTTTTGTATTTGATAATGTTCTAGCTATGCCCAACCCTATGCTTCAAAAGATATTGATAATGATCTAGATATGCCCAACCCTATGCTTCGAAAGATTTTTGTATTTGATAATATTCTAGCTATGCCCAACCCTATGCTTCAAAAGATATTGATAATGATCTAGATATGCCCAACCCTATGCTTCGAAAGATTTTTGTATTTGATAATATTCTAGCTATGCCCAACCCTATGCTTCAAAAATTTTTGTATTTGATAATGCTCTAGCTATGCCCAACCCTATGCTTCAAAAGATATTGATAATGATCTAGATATGCCCAACACTATGCTTTAAAGATATTTGTATTTTATAATATTCTAGCTATGCCCAACCCTATGCTTCAAAAGATATTGATAATGATCTAGATATGCCCAACCCTATGCTTCGAAAGATTTTTGTATTTGATAATGTTCTAGCTATGAGCAACCCTATGCTTCAAAAGATATTGATAATGATCTAGATATGCCCAACACTATGCTTTAAAGATATTTGTATTTTATAATATTCTAGCTATGCCCAACCCTATGCTTCAAAAGATATTGATAATGATCTAGATATGCCCAACCCTATGCTTCGAAAGATTTTTGTATTTGATAATATTCTAGCTATGCCCAACCCTATGCTTCAAAAGATTTTTGTATTTGATAATGTTCTAGCTATGCCCAACCCTATGCTTCAAAAGATATTGATAATGATCTAGATATGCCCAACCCTATGCTTCGAAAGATTTTTGTATTTGATAATATTCTAGCTATGCCCAACCCTATGCTTCAAAAGATTTTTGTATTTGATAATGTTCTAGCTATGCCCAACCCTATGCATCAAAAGATATTGATAATGATCTAGATATGCCCAACCCTATGCTTCGAAAGAATTTTGTATTTGATAATATTCTAGCTATGCCCAACCCTATGCTTCAAAAGATATTGATAATGATCTAGATATGCCCAACCCTATGCTTCGAAAGATTTTTGTATTTGATAATATTCTAGCTATGCCCAACCCTATGCTTCAAAAGATTTTTGTATTTGATAATGTTCTAGCTATGCCCAACCCTATGCTTCAAAAGATATTGATAATGATCTAGATATGCCCAACACTATGCTTTAAAGATATTTGTATTTTATAATATTCTAGCTATGCCCAACCCTATGCTTCAAAAGATTTTTGTATTTGATAATGTTCTAGCTATGCCCAACCCTATGCTTCAAAAGATATTGATAATGATCTAGATATGCCCAACACTATGCTTTAAAGATATTTGTATTTGATAATGTTCTAGCTATGCCCAACCCTATGCTTCAAAAGATATTTATATTTGATAATGTTCTAGCTATACCCAACCTTATGCTTCAAAAAAAATTTGTATTTGATATTGTTCTAGCTATGCCTCAAAATTAGGCTAATGCTAATGCTATGGCATCGAAATATAAATAAAGGTATATATATATATATATATATATATATATATATATATATATATATATATATATATTGTACTATGGGATTATATATTGCTATGGAATTATATGTGTTATAGCATTATATGATATTTGTATGTGATAATGTTCAATGTTTACCAAACCTTATGCTACGGATGATATTTGGAAATGATAATGTTCAAGCGTAGCCCAAATCTCTGCTTCGGAAGATATATTCATACCATTATTTTCAACCTGGGTCAACACTATGCTTCCGAAGATATTTGCAAATGATAATGTTCAAGCGTAGCCCAAATCTATGCTTCACAAAATATTTGTATATGATAATGTTCAAGCGTAGCCCAAATCTATGTTTCATAAGATATTTGCAAATGATAATGTTCAAGCGTAGCCCAAATCTCTGCTACGGAAGATATATTCATACCATTATTTTCAACCTGGGTCAACACTATGCTTCCGAAGATATTTGCAAATGATAATGTTCAAGCGTACCCCAAATCTCTGCTTCGGAAGATATATTCATACCATTATTTTCAACCTGGGTCAACACTATGCTTCCGAAGATATTTGCAAATGATAATGTTAAAGCGTAGCGCAAATCTAAGCTTCATAAGATATTTGTATTTGATAATGTTCAATCGTAGCCCAAATTTATGCTTCATAAGACATTTGTATGTGATAATGTTCAACAGTAGCCCAAATGTATGCTCCATAAGATATTGGCAAAAGATAATGTTCAAGCGTAGCCCTAATCTATGCTTCATAAGATATTTGTATGTGATAATGTTCAATGTTTACCAAACCTTATGCTACGGATGATATTTGCAAAAGATAATGTTCAAGAGTAGCCCAAATCTATGCTTCATAAGATATTTGTATGTGATAATGTTCAAGCGTAGAACAAATATATGATTCATAAGATATTTGCAAAGGATAAAGTTCAAGTGTAGCCCAAATCTCTGCTCCGGAAGATATTTGTATTTGATAATGTTTTAGCTATACCCAACCCTATGCTTCAAAAGATATTTGTATTTGATATTGTTCTAGCTATGCCTCAAAATATGGCTATGCTAATGCTATGGCATCGAAATATAAATAAAGGTATATATATATATATTGTGCTATGGGATTATATATTGCTATGGTATTATATGTGTTATAGCATTATATGATATTTGTATGTGATAATGTTCAATGTTTACCAAACCTTATGCTACGGATGATATTTGCAAATGATAATGTTCAAGCGTAGCCCAAAGCTCTGCTTCGGAAGATATATTCATACCATTATTTTCAACCTGGGTCAACACTATGCTTCCAAGATATTTGCAAATGATAATGTTCAAGCGTAGCCCAAATCTATGCTTCACAAGATATTTGTATGTGATAATGTTCAAGCGTAGCCCAAATCTATGCTTCATAAGATATTTGCAAATGATAATGTTCAAGCGTAGCCCAAATCTATGCTTCACAAGATATGTGAATGTGATAAAGTTCAAGCGTAGAATAAATCTATGCTTCATAAGATATTTGTATGTGTTAATGTTCAAGCGTAGCCCAAATCTATGCTTCGTAAGATATGTGTATGTGATAATGTTCAAAAGTAGCCCAAATCTATACTTCATAAGATATTTGTATGTGATAATGTTCAAGCGAAGCCCAAATCTATGCTTCGTAAGATATGTGTATGTGATAATGTTCAAGAGTAGCCCAAATCTATACTTCATAAGATATTTGTATGTGATAATATTCAAGCGTAGTCCAAATGTATGCTTCATAAAATATTTGTATTTGATAATGTTCAATCGTAGCCCAAATTTATGCTTCACAAAATATTTGTATGTGACAATGTTCAAGCGTAGCCCAAATCTATGCTTCATAAGATATTTGTATGTGATAATGTTCAACAGTAGCCCAAATCTATGCTCCATAAGATATTGGCAAAAGATAATGTTCAAGCGTAGCCCAAATCTATGTTTCATAAGATATTTGTATGTGATATAGGTTCAATGTTTATCAAATTTTATGCTACGGATGATATTTGCAAAAGATAATGTTCAAGAGTAGCCCAAATCTATGCTTCATAAGATATTTGCAAATGATAATGTTGAAGCGTAGCCCAAATTTATGCTTCACAAGATATGTGTATGTGATAATGTTCAAGCGTAGAATATATCTATGCTTCATAAGATATTTGTATGTGTTATTGTTCAAGCGTAGCCCAAATCTATGCTTCATACGATATTTGTATGTGATAATGTTCAAGCGTAGCCCAAATATATGCTTCGGAAGATATTTGTATGTGATAATGTTCCAGCGTAGCCCAAATCTATGCTTCAAAAGATATTTGCAAATGATAATGTTCATGCGTAGCCCAAATCTATGCTTCACAAGATATTTGTATGTGATAATGTTCTAGCTATGCCCAACCCTATGCTTCAAAAGGTATTTGTATTTGATAATGTTCTAGCTATACCCAACCCTATGCTTCAAAAGATATTTGTATTTGATATTGTTCTAGCTATGCCTCAAAATATGGCTATGCTAATGCTATGGCATCGAAATATAAATAAAGGTATATATATATATATTGTGCTATGGGATTATATATTGCTATGGTATTATATGTGTTATAGCATTATATGATATTTGTATGTGATAATGTGCAATGTTTACCAAACCTTATGCTACGGATGATATTTGCAAATGATAATGTTCAAGCGTAGCCCAAATCTATGCTTCATAAGATATTTGCAAATGATAATGTTCAAGCGTAGCCCAAATCTATGCTTCACAAGATATGTGTAAGTGATAACGTTCAAGCGTAGAATAAATCTATGCTTCATATGATATTTGTATGTGTTAATGTTCAAGCGTAGCCCAAATCTATGCTTCACAAGATATTTGTATGTGATAATGTTCAAGCGTAGCACAGATCTATGCTTCATAAGATATTTGTATGTGACAATGTTCAAGCGTAGCCCAAATCTATGCTTCATAAGATATTTGTATGTGATAATGTTCAAGAGTAGCCCAAATCTATACTTCATAAGATATTTGTATGTGATAATATTCAAGCGTAGTCCAAATCTATGCTTCATACAATATTTGTATTTGATAATGTTCAATCGTAGCCCAAATTTATGCTTCACAAAATATTTGTATGTGATAATGTTCAAGCGTAGAATAAATCTATGCTTCATAAGATATTTGTATGTGATAATGTTCAAGCGTAGCCCAGATCTATGCTTCATAAGATATTTGTATGTGACAATGTTCAAGCGTAGCCCAAACCTATGCTTCATAAGATATTTGTATGTGATTATGTTCAACAGTAGCCCAAATCTATGCTCCATAAGATATTGGCAAATATAATGTTCAAGCGTAGCGCAAATCTATGCTTCATATGATATTTGTATGTGATAATGTTCAATGTTTACCAAACCTTATGCTACGGATGATATTTGCAAAAGATAATGTTCAAGAGTAGCCCAAATCTATGCATCATAAGATATTTGTATGTGATAATGTTCAATGTTTACCAAACCTTATGCTACGGATGATATTTGCAAAAGATAATGTTCAAGAGTAGCCCAAATCTATGCTTCACAAGATATTTGTATGTGATAATGTTCAAGCGTAGAATAAATCTATGCTTCATAAGATATTTTTATGTGATAATGTTCAAGCGTAGCCCAGATCTATGCTTCATAAGATATTTGTATGTGATAATGTTCAAGCTTAACCCAAACCTATGCTTCATAAGATATTTGTATGTGATAATGTTCAACAGTAGCCCAAATCTATGCTCCATAAGATATTGGCAAAAGATAATGTTCAAGCGTAGCCCAAATCTATGCTTCATATGATATTTGTATGTGATAATGTTCAATGTTTACCAAACCTTATGCTACGGATGATATTTGCAAAAGATAATGTTCAAGAGTAGCTTAAATCTATGCTTCATAAGATATGTGTATGTGATAATGTTCAATGTTTACCAAACTTTATGCTACGGATGATATTTGCAAAAGATAATGTTCAAGAGTAGCCCAAACCTATGCTTCATAAGATATTTGTATGTGATAATGTTCAATGTTTACCAAACCTTATGCTACGGATGAGATTTGCAAAAGATAATGATCAAGAGGAGCCCAAATCTATGCCTCACATGATATTTGTATGTGATAATGTTCAAGCGTAGCCCAAATATATGCTTCATAAGATATTTCCAAATGATAATGTTGAAGCGTAGCCCAAATCTATGCTTCACAAGATATGTGTGTGTGATAATGTTCTATCTATGCCCAACCCTATGCTTCAAAAGATATTTGTATTTGATAATGTTCTAGCTATATCCAACCCTATGCCTCAAAAGATATTTGTATTTGATATTGTTCTAGCTATGCCTCAAAATATGGCAATGCTAATGCTATGGCATCGAAATATAAATAAAGGTATATATATATATATATATATATATATATATATATATATATATATATATATATATATATATATATATGTATATATGTATATATTCAATGTTTACCAAACCTTATGCTACGGATGATATTTGCAAATGATGATGTTCAAGCGTAACCCAAATCTCTACTTCGGAAGATATATTCATACCATTATATTCAACCTGGGTCAACACTATGCTTCCAAAGATATTAGCAAATGATAATGTTCAAGCGTATCCGAAATCTATGCTTCACAAGATATTTGTATGTGATAATGTTCTAGCTATGCATAACCCTATGCTTCAAAAGATATTTGTATTTGATAATGTTCTAGCTATACCCAACCCTATGCTTCAAAAGATATTTGTATTTGATATTGTTCTAGCTATGCCTCAAAATATGGCTAATGCTAATGCTATGGCATCGAAATATAAATAAAGGTATATATATATATATATATATATATATATATATATATATATATATATATATATATATATATATATATATTCAATGTTTACCAAACCTTATGCTACGGAAGATATTTGCAAATGATGATGTTCAAGCGTAACCCAAATCTCTGCTTCGGAAGATATATTCATACCATTATTTTCAACCTGGGTCAACACTATGCTTCCAAAGATATTAGCAAATGATAATGTTCAAGCGTAGCCCAAATCTATGCTTCACAAGATATTTGTATGTGATAATGTTCTAGCTATGCCCAACCCTATGATTCAAAAGATATTTGTATTTGATAATGTTCTAGCTATACCCAACCCTATGCTTCAAAAGATATTTGTATTTGATATTGTTCTAGCTATGCCTCAAAATATGGCTAGTGCTAACGCTATGGCATCCAAATATAAATAAAGGTATATGTATATATATATATATATATATATATATATATATATATGTATATATATATATATATATATATATATTGTGCTATGGGATTATATATTGCTATGGTATTATATGTGTTATAGCATTATATGATATTTGTATGTGATAATGTTCAAAGTTTACCAAACCTTATGCTACGGATGATATTTGCAAATAATAATGTTCAAGCGTAGCCCAAATCTCTGCTTCGGCAGATATATTCATACCATTATTTTCAACCTGGGTCCACACTATGCTTCCGAAGGTATTTGAAAATGATAATGTTCAAGCGTAGCCCAAATCTCTGCTTCGGAAGATATATTCATACCATTATTTTCAACCTGGGTCAACACTATGCTTTCGAAGATATTTGCAAATGATAATGTTCAAGCGTAGCCCAAATCTATGCTTCACAAGATATGTGTATGTGATAATGTTCAAGCGTAGAATAAATCTATGCTTCATAACATATTTGTATGTGTTAATGTTCAAGTGTAGCCCAAATCGATTCTTCATACGATATTTGAATGTGATAATGTTCAAGCGTAGCCCAAATCTAGGCTTCATAAGATATTTGCGAATGATAATGTTCAAGCGTCGCCCAAATCTATGCTTCATAAGATGTTTGTATGTGATAATGTTCAAGCGTAGCACAGATCTATGCTTCATAAGATATTTGTATGTGATAATGTTCAAGCGTAGCCCAAATCTATGCTTCGTAAGATATTTGTATGTGATAATGTTCAAGAGTAGCCCAAATCTATACTTCATAAGTTATTTGTATGTGATAATATTCAAGCGTAGTCCAAATCTATGCTTCATAAAATATTTGTATTTGATAATGTTCAATCGTAGCCCAAATTTATGCATCACAAGATATATTTTTATGTGATAATGTTGAAGCGTAGAATAAATCTATGCTTCATAAGATATTTGTATGTGATAATGTTCAAGCGTAGCCCAGATCTTTGCTTCATAAGATATTTGTATGTGATAATGATCAAGCGTAGCCCAAACCTATGCTTCATAAGATATTTGTATGTGATAATGTTCAATGTTTACCAAACCTTATGCTACGGATGATATTTGCAAAAGATAATGTTCAAGAGTAGCCCAAATCTATGCTTCATAAGATATTTGTATGTGTTAATGTTCAATGTTTACCAAACCTTATGCTACGGATGATATTTGCAAAAGATAATGTTCAAGAGTAGCCCAAATCTATGCTTCACAAGATATTTGTATGTGATAATGTTCAAGCGTAGCCCAAATCTATGCTTCATAAGATATTTGCAAATGATAATGTTGAAGCGTAGTCCAAATCTATGCTTCACAAGATATGTATATGTGATAATGTTCAAGCGTAGAATAATTCTATGCTTCATAAGATATTTGTATGTGTTAATATTCAAGCGTAGCCCAAATCTATGCTTCATACGATATTTGTATGTGATATTGTTCACGCGTAGCCCAAATCTATGCTTCGGAAGATATATTCAAACCATTATTTTCAACCTGGGTCAACACTATGCTTCCGAAGACATTTGCAAATGATAATGTTCAAGCGTAGCCCAAATCTATGCTTCACAAGATATTTGTATGTGATAATGTTCTAGCTATGCCCAACCCTATGCTTCAAAAGATATTTGTATTTGATAATGTTCTAGCTATGCCCAACCCTATGCTTCAAAAGATATTGATAATGATCTAGATATGCCCAACCCTATGCTTCGAAAGATTTCTGTATTTGATAATATTCTAGCTATACCCAACCCTATGCTTCAAAAGATTTTTGTATGTGATAATGTTCTAGCTATGCCCAACCCTATGCTTCAAAAGATATTGATAATGATCTAGATATGCCCAACCCTATGCTTCGAAAGATTTTTGTATTTGATAATATTCTAGCTATGCCCAACCCTATGCTTCAAAAGATATTGATAATGATCTAGATATGCCCAACCCTATGCTTCGAAAGATTTTTGTATTTGATAATATTCTAGCTATGCCCAACCCTATCATTCGAAAGATTTTTGTATTTGATAATGATCTAGATATGCCCAACCCTATGCTTCGAAAGATTTTTGTATTTGATAATATTCTAGCTATGCCCAACCCTATGCTTCAAAAGATTTTTGTATTTGATAATGTTCTAGCTATGCCCAACCCTATGCTTCAAAAGATATTGATAATGATCTAGATATGCCCAACCCTATGCTTCGAAAGATTTTTGTATTTGATAATATTCTAGCTATGCCCAACCCTATGCTTCAAAAGATATTGATAATGATCTAGATATGCCCAACCCTATGCTTCGAAAGATTTTTGTATTTGATAATATTCTAGCTATGCCCAACCCTATGCTTCAAAAATTTTTGTATTTGATAATGTTCTAGCTATGCCCAACCCTATGCTTCAAAAGATATTGATAATGATCTAGATATGCCCAACACTATGCTTTAAAGATATTTGTATTTTATAATATTCTAGCTATGCCCAACCCTATGCTTCAAAAGATATTGATAATGATCTAGATATGCCCAACCCTATGCTTCGAAAGATTTTTGTATTTGATAATGTTCTAGCTATGCCCAACCCTATGCTTCAAAAGATATTGATAATGATCTAGATATGCCCAACACTATGCCTTAAAGATATTTGTATTTTATAATATTCTAGCTATGCCCAACCCTATGCTTCAAAAGATATTGATAATGATCTAGATATGCCCAACCCTATGCTTCGAAAGATTTTTGTATTTGATAATATTCTAGCTATGCCCAACCCTATGCTTCAAAAGATTTTTGTATTTGATAATGTTCTAGCTATGCCCAACCCTATGCTTCAAAAGATATTGATAATGATCTAGATATGCCCAACCCTATGCTTCGAAAGATTTTTGTATTTGATAATATTCTAGCTATGCCCAACCCTATGCTTCAAACGATTTTTGTATTTGATAATGTTCTAGCTATGCCCAACCCTATGCATCAAAAGATATTGATAATGATCTAGATATGCCCAACCCTATGCTTCGAAAGAATTTTGTATTTGATAATATTCTAGCTATGCCCAACCCTATGCTTCAAAAGATATTGATAATGATCTAGATATGCCCAACCCTATGCTTCGAAAGATTTTTGTATTTGATAATATTCTAGCTATGCCCAACCCTATGCTTCAAAAGATTTTTGTATTTGATAATGTTCTAGCTATGCCCAACCCTATGCTTCAAAAGATATTGATAATGATCTAGATATGCCCAACACTATGCTTTAAAGATATTTGTATTTTATAATATTCTAGCTATGCCCAACCCTATGCTTCAAAAGATTTTTGTATTTGATAATGTTCTAGCTATGCCCAACCCTATGCTTCAAAAGATATTGATAATGATCTAGATATGCCCAACACTATGCTTTAAAGATATTTGTATTTGATAATGTTCTAGCTATGCCCAACCCTATGCTTCAAAAGATATTTATATTTGATAATGTTCTAGCTATACCCAACCTTATGCTTCAAAAAAAATTTGTATTTGATATTGTTCTAGCTATGCCTCAAAATTAGGCTAATGCTAATGCTATGGCATCGAAATATAAATAAAGGTATATATATATATATATATATATATATATATATATATGTATATATGTATATATTCAATGTTTACCAAACCTTATGCTACGGATGATATTTGCAAATGATGATGTTCAAGCGTAACCCAAATCTCTGCTTCGGAAGATATATTCATACCATTATATTCAACCTGGGTCAACACTATGCTTCCAAAGATATTAGCAAATGATAATGTTCAAGCGTATCCGAAATCTATGCTTCACAAGATATTTGTATGTGATAATGTTCTAGCTATGCCCAACCCTATGCTTCAAAAGATATTTGTATTTGATAATGTTCTAGCTATACCCAACCCTATGCTTCAAAAGATATTTGTATTTGATATTGTTCTAGCTATGCCTCAAAATATGGCTAATGCTAATGCTATGGCATCGAAATATAAATAAAGGTATATATATATATATATATATATATATATATATATATATATATATATATATATATATATATATATATTCAATGTTTACCAAACCTTATGCTACGGATGATATTTGCAAATGATGATGTTCAAGCGTAACCCAAATCTCTGCTTCGGAAGATATATTCATACCATTATTTTCAACCTGGGTCAACACTATGCTTCCAAAGATATTAGCAAATGATAATGTTCAAGCGTAGCCCAAATCTATGCTTCACAAGATATTTGTATGTGATAATGTTCTAGCTATGCCCAACCCTATGATTCAAAAGATATTTGTATTTGATAATGTTCTAGCTATACCCAACCCTATGCTTCAAAAGATATTTGTATTTGATATTGTTCTAGCTATGCCTCAAAATATGGCTAGTGCTAACGCTATGGCATCCAAATATAAATAAAGGTATATGTATATATATATATATATATATATATATATATATATATATATATTGTGCTATGGGATTATATATTGCTATGGTATTATATGTGTTATAGCATTATATGATATTTGTATGTGATAATGTTCAAAGTTTACCAAACCTTATGCTACGGATGATATTTGCAAATAATAATGTTCAAGCGTAGCCCAAATCTCTGCTTCGGCAGATATATTCATACCATTATTTTCAACCTGGGTCCACACTATGCTTCCGAAGGTATTTGAAAATGATAATGTTCAAGCGTAGCCCAAATCTCTGCTTCGGAAGATATATTCATACCATTATTTTCAACCTGGGTCAACACTATGCTTTCGAAGATATTTGCAAATGATAATGTTCAAGCGTAGCCCAAATCTATGCTTCACAAGATATGTGTATGTGATAATGTTCAAGCGTAGAATAAATCTATGCTTCATAACATATTTGTATGTGTTAATGTTCAAGTGTAGCCCAAATCGATGCTTCATACGATATTTGTATGTGATAATGTTCAAGCGTAGCCCAAATCTAGGCTTCATAAGATATTTGCGAATGATAATGTTCAAGCGTCGCCCAAATCTATGCTTCATAAGATGTTTGTATGTGATAATGTTCAAGCGTAGCACAGATCTATGCTTCATAAGATATTTGTATGTGATAATGTTCAAGCGTAGCCCAAATCTATGCTTCGTAAGATATTTGTATGTGATAATGTTCAAGAGTAGCCCAAATCTATACTTCATAAGTTATTTGTATGTGATAATATTCAAGCGTAGTCCAAATCTATGCTTCATAAAATATTTGTATTTGATAATGTTCAATCGTAGCCCAAATTTATGCATCACAAGATATTTTTATGTGATAATGTTGAAGCGTAGAATAAATCTATGCTTCATAAGATATTTGTATGTGATAATGTTCAAGCGTAGCCCAGATCTTTGCTTCATAAGATATTTGTATGTGATAATGATCAAGCGTAGCCCAAACCTATGCTTCATAAGATATTTGTATGTGATAATGTTCAATGTTTACCAAACCTTATGCTACGGATGATATTTGCAAAAGATAATGTTCAAGAGTAGCCCAAATCTATGCTTCATAAGATATTTGTATGTGTTAATGTTCAATGTTTACCAAACCTTATGCTACGGATGATATTTGCAAAAGATAATGTTCAAGAGTAGCCCAAATCTATGCTTCACAAGATATTTGTATGTGATAATGTTCAAGCGTAGCCCAAATCTATGCTTCATAAGATATTTGCAAATGATAATGTTGAAGCGTAGTCCAAATCTATGCTTCACAAGATATGTATATGTGATAATGTTCAAGCGTAGAATAATTCTATGCTTCATAAGATATTTGTATGTGTTAATATTCAAGCGTAGCCCAAATCTATGCTTCATACGATATTTGTATGTGATATTGTTCAAGCGTAGCCCAAATCTATGCTTCGCAAGATATATTCAAACCATTATTTTCAACCTGGGTCAACACTATGCTTCCGAAGACATTTGCAAATGATAATGTTCAAGCGTAGCCCAAATCTATGCTTCACAAGATATTTGTATGTGATAATGTTCTAGCTATGCCCAACCCTATGCTTCAAAAGATATTTGTATTTGATAATGTTCTAGCTATGCCCAACCCTATGCTTCAAAAGATATTGATAATGATCTAGATATGCCCAACCCTATGCTTCGAAAGATTTCTGTATTTGATAATATTCTAGCTATACCCAACCCTATGCTTCAAAAGATTTTTGTATGTGATAATGTTCTAGCTATGCCCAACCCTATGCTTCAAAAGATATTGATAATGATCTAGATATGCCCAACCCTATGCTTCGAAAGATTTTTGTATTTGATAATATTCTAGCTATGCCCAACCCTATGCTTCAAAAGATATTGATAATGATCTAGATATGCCCAACCCTATGCTTCGAAAGATTTTTGTATTTGATAATATTCTAGCTATGCCCAACCCTATCATTCGAAAGATTTTTGTATTTGATAATGATCTAGATATGCCCAACCCTATGCTTCGAAAGATTTTTGTATTTGATAATATTCTAGCTATGCCCAACCCTATGCTTCAAAAGATTTTTGTATTTGATAATGTTCTAGCTATGCCCAACCCTATGCTTCAAAAGATATTGATAATGATCTAGATATGCCCAACCCTATGCTTCGAAAGATTTTTGTATTTGATAATATTCTAGCTATGCCCAACCCTATGCTTCAAAAGATATTGATAATGATCTAGATATGCCCAACCCTATGCTTCGAAAGATTTTTGTATTTGATAATATTCTAGCTATGCCCAACCCTATGCTTCAAAAATTTTTGTATTTGATAATGTTCTAGCTATGCCCAACCCTATGCTTCAAAAGATATTGATAATGATCTAGATATGCCCAACACTATGCTTTAAAGATATTTGTATTTTATAATATTCTAGCAATGCCCAACCCTATGCTTCAAAAGATATTGATAATGATCTAGATATGCCCAACCCTATGCTTCGAAAGATTTTTGTATTTGATAATGTTCTAGCTATGCCCAACCCTATGCTTCAAAAGATATTGATAATGATCTAGATATGCCCAACACTATGCTTTAAAGATATTTGTATTTTATAATATTCTAGCTATGCCCAACCCTATGCTTCAAAAGATATTGATAATGATCTAGATATGCCCAACCCTATGCTTCGAAAGATTTTTGTATTTGATAATATTCTAGCTATGCCCAACCCTATGCTTCAAAAGATTTTTGTATTTGATAATGTTCTAGCTATGCCCAACCCTATGCTTCAAAAGATATTGATAATGATCTAGATATGCCCAACCCTATGCTTCGAAAGATTTTTGTATTTGATAATATTCTAGCTATGCCCAACCCTATGCTTCAAAAGATTTTTGTATTTGATAATGTTCTAGCTATGCCCAACCCTATGCATCAAAAGATATTGATAATGATCTAGATATGCCCAACCCTATGCTTCGAAAGAATTTTGTATTTGATAATATTCTCGCTATGCCCAACCCTATGCTTCAAAAGATATTGATAATGATCTAGATATGCCCAACCCTATGCTTCGAAAGATTTTTGTATTTGATAATATTCTAGCTATGCCCAACCCTATGCTTCAAAAGATTTTTGTATTTGATAATGTTCTAGCTATGCCCAACCCTATGCTTCAAAAGATATTGATAATGATCTAGATATGCCCAACACTATGCTTTAAAGATATTTGTATTTTATAATATTCTAGCTATGCCCAACCCTATGCTTCAAAAGATTTTTGTATTTGATAATGTTCTAGCTATGCCCAACCCTATGCTTCAAAAGATATTGATAATGATCTAGATATGCCCAACACTATGCTTTAAAGATATTTGTATTTGATAATGTTCTAGCTATGCCCAACCCTATGCTTCAAAAGATATTTATATTTGATAATGTTCTAGCTATACCCAACCTTATGCTTCAAAAAAAATTTGTATTTGATATTGTTCTAGCTATGCCTCAAAATTAGGCTAATGCTAATGCTATGGCATCGAAATATAAATAAAGGTATATATATATATATATATATATATATATATATATATATATATATATATATATATATATTGTACTATGGGATTATATATTGCTATGGAATTATATGTGTTATAGCATTATATGATATTT
Organism: Prosapia bicincta; assembly: GCA_036971475.1. NCBI lineage: Eukaryota > Metazoa > Arthropoda > Insecta > Hemiptera > Cercopidae > Prosapia > Prosapia bicincta. The sequence goes on from JBAIZL010000002.1 coordinate 27,695,351, forward strand.
GTATGTGATAATGTTCAATGTTTACCAAACCTTATGCTACGGATGATATTTGGAAATGATAATGTTCAAGCGTAGCCCAAATCTCTGCTTCGGAAGATATATTCATACCATTATTTTCAACCTGGGTCAACACTATGCTTCCGAAGATATTTGCAAATGATAATGTTCAAGCGTAGCCCAAATCTATGCTTCACAAAATATTTGTATGTGATAATGTTCAAGCGTAGCCCAAATCTATGCTTCATAAGATATTTGCAAATGATAATGTTCAAGCGTAGCCCAAATCTCTGCTTCGGAAGATATATTCATACCATTATTTTCAACCTGGGTCAACACTATGCTTCCGAAGATATTTGCAAATGATAATGTCCAAGCGTACCCCAAATCTCTGCTTCGGAAGATATATTCATACCATTATTTTCAACCTGGGTCAACACTATGCTTCCGAAGATATTTGCAAATGATAATGTTAAAGCGTAGCGCAAATCTAAGCTTCATAAGATATTTGTATTTGATAATGTTCAATCGTAGCCCAAATTTATGCTTCATAAGACATTTGTATGTGATAATGTTCAACAGTAGCCCAAATGTATGCTCCATAAGATATTGGCAAAAGATAATGTTCAAGCGTAGCCCTAATCTATGCTTCATAAGATATTTGTATGTGATAATGTTCAATGTTTACCAAACCTTATGCTACGGATGATATTTGCAAAAGATAATGTTCAAGAGTAGCCCAAATCTATGCTTCATAAGATATTTGTATGTGATAATGTTCAAGCGTAGAACAAATATATGATTCATAAGATATTTGCAAAGGATAAAGTTCAAGTGTAGCCCAAATCTCTGCTCCGGAAGATATTTGTATTTGATAATGTTTTAGCTATACCCAACCCTATGCTTCAAAAGATATTTGTATTTGATATTGTTCTAGCTATGCCTCAAAATATGGCTATGCTAATGCTATGGCATCGAAATATAAATAAAGGTATATATATATATATATATATATATATATATATATATTGTGCTATGGGATTATATATTGCTATGGTATTATATGTGTTATAGCATTATATGATATTTGTATGTGATAATGTTCAATGTTTACCAAACCTTATGCTACGGATGATATTTGCAAATGATAATGTTCAAGCGTAGCCCAAAGCTCTGCTTCGGAAGATATATTCATACCATTATTTTCAACCTGGGTCAACACTATGCTTCCAAGATATTTGCAAATGATAATGTTCAAGCGTAGCCCAAATCTATGCTTCACAAGATATTTGTATGTGATAATGTTCAAGCGTAGCCCAAATCTATGCTTCATAAGATATTTGCAAATGATAATGTTCAAGCGTAGCCCAAATCTATGCTTCACAAGATATGTGAATGTGATAAAGTTCAAGCGTAGAATAAATCTATGCTTCATAAGATATTTGTATGTGTTAATGTTCAAGCGTAGCCCAAATCTATGCTTCGTAAGATATGTGTATGTGATAATGTTCAAGAGTAGCCCAAATCTATACTTCATAAGATATTTGTATGTGATAATGTTCAAGCGAAGCCCAAATCTATGCTTCGTAAGATATGTGTATGTGATAATGTTCAAGAGTAGCCCAAATCTATACTTCATAAGATATTTGTATGTGATAATATTCAAGCGTAGTCCAAATGTATGCTTCATAAAATATTTGTATTTGATAATGTTCAATCGTAGCCCAAATTTATGCTTCACAAAATATTTGTATGTGACAATGTTCAAGCGTAGCCCAAATCTATGCTTCATAAGATATTTGTATGTGATAATGTTCAACAGTAGCCCAAATCTATGCTCCATAAGATATTGGCAAAAGATAATGTTCAAGCGTAGCCCAAATCTATGTTTCATAAGATATTTGTATGTGATATAGGTTCAATGTTTATCAAATTTTATGCTACGGATGATATTTGCAAAAGATAATGTTCAAGAGTAGCCCAAGACTATGCTTAATAAGATATTTGCAAATGATAATGTTGAAGCGTAGCCCAAATTTATGCTTCACAAGATATGTGTATGTGATAATGTTCAAGCGTAGAATATATCTATGCTTCATAAGATATTTGTATGTGTTAATGTTCAAGCGTAGCCCAAATCTATGCTTCATACGATATTTGTATGTGATAATGTTCAAGCGTAGCCCAAATATATGCTTCGGAAGATATTTGTATGTGATAATGTTCAAGCGTAGCCCAAATCTATGCTTCAAAAGATATTTGCAAATGATAATGTTCATGCGTAGCCCAAATCTATGCTTCACAAGATATTTGTATGTGATAATGTTCTAGCTATGCCCAACCCTATGCTTCAAAAGATATTTGTATTTGATAATGTTCTAGCTATACCCAACCCTATGCTTCAAAAGATATTTGTATTTGATATTGTTCTAGCTATGCCTCAAAATATGGCTATGCTAATGCTATGGCATCGAAATATAAATAAAGGTATATATATATATATATATATATATATATATATAAATATATATATATATATATATATATATATATATATATATATATATATATATATATATATATATATATATATATATATATATATATATATATATATATATATTGTGCTATGGGATTATATATTGCTATGGTATTATATGTGTTATAGCATTATATGATATTTGTATGTGATAATGTGCAATGTTTACCAAACCTTATCCTACGGATGATATTTGCAAATGATAATGTTCAAGCGTAGCCCAAATCTATGCTTCATAAGATATTTGCAAATGATAATGTTCAAGCGTAGCCCAAATCTATGCTTCACAAGATATGTGTAAGTGATAACGTTCAAGCGTAGAATAAATCTATGCTTCATATGATATTTGTATGTGTTAATGTTCAAGCGTAGCCCAAATCTATGCTTCACAAGATATTTGTATGTGATAATGTTCAAGCGTAGCACAGATCTATGCTTCATAAGATATTTGTATGTGACAATGTTCAAGCGTAGCCCAAATCTATGCTTCGTAAGATATTTGTATGTGATAATGTTCAAGAGTAGCCCAAATCTATACTTCATAAGATATTTGTATGTGATAATATTCAAGCGTAGTCCAAATCTATGCTTCATACAATATTTGTATTTGATAATGTTCAATCGTAGCCCAAATTTATGCTTCACAAAATATTTGTATGTGATAATGTTCAAGCGTAGAATAAATCTATGCTTCATAAGATATTTGTATGTGATAATGTTCAAGCGTAGCCCAGATCTATGCTTCATAAGATATTTGTATGTGACAATGTTCAAGCGTAGCCCAAACCTATGCTTCATAAGATATTTGTATGTGATTATGTTCAACAGTAGCCCAAATCTATGCTCCATAAGATATTGGCAAATATAATGTTCAAGCGTAGCGCAAATCTATGCTTCATATGATATTTGTATGTGATAATGTTCAATGTTTACCAAACCTTATGCTACGGATGATATTTGCAAAAGATAATGTTCAAGAGTAGCCCAAATCTATGCATCATAAGATATTTGTATGTGATAATGTTCAATGTTTACCAAACCTTATGCTACGGATGATATTTGCAAAAGATAATGTTCAAGAGTAGCCCAAATCTATGCTTCACTAGATATTTGTATGTGATAATGTTCAAGCGTAGAATAAATCTATGCTTCATAAGATATTTTTATGTGATAATGTTCAAGCGTAGCCCAGATCTATGCTTCATAAGATATTTGTATGTGATAATGTTCAAGCTTAACCCAAACCTATGCTTCATAAGATATTTGTATGTGATAATGTTCAACAGTAGCCCAAATCTATGCTCCATAAGATATTGGCAAAAGATAATGTTCAAGCGTAGCCCAAATCTATGCTTCATATGATATTTGTATGTGATAATGTTCAATGTTTACCAAACCTTATGCTACGGATGATATTTGCAAAAGATAATGTTCAAGAGTAGCCCAAATCTATGCTTCATAAGATATGTGTATGTGATAATGTTCAATGTTTACCAAACGTTATGCTACGGATGATATTTGCAAAAGATAGTGTTCAAGAGTAGCCCAAACCTATGCTTCATAAGATATTTGTATGTGATAATGTTCAATGTTTACCAAACCTTATGCTACGGATGAGATTTGCAAAAGATAATGATCAAGAGGAGCCCAAATCTATGCCTCACATGATATTTGTATGTGATAATGTTCAAGCGTAGCCCAAATATATGCTTCATAAGATATTTGCAAATGATAATGTTGAAGCGTAGCCCAAATCTATGCTTCACAAGATATGTGTGTGTGATAATGTTCTATATATGCCCAACCCTATGCTTCAAAAGATATTTGTATTTGATAATGTTCTAGCTATATCCAACCCTATGCTTCAAAAGATATTTGTATTTGATATTGTTCTAGCTATGCCTCAAAATATGGCAATGCTAATGCTATGGCATCGAAATATAAATAAAGGTATATATATATATATATATATATATATATATATATATATATATATATATATATATATATGTATATATGTATATATTCAATGTTTACCAAACCTTATGCTACGGATGATATTTGCAAATGATGATGTTCAAGCGTAACCCAAATCTCTGCTTCGGAAGATATATTCATACCATTATATTCAACCTGGGTCAACACTATGCTTCCAAAGATATTAGCAAATGATAATGTTCAAGCGTATCCGAAATCTATGCTTCACAAGATATTTGTATGTGATAATGTTCTAGCTATGCCCAACCCTATGCTTCAAAAGATATTTGTATTTGATAATGTTCTAGCTATACCCAACCCTATGCTTCAAAAGATATTTGTATTTGATATTGTTCTAGCTATGCCTCAAAATATGGCTAATGCTAATGCTATGGCATCGAAATATAAATAAAGGTATATATATATATTCAATGTTTACCAAACCTTATGCTACGAATGATATTTGCAAATGATGATGTTCAAGCGTAACCCAAATCTCTGCTTCGGAAGATATATTCATACCATTATTTTCAACCTGGGTCAACACTATGCTTCCAAAGATATTAGCAAATGATAATGTTCAAGCGTAGCCCAAATCTATGCTTCACAAGATATTTGTATGTGATAATGTTCTAGCTATGCCCAACCCTATGATTCAAAAGATATTTGTATTTGATAATGTTCTAGCTATACCCAACCCTATGCTTCAAAAGATATTTGTATTTGATATTGTTCTAGCTATGCCTCAAAATATGGCTAGTGCTAACGCTATGGCATCCAAATATAAATAAAGGTATATGTATATATATATATATATATATATATATATATATATATATATATATATATATATATATATATATATATATATATATATATTGTGCTATGGGATTATATATTGCTATGGTATTATATGTGTTATAGCATTATATGATATTTGTATGTGATAATGTTCAATGTTTACCAAACCTTATGCTACGGATGATATTTGCAAATAATAATGTTCAAGCGTAGCCCAAATCTCTGCTTCGGCAGATATATTCATACCATTATTTTCAACCTGGGTCCACACTATGCTTCCGAAGGTATTTGAAAATGATAATGTTCAAGCGTAGCCCAAATCTCTGCTTCGGAAGATATATTCATACCATTATTTTCAACCTGGGTCAACACTATGCTTTCGAAGATATTTGCAAATGATAATGTTCAAGCGTAGCCCAAATCTATGCTTCACAAGATATGTGTATGTGATAATGTTCAAGCGTAGAATAAATCTATGCTTCATAACATATTTGTATGTGTTAATGTTCAAGTGTAGCCCAAATCGATGCTTCATACGATATTTGTATGTGATAATGTTCAAGCGTAGCCCAAATCTAGGCTTCATAAGATATTTGCGAATGATAATGTTCAAGCGTCGCCCAAATCTATGCTTCATAAGATGTTTGTATGTGATAATGTTCAAGCGTAGCACAGATCTATGCTTCATAAGATATTTGTATGTGATAATGTTCAAGCGTAGCCCAAATCTATGCTTCGTAAGATATTTGTATGTGATAATGTTCAAGAGTAGCCCAAATCTATACTTCATAAGTTATTTGTATGTGATAATATTCAAGCGTAGTCCAAATCTATGCTTCATAAAATATTTGTATTTGATAATGTTCAATCGTAGCCCAAATTTATGCATCACAAGATATTTGTATGTGATAATGTTGAAGCGTAGAATAAATCTATGCTTCATAAGATATTTGTATGTGATAATGTTCAAGCGTAGCCCAGATCTTTGCTTCATAAGATATTTGTATGTGATAATGATCAAGCGTAGCCCAAACCTATGCTTCATAAGATATTTGTATGTGATAATGTTCAATGTTTACCAAACCTTATGCTACGGATGATATTTGCAAAAGATAATGTTCAAGAGTAGCCCAAATCTATGCTTCATAAGATATTTGTATGTGTTAATGTTCAATGTTTACCAAACCTTATGCTACGGATGATATTTGCAAAAGATAATGTTCAAGAGTAGCCCAAATCTATGCTTCACAAGATATTTGTATGTGATAATGTTCAAGCGTAGCCCAAATCTATGCTTCATAAGATATTTGCAAATGATAATGTTGAAGCGTAGTCCAAATCTATGCTTCACAAGATATGTATATGTGATAATGTTCAAGCGTAGAATAATTCTATGCTTCATAAGATATTTGTATGTGTTAATATTCAAGCGTAGCCCAAATCTATGCTTCATACGATATTTGTATGTGATATTGTTCAAGCGTAGCCCAAATCTATGCTTCGGAAGATATATTCAAACCATTATTTTCAACCTGGGTCAACACTATGCTTCCGAAGACATTTGCAAATGATAATGTTCAAGCGTAGCCCAAATCTATGCTTCACAAGATATTTGTATGTGATAATGTTCTAGCTATGCCCAACCCTATGCTTCAAAAGATATTTGTATTTGATAATGTTCTAGCTATACCCAACCCTATGCTTCAAAAGATATTTGTATTTGATATTGTTCTAGCTATTCCTCAAAATATGGCTAATGCTAATGCTATGGCATCGAAATATAAATAAAGGTATATATATATATATATATATATATATATATATATATATATATATATATATATATATATTGTGCTATGGGATTATATATTGCTATTGTATTATATGTGTTATAGCATTATATCATATTTGTATGTGATAATGTTCAATGTTTACCAAACCTTATGCTACGGTTGATATTTGCAAATGATAATGTTCAAGCGTAGCCCAAATCTATGCTTCGGAAGATATATTCATACCATTATTTTCAACCTGGGTCAACACTATGCTTCCGAAGATATTTGCAAATGATAATGTTCAAGCGTAGCCTAAATGTCTGCTTCGGAAGATATATTCATACCATTATTTTCAACCTGGGTCAACACTATGCTTCCGAAGATATTTGCAAATGATAATGTTCAAGCGTAGCCCAAATCTATGCTTCACTAGATATTTGTATGTGATAATGTTCAAGTGTAGCCCAAATCTATGCTTCATAAGATATTTGCAAATGATAATGTTCAAGCGTAGCCCAAATCTATGCTTCACAAGATATGTGTATGTGATAATGTTCAAGCGTAGAATAAATCTATGCTTCATAAGATATTTGTATGTGTTAATGTTCAAGCGTAGCCCAAATCTATGCTTCGTAAGATATTTGTATGTGATAATATTCAAGCGTAGTCCAAATCTATGCTTCATAAAATATTTGTATTTGATAATGTTCAATCGTAGCCCAAATTTATGCTTTACAAGATATTTGTATGTGATAATGTTCAAGCGTAGAATAAATCTATGTTTCATAAGTTATTTGTATGTGATAATGTTCAATGTTTACTAAACCTTATGCTACGGATGATATTTGCAAAAGATAATGTTCAAGAGTGGCCCAAATCTATGCTTCATAAGATATTTGTATGTGATAATGTTCAATGTTTACCAAACCTTATGCTACGGATGATATTTGCAAAAGATAATGTTCAAGAGTAGCCCAAATCTATGCTTCATAAGATATTTGCAAATGATAATGTTCAAGCGTAGCCCAAAGCTATGCTTCATAAGATATTTGTATGTTTTAATGTTCAAGCGTAGCACAGATCTATGCTTCATAAGATATTTGTATGTAATAATGTTCAAGCGTATCCCAAATCTATGCTTCGTAAGATATTTGTATGTGATAATGTTCAAGAGTAGCCCAAATCTATACTTCATAAGATATTTGTATGTGATAATATTCAAGCGTAGTCCAAATCTATGCTTCATAAAATATTTGTATTTGATAATGTTCAATCGTAACCCAAATTTATGCTTCACAAGCTATTTGTATGTGATAATGTTCAAGCGTAGAATAAATCTATGCTTCATAAGATATTTTTATGTGATAATGTTCAAGCGTAGCCCAGATCTATGCTTCATAAGCTATTTGTATGTGATAATGTTCAAGCGTAGCCCAAACCTATGCTTCATAAGATATTTGTATGTTATAATGTTCAACAGTAGCCCAAATCTATGCTCCATAAGATATTTGCAAAAGATAATCTTCAAGCGTAGCCCAAATCTATGCTCCATATGATATTTGTATGTGATAATGTTCAATGTTTACCAAACCTTATGCTACGGATGATATTTGCAAAAGATAATGTTCAAGAGTAGCCCAAATCTATGCTTCATAAGATATTTGTATGTGTTAATGTTCAATGTTTACCAAACCTTATGCTACAGATGATATTTGCAAAAGATAATGTTCAAGAGTAGCCCAAATCTATGCTTCATAAGATATTTGTATGTGATAATGTTCAATGTTTACCAAACCCTATGCTACGGATGATATTTGCAAAAGATAATGTTCAAGAGTAGCCCAAATCTATGCTTCATAAGATATTTGTATGTGATAATGTTCAATGTTTACCAAACCCTATGCTACGGATGATATTTGCAAAAGATAATGTTCAAGAGTAGCCCAAATCTATGCTTCATAAGATATTTGTATGTGATAATGTTCAATGTTTACCAAACCTTATGTTACGGATGATATTTGCAAAAGATAATGTTCAAGCGTTCCCCAACACTATGTCTCAGAATATATTTGTATGTGATAATGTTCAATGTTTACCAAACCTTATGCTACGGATGATATTTGCAAATGATAATGTTCAAGCGTTCCCCATCACTATGTCTCAGAATATATTTATTTGGGACAAACAATAAACGGGCTTGCAAGCAATATACCCGGCGTGACCAGCTTGTGTGTTGTACTAACAGTTGCAAACCAAACTATAATTGTTGTTTGTTTTGCAGGGTTAGATAACTTACTTCTCACCATATCAAGTTGAATGTTTACCGGACAATACCAATTAAATCAAATTAACTTCCGGCAAACTAATGAAGTTCTCACAGAACACGCTTTAGCTTGTATTCACAATGTTTTAGCCAATACACTGTTTATTATAAATCTTGCGTTTCACGTTATTTAAAAATATTATTTTCATAAACATAAACTTGAAGAAACTTCGTAAAGGTTATGCTCAAAATTTGATGTCATTGGTTACAGTAAAATATTTACTGAAAGGTAAGAGCCAGGTGAGAAGGACAGTGACTTGGGTTAATCGGTCAACATAACCCTCAAATCATCGTCTCTGTTCGGCTGCTCTTGTCTTGGTAGATATTCAATAACCGATCAAATCACCGACTCTTAGTATGGCGTATATATGGTTTAATGCGCCCCATAACATGTCCAATCAAGTATAACCTTCTAATTATTTAACTGCCCTCCAAAAACTAAAAACTCAAGTCAATGACCCGTGTTTTAGTTTCGTCTTATTTTCAGTTTGGTATATCAGAGGGTATTTAACACTAAAACATAGCGAATAGGTTTCTAAACAGCTATGAAGCTTTGGCTTTCTCTCACTCTTCTCCAGCAAGAAGCAACTTTCTCAAGCAAAAGCTTCTCACCTGTTAAGTTATTTTATCCTCTTTCAACTCGTGATCTATTGGAGTATACAATCCCTCAACCTTATTTATTGTTGCAGTCTTCCCTGTTTGCAGCAAAAAGCTGAAATTTACTACACTGAAATACAGTTGTCCCATGAAAATATTTTTTTTCCATATTAGAAAAGTATTTTTATATATTTTTGTTAACGTTTGAGTATATTTTTTAATATCATCACTATACTATAAATAAATAAAACCTCTTGAACAAAAAAAAAAAAAAAACGTTTTAATTTAAATCCTAATATCCAATGTGAATGCAAGCAATCTCAGAGGAAATTATTACAAGAACAACGTATTCAGAGTCAAGTCTTGATATAATTCCCTTTGAAGATGGTGGCTTTGTAATCAAAATGTACATCAGGATTTAAATAAAAAAGTGTTTGAGGTGGAGAGGTTTTATTTATAGTAAATATTTACACCACTTTGCTCCAACTTGTTATCATTATCAATAGACAAATATGTAATTACAGAAATAAAAAAGTGAACCAGTTTTAAAATATCTTGATAGAAAATGTTTTTTTTTTAATAATAAATCATAAGTCTCTCGTTCTCAGGGCTCAGACAAGGACTAAATCATCACACTTTTCCAATTACTTCTATTAGTTTACACTCTCATTATATATATCTTCAAATTTTCAATCGTTAACAAAATAATTTTTATTCATGCACTCAAGTTCAAATAAATGTTTCAAAAACTTGTAGTGCATGAGATTTGATTTCAATAGAGTTTTATTCAAATAATAGTTCATTAATTAAATTTAATGAAATAATTTTACTTTTATATGGAGAAAAACGTTTCACAAAAGGGGAGAGGTATGCAATATAGTTATTTCGTCCCATTTAGTTAAAATAAGTGATAACATATAATTTCATAAAAGAGCTGATTTTATGTTATAGGTTATGTGGTAGAACAGCTGTTTTTAAGCATATGCTATTTATAATTATTTTAATTAATGAATAAAAAGCAAATAAAATAAAGTGTTTCTTTGTTCACACATGCTGGAGTTTACTTTAAAAAATGTTGTTTATATTATTTGTGTCATTTAATGTTACTATTTCAAACAATGCCTACGCAAATTAATCACTATGACGACCGGTGACATATTTATATAATAAGTAAAGACGCTCTCCTCTTAGTTCATTTACGGTTGGACATCTAAGACGGTAACAAGGGCAGTTCCCAATGTTTAGACGTATCTGCGGTAGCGGAAAGACACTAAGGCTCAGAGCTGTGGATCTCTAAGCACAAAGGTAATTTCACTAACACCACAAAATCCAAAAACAGCTTCAATATCTCACTCAAACTGACCGTACCCCCTTTTCCCTAGGGCGTGGGTGGAGCGTACTTTAACACACCCGAGGAAGGTCCGTGTAACATTTTACTTTAATATGATTAGAGGCGGCTGTACAGAATAAAACAGTTTACAGCCTCTTAGCAACGTTTGAATAGTGTTTATCTCAAACAACTGCAGACTGTTGGATATATCGTGATAAAGTGTAAATAGATTGTGCCTAGAAATATATAACGTTTCGTATTAACTGTTACTTTAAACAACAATATTAAAGCATGATTATGTTCCATGTGAGTCCTACCCAGGTGGCGCACAGAGGAATTGGTAGTTGTGGTGACATCACTCCCAGGATGGACCAAAGGACCCACTACTGTGGTAGTACTGTACTCAAGCAGAAGTTGCTACCGGAAAGGCTGTGATCCGGAAGTCAAATGCAAAGTAGGAATCACGTACATGGCGATTGCATATTGCTGACAAAAAGAGAGTGAAAATACCTCATCATAGTTCTAAGAACTAATAAAAATTATCATGGCGGTCGTAATCCGAAATCTTGCAGGGAAAGAATGACCAGTCTTTCGGTTTGTAATCCAAGATCCGGTTTCGCAGGGAATGGTAAAGACGTGGTCCTAGTCCAAGATCCGGCTTTGGAGGAAATGATAAAGACATCCAAGCCCTAGTTCAAGATCTGGCGGAGGAGGGAATGGCGGGGAGTTCCAGGTCAAAATCCAAAACCGGGCGGAAGAGGGAATGGCGAGTAGTTCCAGGTCAAAATCCAAGACCGGGCGAAGGAGGGAGTGGCGAGGAGTTCCTGGTCCTAATCATAAGAACCGGCGTAGGAAAACCTGTTGAGTCTTCTTGTGCGTAATAAATGCCCGGCTTCGGAGGGAATGCCGAAGACATCCAGGTTTTAATCCAAGATCCGGGTTAGGAGGGAATGGTGGAATGCCGAAGATATCCAGGTCTTAATCCCAGACCCACTTTGGGAGAGAATGGCGAGGACTTCTAAGTCTTAATCAAAGATACAATGCTGGAGAAAGGAGCTTCGAGTATTCTAGTTTGAAATGCATATCCTGCTTCGGAGGGAATGCCAAAAACATCCGGTTCCTAATCCAAGATCCGCTTTGGGAGAGAATGGCGAGGACTTCTAAGTCCTAATCCAAGATCCAGTAAAGGAAGGAATGGTGAGTCTTCCAGTTTGTAATCAAAGATCCGGCGGAGGATAGAATGGCGTGGAGTTGTGAATCGTTACACAGATCAAATTATCACATTCGGTACACCGTAAAACATACGAATTGCAAGTCACACTGACGGGCGCATAATAAACAGCTGTTGGATGGGAAATATAGAATGGGCATATAGAGAGAGTACATTTAAGGGCTCTACAGATGAGAGGTCAAAAAAAGTATCTAAACAGTTAATGAGGTAGCTATTTCCTGCTTGAAAAACAGCAGACTACCCCCAAAGTCGGTACGTGACCCTACAGGCATTATGCTATGATCGCCGAATATACTGTATCAGGAGGTAATACTGCTGAATAATCCTACCTCAAAGTATATTCGCACAATTTTCCATCATTCATAGTAGTTAGAGTGACTGATCAGTTAAAATTGTTTTTCTTTTAATTTATAAGCGCAACCGGAACCAGGGAAGCAGTATTCTGTCTTACAAGTTTTTACACAGCCCTGCAGAGTTGGCAACTGTGGCCATCTATATACATTTGTTTTATAAACCATCAATCAGCTTGTGTCGAAGTCTTAAGTGTCAAAATGATTGAATCCTGCGTAACGTTGGAATAGATACTAGAGGTCTATAAGAAATAAGTGATAACAGGAATCATTCCTTCCGTATTCACATTTAGGGAGAGGGTACATGGGTTGAAACAGAGAGGGGGCACTTAAGAGCATTTATTTCCGCCATTGCCATTCAATATTTACGCTGATGAGATGTTTATGGAGGCTTAGTCAGAGCTCTTGTCGGAGCAAAATGTTAGGTGAATGCTTGAACAACGTACAGAGCTGAATATTTAGAACACATGTAAACGGCCACCTCTGTGTCCACTAACACAATCGTTATGCATTATAAAGCAAAACAAATGGACGCTTAAGTATATTAACGGCCAAAAGTAGGTGGCAAGCGGAATATGAGGGGCGTGTACACTATTCCTGGGGGTTTCTTCGAGGTAGAACATATCACAAACCCTTCTGGGGCTTTCTCTAAGGTGGAGAATGACTCAAACTCCCCCGGCTCTTCTTCCATGCTGGAGCGTGCCGTAAAACCACCAGTCACTTCTTCCACCAAGAGGGAGTTGCCATAAACTCTCCCAGCATTTTTTCCAGATTATCCCTTCCACATAGAATATACTACAGCCTCCACCACTACTAATCCAATGCTCTTTGTTCTAGATGGAACCTACCACGAAAATTCCTTTAAGCCTCCTTCCCCTTTTTGGGAAAATGCCAAAAACTCTTCTGCCTGTTCTTCTGGGGTAGACATTACACAAATTCTCACTGATTTTCTTCCGTGGAGTAACCTTCCATAAACTCCCTTCAGACCTTTCCTGGGTGCCTCTTTCCAGATGGAACTTAACACAAGCCACCTGGACCCTTCTTCCGAGGTGGGAACTGCTACAAACATCATTTTCCCCCCTTCCAAATGCTTATCCCTAGATGGAACGTGCTATAAATACCCGTTCTCCTGGAGCGCCTTTCGAGGTAAATCATACCAAAAGTTCTCTCGGTCCTTCTCTCAAGGTGGAATTTTCTACCATTTCTTCTAGCGCTAGCCTCGGGTTGGAACAAGCCAGACATCGTTAAGTAACTCGTAACTATTATAACTCTATACAATCTAGAAACTGAAATGTTTACTTAAAAATGTATGGCCCAGATTAGAGCTAGAAACGGGTCTAAAGCGGTTCGTTTTTTGTGAGTGGACATATGAGTGGTCAAAGTCATTAAAACAGCTTTATAATGCAAGAGGTATTACTGGAGGCAGGAGCCATAGTAAGAAAACGTTGATCTTTAGCTGTGGAATCTGTGGATTTCGATAACACGGCATTCCATCGTTGCGATACGGTTCGCATCCCCGAGCGGATTCGTTATGATAGTTAAAGGAATCGGAAAAAGATTAGCTACTTGTCACGGAAAAGCCTGTTTCTCACCAACCTACGCAGGAGCAGCGGTTCGGGTTCTGTGAACCTTGAAAGGTTCTGGAAAAGCGGTCGAAGCCAGATGCTCTGGTTTCAGCTCTTTTGCACTCATTGCAGTGGTGGACTGGTGACCCTTCTGGGCTTTACAATAAGGCCCTCGGATACTTAGGTTATGCTACAGGAGGATCCTGCTATTAGGCTCTTATTTGAGGTTACTGTAAGCCTTGGGTGGGTTTAGACTCTAGATTATCCTCACATCGAAAAAAAATCCTTTCTTGGAAAAGTCAAAAATTAATACACATTCGTAGTCTGCCCGTATCAGTCATCGACTTGCTCGTAGTTGTAAGAGCCGGATTCGTGGAGCCTCGTGCCAATATTTAAACTATTTATTCTATTTTATAGCAATTTAATAATAAACATATTTCAAATTAAACAAAGCACTCAAGTAAATGAAAATTTTTAAAATTACATTCCAGCAAATATTCTGGTTATTATTACGGATCTGGAATTCTTAATCCAATTACATAGCAATCCAGTCAATTCCAGAGATATTCTTGTTTGTAAAATGTTAATTTAAATTTACGCTATGCATCCCGACAGCAGGGTGGGGAAGGGGGAGGGAGAGGAAGTGGGTCTCACGTTGCTATGGGCTTAAAGCTGTTACTGTCATAGATCGATTATTACATTTAGGTAATTTTAGTTTGTATTTTTGGGGATTTCTGAAGTGGAAATGTTTACTGTTAAAAACGTTCATAAAATAACTGTTGGTTAAGGTCTATTCCACTGTACAGACACACACACACTCTCTCTCTCACACAAACACACACACACCCACACACTCTCTCTCTCTCCACACACTAACTCTCATAAACCCACTCTCTCTCTCTCACACACTAACTCTCATACACCCACTCTCTCTCAAACACACACACTCTCTCTTTCTTTCTCTCTCACACACACTCTCTCTCTTTCTTTGTCTCACACACACACTCTTTCTCTCTCTCACACACACACACTCTTTCTTTCTCTCTCTCTCTCTCTCACACACACACACACACACACTCTATCACGCACACACACACACACACACACACACACACACACACACACACACACACACATACACACGCACATACACACGCGCAGACACACACACACACACACACACACACACACACACACACACACACACACACACACACACATACACACACACACACACTCACACACACACACACACACACACACACATACACACATACACACATACACACACACACACACACACACACACACACACACACACACACACACACACACACACACGCACACGCGTGACGTAGTTAGGTATAATCGCATTCATCTTACAGGCTCTCCGCACGCTCGCATTGCACTTACATTTTTAGAACTATACATTTGTTCCCACTGATCCCAAATTGCCCACTTGGGAAATGCAACTACGAAATACAAACCGATCCCGCCCGTGGGAGCAATTTAAGTCGGGTTTTAGCCCACTGAACATATGATTTATTGCGCAATGTATCCGCTTGCTTTTAGGTAATGTCTGCGTTACAGAATCAGGTATTGGGGTTATCTTTATGATAAAACGTAGGCACCGGAACATTAAGCGACAATGTGGGTGGCGTTTTATGAAAAATGTCGTAACGTTACAAAATCTGACACGAATAACACTGGAGTGATAATTCCGTTAGCAATGGGGAAGCATATCAAGAAATTGCCAGAAAATGCGCCGGAAATTACCTGAGCATAACCTGAAAGGTAGCAATTGTTAAATAAAAATAAACAAATATAACAGGGCTTATGAAAAAATTATAAAAGTACAATAGAGAATTTTTATAGTCACACGATATTCGAAGCCCTATAATTATACATTTAAAAGATATTTTACTTTAATCACTTTATAATAAAAACTATTTCTTTTTCATAATTACTTGGAATAAATTACTGCGGCTTATTATTTATAAGTAACACATCCAAAAACCCTCTAACCACAAATATTTTCATTCTGGGCTGGACTATTATATACTAAAATAAAAATATTTGTGACTAGAGGCATTTCTTTTATATTATTGACTCAAAGTGGCTACTTTTGCTACTCTAAAACATTTCCTTAAAGCATTTAAAAATTAACAATTACTGTTCCTCTTTAGTTAAAACTATAAAATAATAATAATAACGTTATATAAATAATTTTTTTTAAAAAATTATAAATTTCAAGTGTCTATTAGTAATCGGGTGGTTAGTTTGGTTAATATAAAACAAAATGGCGCTACACTGAGAAGTAATATAAGGGCACCACCCTTACCGAGCCAAACATAGGGTGACCCTTTTGGGGCAAATATGTATCATGTACTTTAGCTCCATTAACTGAAACTCAGTGAAACTCTTACGAACTAATGTGTCCTTCCTTCAGAATCTTCTACTTAGTTAATTAATCAGCTGTGAGAAAGCATTGAGCTTTAGATTAGGATAAAACCCCTCTTCCGCTTAGCCTGCGAGGAAGTGATGCATCGTACTTCAAGTTTTCAGATTTCCACTTTGGGGTAGACTAATGTGCCACCTTGTGTACCCCCTTAGACGCAATAAAAGCGGACGTTTTTATGCAATACGTCCGTTTATATCACTGAGGTTTCACGTCATAAACATGGCTTCAGTATTGTTTGTAAAATATCAAGTGAGGATTGGCAAGACCGTCACGTAATGACCTTGGGACAATAAATGTCAGGATCCGTCTGCGTAATACTGCAGACTAGGCATATTTAATAATGCGAGATGCAGCTGGCGCTTCGAGGTTACACTGTAACAGCTGGCATCTGGCGACACACACACACAGACACACACACACACACCACACACACACACACACACACACACACACACACACACACACACACCACACACACACACACACACACACACACACATATACACACACACACACACACACACACACACACACACTCAAACGGGCAAAATGCCGTTTGAAGGGCTTAAAAGACAAAATTTAATAATATTAATAAAAACAAAAATTTATTAAAAAATATATTATAATAGAAATGTAACAAAATTAATGAAATAATAATTGTAAGACAATTTGTACGGTAAAGCCAAATCATTCTAAAAAATTTTATAAACTAATCGTAAAAGAGCAAAGTCTAGAAAGATAGAGCGAGGAGTGGGAAAAGAACATTCTGGAGGTAGTTCGATTAAAGCAGTCTGAAATGAATTAGCGAGGAGAGAAGTTGGATTAGCGACTGGAGTAGTTGATTCAAGACAGTTAAATTAGGTGTCGTTTTAAATTTTCTTTGACATCATCCTGGCGGGCTAAAGAGTAATCTTTAGCCCTGCCATGGACAAAAACCGTTAGTACGAAAATTCTCAATGTAATATAATCGCAGCAGAGTCAATACGGCCGGAACTATATAAAGCTTTCAAAATTAGAAAATAACCAGTAATTAATAATATATATTTCACGCGTAACTATGAGATCCGGGAAGAAGCAGAGGTGGAAGTATGCAGCCAACGCAGCGGAGAAGAGGGACTCGCTGCCAGGAAACAGGAGAGGAGAAGGAACCTTCCCGAACAATTCCAGACGGGATCAGCATCCACATGCTGGCAGAAACCTGAGGCTAAAGATGACGTTTTACTTCAAAGGCAAGTCCAATCCAGTCATGCTTAACTTTGCTTCTTAAAATATAAATTCGAATAAATTTGTTTAATTAAAAAAAAAACAATTTCAGATACAGATTTGGCTTTACTAAAATTCATTTAAACGTTACTAAATATTCATTGAAAATTACCTAAATATAAAATAAAAGAAATTAATTATAGTTTAAATTATAAAGGCTACGCAAAGAAAAATGTTTCACGTAGATTCTTGTAAATTATAATATAAAATAATATAGTATATTTTCATTTCGAAAAATTGATAACATTTTAACAAATATGTGCATAGGAAAATAGAATTAGTTGATATAATTAAATGGTTATAAATTACAGAAATATAGGATAGCATTGTAGAGAAAATAAGATGTTAATGGGGAATAAATAAGAAGTAAAGAATAAGAGTAATTAAATATTTAATGAGGGGAATTTCAGGTAAATTAAAAGCAAAGTTATACATATAAAATAATTCCTAGTATATTATCATAATACATAAAATCTTTTTCTACTGGGAAAATATTAAGGCAAAAGTAGGAAGGATGTTAATTTAATTTGTTTATAAATATAATCAAGCCAAAGAGTGACAAGAAGTTAATTTAAATTTTATTTTTATACAAGTGGTAAATTTCTTATGTGAACGATATTAATATTATAAATAATTACGACGAATCATTTAATCAAAATTTACTAAAGATATTTAAGGAAAAATATTATTGTTTTGATGATGTTATGTTAGGGGTAAAGAAGCTAAGTTAATAAATAGTTAATTTCTGTAAAAGTGTGCATGCTTTACCACCTTATAAACAAAAAATGTGTGCTTGCAATTAGCAGTCATTAGTGAAGTTTAGCTAAATGACATGCAGTTTCACAGTTTCTTAATAAAAGGTAAGTATTATGCTAGTATAGGGACCGCGCGCGTATTTAGATGATTACTAAGTCAAGATTTTTTAATATTTCTTTGGGCAAAAGTTGCTACTTATCTATGAAAATTAACATCATTATAGACAGAGACTTGAAAATCTGTCATTAGAATTATTTCATAATTTAAAGTTTACACAAACACACATTTAGAGAAATTTTCATTATAAACAATAAACGCTGAAAAAGTTCGAGAAAGGTTTACATCTTTTCAAGAGAAACACACAGAAAGTAAACGTTGCTTAACTGCCCGATCTAAAACCCAGCGTGCAGCTCAAGGTTACAAAAGGCAGAGTTTGTCAGAAAGAATTTGTAGAAATCTTTTTATATTGCTAAGGGAAAGCGTACACGGATCCCGCAAAACTTGGAAATTAATGACTATGAACAGTATTAGTGATTACTAATGTTTTCTTGGGATAAAATGCATCTCATAAGGATTCCGAAGATTGTGGTTATTTTGAAAAATATTTACCTCCAGATGTGTAACCTTTAGTACTTAAAAATTGAGAGATATCCCCTGGAATTATATTTAACTTATTTTATAACTGGATATCAAGAATTTAAAAAAGCTGAATATTATATCCGTAGATATTTTTTGGATTTGTCGATTCTTTTGGAATTTAAAATATTTAAGAAAATACTACAGCCCAGCAAAAGGACAAAACATAATTGTTTTTGTAAATATAAATTTTCTTTCCGTGCTTACCTGAATAACAAAAACACGATATTTTGCTTGGGGACGATATGTTGCTTCGGGAAGATATTATGCTTGGGTACGGTATAATGCTTGGGGACGATATTATGTTTGGGGTAGATAATCTGCTTCGGGAAGATATTATGCTGGGGAAGATATTATGCTTCGGGAAGGTATTATGCTTGAGGACCGATATTATGCTTCGAGAAGATATTATGCTTGGGAACGATATTATGCTTGGGGAAGATATTATGCTGGGGGAAGATATTATGCGTCAGCAAGTTATTTTGCTTGAAGACGATATAATGCTTAGTTGGCGATATTATGCTTGGAGACGATATTATGCTTCGGGAAGGTATTACGCTTGGGAGGCGATATTATGCTTGAGAACGATATTATGTTTGGGGACGATATTATGCTTGGGGACGATATTATGCTTCGAGAAGATATTATGCTAGGGAACGATATTATGCTTCGTGAAGGTATTATGCTAGGGAACGATATTATGCTTCGGGAAGGTATTATGCTAGGGAACGATATTATGCTTCGGGAAGGTATTATGCTTCGGGAAGGTATTATGCTAAAGAACGATATTATGCTTCGGGAAGGTATTATGCTAAGGAACGATATAATGCTTCGGGAAGATATTATGCTTCGGGAAGGTATTATGCTATGGAACGATATAATGCGTCAGCAAGTTATTTTGCTTGATGACGATATAATGCTTAGTTGGCGATATTATGCTTGGGGACGATATTATGTTTGGGGACAATATTATGCTTCGGTAAGGTATTATGCTAGGGAACGATATTATGCGTCAGCAAGTTATTTTGCTTGATGACGATATAATGCTTAGTTGGCGATATTATGCTTGGGGACGATATTATGTTTGGGGACAATATTATGCTTCGGTAAGGTATTATGCTAGGGAACGATATAATGCGTCAGCAAGTTATTTTGCTTGATGACGATATAATGCTTAGTTGGCGATATTATGCTTGGGGACGATATTATGTTTGGGGACAATATTATGCTTCGGTAAGGTATTATGCTAGGGAACGATATTATGCGTCAGCAAGTTATTTTGTTTGATGACGATATAATGCTTAGTTGGCGATATTATGCTTGGGGACGATATTATGTTTCGGAAAGATATTTTACTTAGGAGACGATATTATGCTTGGGGACGATATTATGCTTGGGGACGATATTATGCTTGGGGACGATATTATGCTTGGGGACGATATTACGCTTGGGGACGATATTATGCTTGGGGTAGATATTATGCTTCGAGAAAATATTATGCTAGGGACCGATATTATGCTTCGGGAAGGTATTATGCTAGGGAACGATATTATGCGTCAGCAAGTTATTTTGCTTGATGACGATATAATGCTTAGTTGGCGATATTATGCTTGGGGACGATATTATGTTTGGGGACAATATTATGCTTCGGTAAGGTATTATGCTAGGGAACGATATAATGCGTCAGCAAGTTATTTTGCTTGATGACGATATAATGCTTAGTTGGCGATATTATGCTTGGGGACGATATTATGTTTGGGGACAATATTATGCTTCGGTAAGGTATTATGCTAGGGAACGATATTATGCGTCAGCAAGTTATTTTGTTTGATGACGATATAATGCTTAGTTGGCGATATTATGCTTGGGGACGATATTATGTTTCGGAAAGATATTTTACTTAGGAGACGATATTATGCTTGGGGACGATATTATGCTTGGGGACGATATTATGCTTGGGGACGATATTATGCTTGGGGACGATATTACGCTTGGGGACGATATTATGCTTGGGGTAGATATTATGCTTCGAGAAAATATTATGCTAGGGACCGATATTATGCTTCGGGAAGGTATTATGCTAGGGAACGATATTATGCGTCAGCAAGTTATTTTGCTTGATGACGATATAATGCTTAGTTGGCGATATTATGCTTGGGGACGATATTATGTTTGGGGACAATATTATGCTTCGGTAAGGTATTATGCTAGGGAACGATATAATGCGTCAGCAAGTTATTTTGCTTGATGACGATATAATGCTTAGTTGGCGATATTATGCTTGGGGACGATATTATGTTTGGGGACAATATTATGCTTCGGTAAGGTATTATGCTAGGGAACGATATTATGCGTCAGCAAGTTATTTTGTTTGATGACGATATAATGCTTAGTTGGCGATATTATGCTTGGGGACGATATTATGTTTCGGAAAGATATTTTACTTAGGAGACGATATTATGCTTGGGGACGATATTATGCTTGGGGACGATATTATGCTTGGGGACGATATTATGCTTGGGGACGATATTACGCTTGGGGACGATATTATGCTTGGGGTAGATATTATGCTTCGAGAAAATATTATGCTAGGGACCGATATTATGCTTCGGGAAGGTATTATGCTATGGAACGATATTATGCGTCAGCAAGTTATTTTGCTTGATGACGATATAATGCTTAGTTGGCGATATTATGCTTGGGGACGATATTACGCTTGGGGACGATATTATGCTTGGGGACGATATTATGCTTGGGGACGATATTACGCTTGGGGACGATATTATGCTTGGGGTAGATATTATGCTTCGAGAAAATATTATGCTAGGGACCGATATTATGCTTAGGGAAGGTATTTTGCTATGGAACGATATTATGCGTCAGCAAGTTATTTTGCCTGATGACGATATAATGCTTAGTTGGCGATATTATGCTTGGGGACGATATTATGTTTCGGAAAGATATTTTACTTAGGAGACGATATTATGCTTGGGGACGATATTATGCTTGGGGACGATATTATGCTTGGGGACGATATTATGCTTGGGGACGATATTACGCTTGGGGACGATATTATGCTTGGGGTAGATATTATGCTTCGAGAAAATATTATGCTAGGGACCGATATTATGCTTCGGGAAGGTATTATGCTATGGAACGATATTATGCGTCAGCAAGTTATTTTGCTTGATGACGATATAATGCTTAGTTGGCGATATTATGCTTGGGGACGATATTATGTTTCGGAAAGATATTTTACTTAGGAGACGATATTATGCTTGGGGACGATATTATGCTTGGTGACGATATTATGCTTGGGGACGATATTACGCTTGGTAACGATATTACGCTTGGGGACGATATTATACTTCGGGAAGGTATTATGCTTGGGACCGATATTATGCTTCGGGAAGATATTATGCTTCGGGAAGGTATTATGCTAGTGAACGATATTATGCGTCAGCAAGTTATTTTGCTTGATGCCGATATATATGCTTAGTTGGCGATATTATGCTTGGGGGCGATATTATGTTTCGGAAAGATATTATACTTAGGGGGCGATATTATGCTAGGGAACGATATTATGCTTCGGGAAGGGATTACAATTGGGAGGCGATATTTTGCTTGCGGACGATATTATGCTTGGGGCCGATATTATGCTTCGAGAAGATATTATGCTAGGGAACGATATTATGCTTCGGGAAGATATTATGCTTCGGGAAGGTATTATGCTAGGGAACGATATTATGCGTCAACAAGTTATTTTGGTTGATGACGATATAATGCTTAGTTGGCGATATTATGCTTGGGGCCGATATTATGCTTCGAGAAGATATTATGCTAGGGAACG
This sequence comes from Prosapia bicincta, assembly GCA_036971475.1. Lineage (NCBI taxonomy): Eukaryota > Metazoa > Arthropoda > Insecta > Hemiptera > Cercopidae > Prosapia > Prosapia bicincta. The sequence continues at coordinate 27,718,802 of JBAIZL010000002.1, forward strand.
ATATTATGCTTCGGGAAGATATTATGCTACGGGAAGGTATTATGCTAGGGAACGATATTATGCGTCAGCAAGTTATTTTGGTTGATGACGATATAATGCTTAATTGGCGATATTATGCTTGGGGACGATATTATGTTTCGGAAAGATATTATACTTAGGAGGCGATATTATGCTTGGGGACGATATTATGCTTGGAAACGACATTATGCTTGGGGACGATATTATGCTTCGGGAAGATATTATGCTTCGGTAAGGTATTATGCTAGGGAACGATATTATGCGTCAGCAAGTTATTTTGTTTGATGACGATATAATGCTTAGTTGGCGATATTATGCTTGGGGACGATATTATGTTTCGGAAAGATATTATACTTAGGAGGCGATATTATGCTTGGGGACGATATTATGCTTGGGGCCGATATTATGCTTCGAGAAGATATTATGCTAGGGAACGATATTATGCTTCGGGAAGATATTATGCTTCGGGAAGGTATTATGCTAGGGAACGATATTATGCGTCAGCAAGTTATTTTGGTTGATGACGATATAATGCTTAGTTAGCGATATTATGCTTGGGGCCGATATTATGCTTCGAGAAGATATTATGCTAGGGAACGATATTATGCTTCGGGAAGATATTATGCTTCGGGAAGGTATTATGCTAGGGAACGATATTATGCGTCAGCAAGTTATTTTGGTTGATGACGATATAATGCTTAGTTGGCGATATTATGCTTGGGGACGATATTATGTTTCGGAAAGATATTATACTTAGGAGGCGATATTATGCTTGGGGACGATATTATGCTTGGAAACGACATAATGCTTGGGGACGATATTATGCTTCGGGAAGATATTATGCTTCGGTAAGGTATTATGCTAGGGAACGATATTATGCGTCAGCAAGTTATTTTGTTTGATGACGATATAATGCTTAGTTGGCGATATTATGCTTGGGGACGATATTATGTTTCGGAAACATATTATACTTAGGAGGCGATATTATGCTTGGGGACGATATTATGCTTGGGGACGATATTATGTTTGGGGACGATATTATGCTTGGGGAAGATATTATGCTTCGAGAAGATATTATGCTAGGGACCGATGTTATGCTTCGGGAAGAGATTATGCTTCGGGAAGGTATTATGCTAGGGAACGATATTATGCGTCAGCAAGTTATTTTGCTTGATGACGATATAATGCTTAGTTGGCGATATTATGCTTGGGGACGATAATATGTTTCGGAAAGTTATACTTAGGAGGCGATATTTTGCTTAGAGGCGACATTATGCTTGGGGACGTTATTATGGTTCGGGAAGATATTATACTTAGGGGGCGATATTATGCTAGGGAACGATATTATGCTTCGGGAAGATATTATGCTTCGGGAAGATATTATGCTTCGGTAAGGTATTATGCTAGGGAACGATATTATGCCTCAGCAAGTTATTTTGTTTGATGACGATATAATGCTTAGTTGGCGATATTATGCTTGGTGACGATATTATGTTTCGGAAAGATATTATACTTAGGAGGCGATATTATGCTTGGGGACGATATTATGCTTGGGGACGATATTATGTTTGGGGACGATATTATGCTTGGAAAAGATATTATGCTTCGAGAAGATATTATGCTAGGGACCGATATTATGCTTCGGGAAGAGATTATGCTTCGGGAAGGTATTATGCTAGGGAACGATATTATGCGTCAGCAAGTTATTTTGCTTGATGACGATATAATGCTTAGTTGGCGATATTATGCTTGGGGACGATATTATGTTTCGGAAACATATTATACTTAGGAGGCGATATTATGCTTGGGGACGATATTATGCTTGGGGACGATATTATGTTTGGGGACGATATTATGCTTGGGGAAGATATTATGCTTCGAGAAGATATTATGCTAGGGACCGATATTATGCTTCGGGAAGAGATTATGCTTCGGGAAGGTATTATGCTAGGGAACGATATTATGCGTCAGCAAGTTATTTTGCTTGATGACGATATAATGCTTAGTTGGCGATATTATGCTTGGGGACGATAATATGTTTCGGAAAGTTATACTTAGGAGGCGATATTTTGCTTAGAGGCGACATTATGCTTGGGGACGTTATTATGGTTCGGGAAGATATTATACTTAGGGGGCGATATTATGCTAGGGAACGATATTATGCTTCGGGAAGATATTATGCTTCGGGAAGATATTATGCTTCGGTAAGGTATTATGCTAGGGAACGATATTATGCCTCAGCAAGTTATTTTGTTTGATGACGATATAATGCTTAGTTGGCGATATTATGCTTGGTGACGATATTATGTTTCGGAAAGATATTATACTTAGGAGGCGATATTATGCTTGGGGACGATATTATGCTTGGGGACGATATTATGTTTGGGGACGATATTATGCTTGGAAAAGATATTATGCTTCGAGAAGATATTATGCTAGAGACCGATATTATGCTTCGGGAAGAGATTATGCTTCGGGAAGGTATTATGCTAGGGAACGATATTATGCGTCAGCAAGTTATTTTGCTTGATGACGATATAATGCTTAGTTGGCGATATTATGCTTGGGGACGATATTATGTTTCGGAAACATATTATACTTAGGAGGCGATATTATGCTTGGGGACGATATTATGCTTGGGGACGATATTATGTTTGGGGACGATATTATGCTTGGGGAAGATATTATGCTTCGAGAAGATATTATGCTAGGGACCGATATTATGCTTCGGGAAGAGATTATGCTTCGGGAAGGTATTATGCTAGGGAACGATATTATGCGTCAGCAAGTTATTTTGCTTGATGACGATATAATGCTTAGTTGGCGATATTATGCTTGGGGACGATAATATGTTTCGGAAAGTTATACTTAGGAGGCGATATTTTGCTTAGAGGCGACATAATGCTTGGGGACGTTATTATGGTTCGGGAAGATATTATACTTAGGGGGCGATATTATGCTAGGGAACGATATTATGCTTCGGGAAGATATTATGCTTCGGGAAGATATTATGCTTCGGTAAGGTATTATGCTAGGGAACGATATTATGCCTCAGCAAGTTATTTTGTTTGATGACGATATAATGCTTAGTTGGCGATATTATGCTTGGTGACGATATTATGTTTCGGAAAGATATTATACTTAGGAGGCGATATTATGCTTGGGGACGATATTATGCTTGGGGACGATATTATGTTTGGGGACGATATTATGCTTGGGGAAGATATTATGCTTCGAGAAGATATTATGCTAGGGACCGATATTATGCTTCGGGAAGAGATTATGCTTCGGGAAGGTATTATGCTAGGGAACGATATTATGCGTCAGCAAGTTATTTTGCTTGATGACGATATAATGCTTAGTTGGCGATATTATGCTTGGGGACGATAATATGTTTCGGAAAGTTATACTTAGGAGGCGATATTTTGCTTAGAGGCGACATTATGCTTGGGGACGTTATTATGGTTCGGGAAGATATTATACTTAGGGGGCGATATTATGCTAGGGAACGATATTATGCTTCGGGAAGATATTATGCTTCGGGAAGGTATTATGCTAGGGAACGATATTATGCGTCAGCAAGTTATTTTGGTTGATGACGATATAATGCTTAGTTGGCGATATTATGCTTTGGGACGATATTATGTTTCGGAAAGATATTATACTTAGGAGTCGATATTATGCTTGGGGACGATATTATGCTTGGGGACGATATTATGCTTGGGGACGATATTATGCTTGGGGAAGATATTATTCTTCGGGAAGGTATTATGCTTGGGACCGATATTATGCTTCGGGAAGATATTATGCTTCGGGAAGGTATTATGCTAGGAAACGATATTATGCGTCAGCAAGTTATTTTGCTTTATGACGATATAATGCTTAGTTGGCGATATTATGCTTGGGGACGATATTATGTTTCGGAAAGATATTTTACTTAGGAGTCGATATTATGCTTGGGGACGATATTATGCTTGGGGACGATATTATGCTTGGGGAAGATATTATGCTTCAGGAAGGTATTATGCTTGGGACCGATATTATGCTTCGGGAAGAGATTATGCTTCGGGAAGGTATTATGCTAGGGAACGATATTATGCGTCAGCAAGTTATTTTGCTTGATGCCGATATAATGCTTAGTTGGCGATATTATGCTTGGGGACGATATTATGTTTCGGAAAGTTATACTTAGGAGGCGATATTTTGCTTAGGGGTGACATTATGCTTGGGGACGTTATTATGGTTCGGGAAGATAATATGCTTAGTGCGCGATATTATCCTTGGGGACGATATTTTGTTTCGGAAAGATATTATACTTAGGAGGCGATATTATGGTTAGGGGTGATATTATGATTGGGGACGATATTATGTTTCGGAAAGAAATTATACTTAGGAGGGATGTTATGGTTGGGGACGATATTATGTTTGGAAAGATATTATGTTTAAGGGGCGATTTTATGTTTTGGGAAAATATTACGCTTTGGGACGATATTATCCGTCGGCAAGATATGCTTCGGGACGATAATTAGTGCTTAAAGGGGTTATATAGATAAAATCCATATTACGCTGCAAACCAAAATACAAACAATATAAGAGAATGAGCTGTGTTTACAAAAAGACATTCTGTTACGTTTATTTGAAGTACAAGAATATAGATCCGTTGAGACAGTGCTACATTATACGATACTGTGCAATAGTCTTATGACTTAACCCTCCAACAGTTGCACACCACACACCTTAAGTGAAACTTACCTTAAGAAAACACCTAAGTAAGAAACCGTTTATCAATTAAATTATGCAATTTTAGTGTCATTATTCTCCCACTCCTTTTTCAAAAACGTTTAATTGGACCAAAAATAATGACTGGTCATGTAAAAGACGAATCTGCTTTCAGAGCAATAAAACGGCTTTCGTTTTCGAAAGCAATTATCGTTTTTTTCTATGGAAACAAAATTTCAGTTCCGCTATGTACATTTAAATTTCTAATAGAAATGAAGCAGCTAAAGCTTTTTTTCTTACATAGTTGTTCTTAATGACGTTTAATAGTTGGTTGGTGAAAAATCGATAAAAATCTTCGAAATATTACTTTTATAAATATTTCCGGTATATATATATATATATATATATATATATATATATATATATAGTAGTAATGGTTTGCGGGTCCCACGCGGAAAACAGGCGGGTCCCACGCGGAAAACAGGCGGATACCGCCGGGGCTGAAAACAGGCGGATACCGCCGGGACTGTGGGCTTCGATTGGGGGGGAACTTTTTTGAGACAGTGCAACTACGTCATTCAAGATGGCGGCTGTGAAGTCAACACTGTTTTAAAATGGCGGCTGTGACGTCAACACTGTTTCAAAATGGCGGCGATGTATTTTATGACGTATTCCAGCGCTTGGCTGTGTCTCTTTCAATATCTAAATTTCAAAATGGTCGAAACTGATTTTTTGTGTGACTGTACTGCGCTTTGATCACGATGGTTGTGTATTTCAAAATCTAAATTTTAAAATGACCGGAAGTGATTCATGACCAACGTTTCAACTAATCAGCATTCAAAAACGCTCTTACACGAAGTTCAAATGGTCAACATCGACACACAGTTCAAATAACCAACAGTCTCACGACGTGCAACACACGGATTATTATCGCATTGCCACTCTGCAGGCGCTCGAAGTACGATTTTGAAAAATTTTATTAGTTTAGGCTACATTACAACGATATCAAATGACCAACGTTTCAACTAATCAACATTCAAAAACAATCTTGAAAAAAAATATTTTATTATTTTTCAAAATTAAGTAGCTAACATGTTTTAATTTTTTTTTTACAAAGTGTCGTTTACAAGAGACGTTTATAGTTTAAAACATATATATCGTATGAATATGATCTAAAACAGTAAAATATATATGATTAATACAATCTGTTGCATATTAATTTAATTTCTTACAGGGAATGTAAAGGTGTTGTTGTTTAATCTTTTAAATAACGATTTTGTGTTAGAAAGGGACATTTTTTAATAGTAGAGTAACCATTTTCACAAATTTTAAATAAATAATTAATAAATGTTTAATTAATAATTAATTAATATGGAATCCGTTTTTAGATTAACAAATGGATTGTTGTATTTATTCAAAAACAACACTATTTAAAGCTCCAGCGAATTTTTAAATACAGTAGTTTTAAAGCACAAGTAAATGCGTTAGATGTTTTTAGTATTGAATGTAGTAAAATAAACTCTTACAATGCTAATATCTTAAACAAGATGAAAAATTTAGTTTTACAAATAAAATATTAATTGCTTGGTTAGGTAATTTGAATAAGGAAAATAAGAGGCTAAAATGTTTGAAGTCCAATTTTTTTTTATTAGAATACAACGCGGTTCTCAAAAATACAAGCTACCTGTGTTAAATAGTAAACCAATTCATGTTGCACAATTTTTTAAAACTAAAAGAAAATGTGTTCTGGTTCTCAGAAATACAAGCTACTTGTTTTAAATAATAAACCAATTCATGTTGCACAATTTTTTACAACTAAAACAAAATGTTTTCTGGTTCTCAGAAATACAAGCTACTTGTTTTAAATAATAAACCAATTCATATAAAAAAGATTAAGTATCTCCCCTTACAGTTAGAAATTAATTTCTTTTTCAAATAATAAAAAATTAACATTTATTAATAATTTATTAAAAATAAACCTTGTGAAATGTTATAATTTATGAAAATGGTTATTCTACTATTAAAAATTATATAAATTAAATTAATATACAACAGATTGTATTAATAATATATGTTACTTTTTTAATTCGTCTTGATACGATGTGTATGTTTTTAACTAAAAACGTCTCTTGTAATCGCCACTTTGTAAAAAAAAATATTAAAACTAGCTAGCTACTTAATTTTCAAAAGTAATAAAATATTTTTCGTTCACGTTATTGTCAAACATTTGTGTATTCCATTACTTATTTTCATTGTAGTAGTAGGACACTTAAAAGGCATAATGAATGCAAAGAAATGTGTTACAATAATAAAATTTTATTAAAGTTAAACATGACAACAATTGAGCATGTTTTATTTTTAAAAAATATAATCAAGAATTCTCTGGTCACTTGTTTGGCATATTTGTTATTATTTTAAATAGAGATGTATCTTATAAAGAAATATTAGGTATGGATTAGAGAAAAAATTGCAGTTATTGTTTTTAATTGCTGTAATATCAGAAGTTCAAAAAACTAAGATACTAAAACTGTACATAATTTGTATGTAGAATACGCTTGAAGCGCATGATTTATTTAGTATTTGCTCAATTAACTACGCTTATATGCGTAGATTAATGGGCTTTGATTAACTTTTATTTAATCAAAATTCAAGAAATAGTGCTCATCTAGCCTAACGCAGTTGTTTCTATAAACAGTACTTACTAAATAGATCCAAAACATTACAGTATTAAAGATATGTTTTATATTTTATTGTGTTGAACAGCGATATATTTGTATAAATTTGTATATAAAGTACACAAAATCTTTAATTAATCACACCCTTGTCATCATAACATTTCCACTTAGAAAACCTATAATTTACCACCTCTTTAAGATACTGCGAGAAAAATAATTAAAAATGGGTTAAATTAAATAATATTAGAGACTTACACTAGATAATAGTCCATATTTATCATCGCAATTACTCTTGAGGTATTTTATCGTTTAAAACACAAACTCAGAGAAAAGCCTAAACTAACATCCACTCACTTAATAAACTTACAAAATACATAGCACAATCATCCACGTCACACAATGCATGCATAAAATGCCTAGTAATTTTTGCATTAGTTTATAAGTTTATCAAAATAAGGAGATATTTTAACAGATCATACCTGCAATATTATAATAAACAAATAAATATATATAAATATATATATATATATATATATATATATATATATATATTTATATATGCTATATGTTACTTTCTTTAGCATTGAGAACGGCCTAATGTAATAATCAGTTTAAATTTGTTTTAAAATTAAAATTAATTTGATTTTGACACGAGATAACAAATTGTCATTAGATAATACCTCAAGCGTTTGCAAATAGCTCGTTTTAAAGTTAGACTGTATAGAGTTTTCATTTCTTGAAATTATTTTATGATATTGGTTTTGAACATTGCAATAACTTCTAACGTGTTTACATATTTCATTTTAATCCAGTCTATATTTTAAGTTATATTACAATCTATAAGTTTAGTAGTTGTAGTAATAATCCCTTATTCCTTAGCTTTAGGAATTTTTTGAGGGATTCTATTTAGTCTTGTTTATAAAAGCGAGAAGAGGAATTTTTTTCTCTCATTTGTTACATTTATTTTGTATTTAAAGCTATGAGAGCACATACCTGCTGTTTATGTGCTATGAATATGAATGCCTGTTATTTGTTGTATTCCAGTAGATTTTGAAAATGTTTGTTTTATTATGCTGGTTAGAAGCAAAAAAAAAACTTATTTGTAAAGTTAAAACGATTTTTTTTAATTTAAAGAGATTAATCTTTTCTAGCCACTGGTCGTAGAAACAGCCCATACTTACACATTATACAAATCACATAGATTGTTTGACTAAATTATAGAAAACTCGCCAGTAGAACCATCAGCTCTGCAAATATCCAGCATGTTCTTGACAAAGATGACACGCATTACTTTGAATGCAAACATGTGTAATTGTTACCAGGTTTAACTTTAATAAAACTTTATTAATGTAACACATTTTTTTGGCTTTATTATGCATTATAAATGTCCTACTACTACAATGAAAATAAGTAATGAAATATACCAATCTTTGACAAACCCATGAAGTAAAAATATTTTATTACTTTTAAAAATTAAGTACCTAGCATGTTTTAATATTTTTACAACGTGGTTTTTACAAGAGATATTTTTAGTTGAAAACATATATATATATATATATATATATATATATATATATATATATATATATATATATATATCGAATTAATACTATCTAAAAAAAGTAACGTATAATAATAATACAATCTGCTGTATATTAAATTAATTTCTATATTTTTTAATAGATCTAGTAGAATAACCAATTTCATAAATTTTAACATGACCTGTAAAAATTATAAATAAATGTTTAATTTTTGATTATTTGAAAACAGAAATGTATTTCTAGCTGTAAGGACAGTTACTTTATCTTTTTTATATGAATTGGTTTATTATTTAAAACAAGTATCTTGTATTTCTGAGAACAGGAACACATTTTGTTTTAGTTGTAATATATTGTGCAACATGAATTGGTTTATTATTTAAAACAAGTAGCTTGTATTTCTGAGAACCAGAACACATTTTGTTTTAGTTGTAATAAATTGTGCAACATGAATTGGTTTATTATTTAAAACAAGTATCTTGTATTTCTGAGAACCAGAACACATTTTGTTTTAGTTGTAATATATTGTGCAACATGAATTGGTTTATTATTTAAAACAAGTATCTTGTATTTCTGAGAACCAGAACACATTTTGTTTTAGTTGTAATATATTGTGCAACATGAATTGGTTTATTATTTAAAACAAGTAGCTTGTATTTCTGAGAACCAGAACACATTTTGTTTTAGTTGTAATAAATTGTGCAACATGAATTGGTTTATTATTTAAAACAAGTATCTTGTATTTCTGAGAACCAGAACACATTTTGTTTTAGTTGTAATATATTGTGCAGCATGAATTGGTTTATTATTTAAAACAAGTATCTTGTATTTCTGAGAACCAGAACACATTTTGTTTTAGTTGTAATATATTGTGCAACATGAATTGGTTTATTATTTAAAACAAGTAGCTTGTATTTCTGAGAACCAGAACACATTTTGTTTTAGTTGTAATAAATTGTGCAACATGAATTGGTTTATTATTTAAAACAAGTATCTTGTATTTCTGAGAACCAGAACACATTTTGTTTTAGTTGTAATATATTGTGCAACATGAATTGGTTTATTATTTAAAACAAGTATCTTGTATTTCTGAGAACCAGAACACATTTTGTTTTAGTTGTAATATATTGTGCAACATGAATTGGTTTATTATTTAAAACAAGTAGTTTGTATTTCTGAGAACCAGAACACATTTTGTTTTAGTTGTAATAAATTGTGCAACATGAATTGGTTTATTATTTAAAACAAGTATCTTGTATTTCTGAGAACCAGAACACATTTTGTTTTAGTTGTAATATATTGTGCAACATGAATTGGTTTATTATTTAAAACAAGTATCTTGTATTTCTGAGAACCAGAACACATTTTGTTTTAGTTGTAATAAATTGTGCAACATGAATTGGTTTATTATTTAAAACAAGTATCTTGTATTTCTGAGAACCAGAACACATTTTGTTTTAGTTGTAATATATTGTGCAACATGAATTGGTTTATTATTGAAAACAAGTATCTTGTATTTCTGAGAACCAGAACACATTTTGTTTTAGTTGTAATAAATTGTGCAACATGAATTGGTTTATTATTTAAAACAAGTATCTTGTATTTCTGAGAACCAGAACACATTTTGTTTTAGTTGTAATATATTGTGCAACATGAATTGGTTTATTATTTAAAACAAGTATCTTGTATTTCTGAGAACCAGAACACATTTTGTTTTAGTTGTAATATATTGTGCAACATGAATTGGTTTATTATTTAAAACAAGTAGCTTGTATTTCTGAGAACCAGAACACATTTTGTTTTAGTTGTAATAAATTGTGCAACATGAATTGGTTTATTATTTAAAACAAGTATCTTGTATTTCTGAGAACCAGAACACATTTTGTTTTAGTTGTAATATATTGTGCAACATGAATTGGTTTATTATTTAAAACAAGTATCTTGTATTTCTGAGAACCAGAACACATTTTGTTTTAGTTGTAATATATTGTGCAACATGAATTGGTTTATTATTTAAAACAAGTAGCTTGTATTTCTGAGAACCAGAACACATTTTGTTTTAGTTGTAATAAATTGTGCAACATGAATTGGTTTATTATTTAAAACAAGTATCTTGTATTTCTGAGAACCAGAACACATTTTGTTTTAGTTGTAATATATTGTGCAACATGAATTGGTTTATTATTTAAAACAAGTAGCTTGTATTTCTGAGAACCAGAACACATTTTGTTTTAGTTGTAATAAATTGTGCAACATGAATTGGTTTATTATTTAAAACAAGTATCTTGTATTTCTGAGAACCAGAACACATTTTGTTTTAGTTGTAATATATTGTGCAACATGAATTGGTTTATTATTTAAAACAAGTATCTTGTATTTCTGAGAACCAGAACACATTTTGTTTTAGTTGTAATATATTGTGCAACATGAATTGGTTTATTATTTAAAACAAGTAGCTTGTATTTCTGAGAACCAGAACACATTTTGTTTTAGTTGTAATAAATTGTGCAACATGAATTGGTTTATTATTTAAAACAAGTATCTTGTATTCTGAGAACCAGAACACATTTTGTTTTAGTTGTAATATATTGTGCAACATGAATTGGTTTATTATTGAAAACAAGTATCTTGTATTTCTGAGAACCAGAACACAATTTGTTTTAGTTGTAATATATTGTGCAACATGAATTGGTTTATTATTTAAAACAAGTAGCTTGTATTTCTGAGAACCAGAACACATTTTGTTTTAGTTGTAATAAATTGTGCAACATGAATTGGTTTATTATTTAAAACAAGTATCTTGTATTTCTGAGAACCAGAACACATTTTGTTTTAGTTGTAATATATTGTGCAACATGAATTGGTTTATTATTTAAAACAAGTAGCTTGTATTTCTGAGAACCAGAACACATTTTGTTTTAATTGTAAAAAATAGTGAAACAAAACATTTGAATACATGTACAGGTGAAAGTGAAATGGCAAAACGTTGTAAAGAAGAAATTCTTAATTTTGTTTTAAATTATTTAAACGAGTTTGGTTATTTGAATATATCTAGCAGCACTGATGTTTCAAATATTAATTTGACATTAGTATCTGACACAATTTTATTATTTAAAGAGTTTTACAACAAAGTAAAATAACTAATGATCATAAATGTAGCCGTAAACAGTTATAAAGGAAATACATTCATTTTCTTTAATACAAAATTATTATATAGCAATTGAAAAATGTAGTTCTTAAATTAAGAGTTATGAGCTAGTTTCTGAAACTTTTTCATTCTTACCTTGTGAGATGAGAAGGTAAGATTTTAGATTTACATATAGATTGTTATATTTCTTCAAGAATAACACTATTGTAGGCTACAACGAATTTTTAAATACAGTAGTTAAAGTATAAGTAAAGGCGTTCGAAAACAGTCACAAAAGTTTACAGAGTATTTAACATATTAGTAAATAGCATTGTATCTATCGTTAATATATTATTATCCCAGCGCTTCACGCAAGATACTGACGAACATTTGAAAAATCAGTTATGGCTATTTTGAAATTTAGATTTCGAAAGAAACACAGCCAAGCGCTAGAATCGGTATTATACATTGTTGCCATTTTGAAATAGTTTTTATTATCTTGAAAAATACGATTATCTCTAGTAAAGGTCACAAAAAAACGGTGACTCTCTTGAAAACTTATAATTATCTCTTGCAAACGTCAAAGCCGCCAGTTGCCTGCAAGTTGCAACCGTCTTGAATGACGCAGATCCCCTGTCTCGAAACAGTTGCCCCCCAATCGAATCCCACAGCAATAAAATATTTTTTCCTCAAGATTGTTTTTGAATGTTGATTAGTTGAAACGTTGGTCATTTGATATCGTTGTAATGTAGCCTAAGCTAATAAAATTTTTCAAAATCGTACTTCGAGCGCCTGCAGAGTGGCAATGCGATAATAATCCGTGTGTTGCACGTCGTGAGACTGTTGGTTATTTGAACTGTGTGTCAATGTTGACCATTTGAACTTCGTGTAAGAGCGTTTTTGAATGCTGATTAGTTGAAACGTTGGTCATGAATCACTTCCGGTCATTTTAAAATTTAGATTTTGAAATACACAACCATCTTGATCAAAGCGCTGTACAGTCACAAAAAAAAAATCAGTTTCGACCATTTTGAAATTTAGATATTGAAAGAGACACAGCCAAGCGCTGGAATACGTCATAAAATACATCGCCGCCATTTTGAAACAGTGTTGACGTCACAGCCGCCATTTTAAAACAGTGTTGACTTCACAGCCGCCATCTTGAATGACGTAGTTGCACTGTCTCAAAAAAGTTCCCCCCCAATCGAAGCCCACAGTCCCGGCGGTATCCGCCTGTTTTCAGCCCCGGCGGTATCCGCCTGTTTTCCGCGTGGGACCCGCAAACCATTACTACTATATATATATATATATATATATATATATATATATATATATATATATATATAAGCCTATATATATATATATATATATATATATATATATATATATATATATATATATATATACATACTTTAACAATTGTTTATGACTATCCGAACTTTAAATTTGTGAAAACTTACTGAGACAGAACGTTTTCGATCGCTATGTGGCTATCTTCATCAGTGTCTTCAATGACGAAGACACTGATGAAGATCCCCACATAGCGATCGAAAACGTTCGGTCTCAGTACGTTTTCACAAATTTAAAGTTCGGATAGTCATACACTATTGTTAAAGTGATTATATATATATATATATATATATATATATATATATATATATATATCTGGTTCAAGTTTTCAATCGTTAGTAAAATATTCTTTGCTCATCCACTCCAGTTCAAGCAAATTTTTTAATCTTGTAGAAGATAACACTTTATATTAATACAGTTTTTTCAAATACTAATTCATAATTTAAATTTAAGGAATTAAGTTTAGTATTATATGGGAGAAAAACGTTTCTCAACAAATTCAAGATACACAGTATAGTTATTTCGTCTCATTTGGCCTTCAATAGGTAATACCACATGATTTCATAAAACAGCTGATTTTATGTTTTAGGTTATGTGGTAGAACATAACATATTATGTTTTAACTCATAGGTTATGTTACTTCATTTATATTAATTGTAACTATTTGATAAAATTTAAGTAACACAATTTTTCCTTTGTTGTCCTAAGTAGGAATTCACTTTAAATTGTGTTTATTACATGTTTTTGTGTGAGCATATTATAAAGGAATTCCACAAGAGGAATGCCACAAAACGCTGGAATATATTAATTAACCAAGCCGACTCTCCGGCCATTACATTCATAACTTACAGTAAATATAAACCGTACTCTGGAATTATAGTGTCAAGTTTATTCGCAGACGTGAAATATTCCGGTGAAACAATTCCATCGCCGAGCTTAATTACTCCAAGCGTTATTTAGAAAATTAGCAAACAAATAGCGCTTGCAAACGCCGAGTATATTTGCAACGGATTCTTAGTAGAACGCGAGCCGTAAGCACGTTATGTTAACCTTTGACTGACGGGCAATCGTAGAGCCCTTTCGGAATGTAACAATCCCCATCAATCACTCCAACGCGATTTATCGCTTTGAAAACATTCCTGACGTCAGCTTAAATTGGGCTTTATTTTTCTTCCACTTTGACGTTCAATTGGGCAAATATTTGCCCTTTTTGTAAACACGTCCCCTTAATGCTAAGCCCAGAATCTTACATTGTGGAATGGAAAGAGGCTACATTTAAAACAAACATTTATTTTCAAAAGCACAAACCTATTAAATGACAAACAATTACTACCGGCAGTGACGCAACAGATGTACAGTCACGCCGAGAAGTCATTGCATTATAAGGTTGCAAAGAAATTGTCTAAACATTTTTGCAATGCACGCTTTGATCTAACAAAGGGTTCGTTCGAACATAAAATATTTTCACAAATAATGGCGTCAAGTTTAAATGTGTTCACAGCTTCAATTTACAAGACTGAGTAAAAGCAATTTCCTATTATACAATACGTTGAATAGAAATAATGGTTTCCCGAACGCACAGCGAAGTGTTGTAATACACGTGGCACTCATTTTCGTTAAAGCAATTACCAGTAAATATTTCTTTTAAGTTTATTATAAGCAAGTAATATAAACAATTGTTTTTGAAATTAGAAAAGAAAATTTTTATTTTAGTCAATACCATTAAATAACTACAATTAATGTGAATAAAGTAACATAACCTATGCGTTAAAACAGCTGTTCTATTACATAACCTATAACATAAAATAAGCTGTTTTATAAAATCATATGTTATCACTCATTCAAGGCCAAATGGGACAAAATAAATGTATCCATATTATTGGTAATCTTGCCATTATCGTAGAAGGTTTTTCCCTCACTAAGAAATAAAATCAATTCAATAAATTTAATTAACGAATTACTATTTGGAAAATTGGTTTTAACATCAAGTCTCATCATCGACCAGTTATTAAAAATGTATTCGAATTTGAATGGATGAATAAAAAGTATTTTGTAAAAGATTGAAAGTTTTAGGTAAATAAAAACCCACTAACCAAAATATAAAATCTTTATGTTACTACGATACTTTACGCACGTTTTATTAACATGGTAGTCATCTTCAACGTACTGTTTGAAATTAATTTACAACGTTTCTTGTAAAGCAAAGCTCCTCCTCTTCTCTCTTACTAACAATCTCGACTAATCACGTATCACCATACTTACGCCAATTATTCTTTACAAATAAAACCTTATTATTAAAAAAAAACTTTTTTCCCAAAAAATATAAAATTTTGCAAATTTCTATACATATAATATGCAATAGTAGAATTTAATCAATTAGAAGTATACAGAGCTGAAATAAGGATAGGCATCTTATCATTATTTTTAAATTTCCAAGGCCTTTGAGGCTTGCGAAGGCATTTACACTCAACTTAAGTAAGTTTAATATTTACCTTGAGTACTTATTATTTATACTCATTAAGAATAAAAATTTCAAGGGAAAGGCAAATGGCTGTTCTAAATTTGATAGTTTGGCAGCTCTTCGCTAGTAATCTCCATGAGCTATGCTTAGTTAATCTGCAAAAGTCACACACACACACACACACACACACACACACACACACACACACACACACACACACATATATATATATATATATATATATATATATATATATGTGTGTGTGTGTGTGTGTGTGTGTGTGTGTATTGCATATAATCTATTCAGTAAGAAATAAATGGACGTACTCCGGATATAACCTTCATCTAATTTTCCATCCGTTAAGGATTATGCATCAGAATATATATATACATTCGCTGATCTGATGCGTCTGCCTGAACCCCTTGTGTCGATCGCTTTGTCTTTAGCATGTTTAAACTTGCTATATGTAGGTTTATATTTATAGTGGTTGTCTATTGATGGGCTTCCCCTCTAGATGAGAGCCCCAGAGAGCGTGCAAGACAATGGTTCTGTGGGCTGACCAGTAGCGTCGCGCCTTTGACAGTTAGGCCCGACGCACGAGGACGTGTGAAGGTGGCGGTGTTGTCATAGGATGCTCTAGTTGTTTGTTGTATTTGTGTTACAACGTCATACAGGTGACCTGGAGTAGACAGCTTTGTCCCTCCCTTTGTCTCATTGAGGTGATGGTTCCACAAGGCATAAACCATTACACTTGAGTGTGTGACGTCATACAGGTGACCTGGAGTATCTAGCTTTGGTCCCTACCTTTGTCTCATTGAGGTGATGGTTTCGCTTTCGATTGACTTGGGGAATTTATCCAGTGCTGGTATTACCTACAACCCAACATGAAACCTCACCGACGAATCCAACTTCGTAGTCAACCAAAACACGACAGGATTTGTATCACGATAGCATGAGACCTGTGTCTTTGAGCCCAAAGACCTTACTTTAAGACCTAGACTGGCTCTAGCCCACCATTAGGAAGACGTTACTGCAAGATCTGGATTGGAAACCTGTTTCTTTTCCCATCTTGCCTTAGTTTGTTTTGGGGGATGTGTCCAGTGAGGGTATTACCTAATAACAATCATGAAACCTAACCATCGAACTCAACCAATACCGGCTACTGCCTAGACTGGACACTGGCTCTCCACACGGTAATAGCCGGAAGATTTTACTACTAATAAGTTCCGATAAAAACCTTATTTTAAACATTAAAAAAATCGATCAAAACATTTCATTTAATAAATGAAAAAAATGTAAATGTTGCCTACGCGTCTGCTTTTGCAAACAAAGCCATGATTATAAAGATATATTGTCGGGCTTTCCTCTCAAAAGATAAATGTATAATGTTTTTGTTCTATTTTAACGTAAAATAAAATAATATCTAAGCTTCCTGACAGTAACTCGGCAGCGATAATATACTGTGCACACGTCACATGACTAATCACAAAGCAACGTTATTCATTACAAAAGTATAAAACAGTTTTGTATAAATACACGGCTAATAAAATCCAGTGCCTTTGCGATTTGCATCAGAATGCAGAGCAGTGTCAGTGCCTTTATTAATATTCATAAGGCATGGACTTGTTTACATCGCCCTTTCTATCTCTTGCAGGCAAATTGATATTTCTTGCTTTGCTTTGGATTTATTCCGTTGTTTGCTATGTTCACAGTGCTGTATTACTGTTAGCATTTAATTAATAATAAATATTTCTGATTAACGTTTTGGTATTTGGTTTTCTCTTAAAAACCATTTTCTCATTGTTGGAAAATAAACTAGAAAGCGTGTTTATTTGAATAAACGTATGAAGTTTAAGGCAAATTAAACAAACATAAGCTTTGACTCTATGCGCTGCCCCATTTCCACTTTTCGGTTTAGTTCAGTGTGTTTAACGAAATAGTTGTAGTTTTATTTTAATTCCTCTAAAGAAATTGTTTCAATTTCAGTTTAATAAACTTTGAACATCCGGTTTGGGTTTTAGTTGAGTGTTTGAGAATAAGTTTAGATTTAGGTTTATTATGAACATTCAGTTTGTATTCAGAGTGGATTTTTATCAGGGTCGTGTCAAAGTTGCCTGCCCAAACTCATAACTCTAAAACAGCGCTTTTCAAAGCACTTCGGGTCACTTTAGAGCCGCTCTGAACATTCGCTTAAACAGATGTCCCATTGTTCGTTTTGTCTTTTGTTTGAAACGAGTAAACAGTGACAAATGGTACTTGAACCATTTACAGACGTACAAATTCACGTTCATTAGTTTCCACATAAAAGTCAAACGAAATTGAAAATCGATAGATACAGGCTTCGTCATCAGATAATATTTTCGTTTTGATCGCGTCATTTTTCAGGTTGTATAGTTTTAAATTTAGCTTCATTTAATAATCCGTGAGTTGAATCTTAAAACTTTTATATAGCCTACACATATGTTAAAACTTTAACTAGCATATATTTCATATAAATAGGCTATTATTTGTTTGAACCTATTTTATAGTTAATTTTGTACGTTAAGTTAAACACAAAAAAGCAAACCGTTCTTGTCAAAGAACACCATTGTAACCAACAATGTAAAGAGAATATCTAATCTCTATCGTCAATTCAAGTCTTACAATACAATCCTCACTAGATCGAGTTTAATTTCTCTGGCAAATCCTACACATTTAAAGAAGCTGTCTCTCTCACTTGTGCCACTACTCTATCGCTCGCACAATCTGTGTCTATACAGGAGTGGTGGAAAGGTTTAAGAATAACACATTGCCTCTAGCTGCAACGGTACTTCGTGAGGATTCCTCAGTCAAGGCAACTCTTCTACCTCCAAATACTTCAGCAAAGAATTAAGATTTATGTTGCGAACTTCTTTCATCCCGATACCCTACTCAAGCTGTTGTATTCTCTAGTCTTTGGCATTGTTAACAGATGACGGTTTTTTGTGATACACTCTCCCAACGGCAAAATATAACCCACTTCTAACATACACATTCATAGCACTACAGTCATGGTCTACATCAACATCATCACATCCATCCATAGATGGCTTACATCTAATACATGCCACATTCATCAAACGATAGTTATAGCCCACACCCACATCACCACATCCTTTCACAGATAATCATAGCCCATATCCATTACTCACTAATTTATCGATCGATACATTAGGTTTATTCCTCATCATGGCGCCATATCACATGATAGTTATATCACCACTACCTTAGAAACACGATAAATGTCACCCAACATATCGTCTCTCAAACTCCTCACCGAAAAGACTATACTTTTGAAGATCCCGTAAGGGGGTCTACACTCCAGTTGATAAAACCTTTGCTCCCACGAATTAAACCTCAAACTCGATACTCCCGTCCGGGTGACTAGCGTCAGGCCCGAAACGGGGGCTTAGTGTCACAGCCCGTGGTACCAGTATGTAAGAGTCAAGGACCTTACTGTAAGCCCTAGACTGGTCACTGGAACGAGATGAAGTCCACTTGTGACAGTAGCTCAACAGAACTACTCGGGACCAGTAGAACCTTCCAAACGGCCAGGGTTTCTGTTCCTCTATACCCCATCAGGTTAGTTTGGCCCAGCTGGTGCAATCAGACCTTTATCCGCTCTCTGGTGGCCTTACATAAGGCCCCCCACACACTAGGGACTCCATCATCTGCCCCGTTAGACATTAAGGATCGGCCGGCACGATCAGCTGATATTCGTAGACAGGCTTGTGAATAGAAAATTTTAATATCTTTCTACTCGACACTTTGTATTGCACTTACAACGTATTCTCTGCCAGTATCGCAAATTTCATAATAATTAATTTAATATCCACAATTTATAACTGTTATTATTGAAGAATATAAACCACATTGATAAGGACTCACCGAGTTGATGACGGTAAAAGTTTAAAATAAACAATGATTACAAAAAGAGTTTGGAATTTCAATTAGAGTTGGTAAATTTTAGAATTGTCTCAAAATCGTAATACTATATACATAATACAGGGTAACATATATAAAAATATATGTAGATATGTATAATTTTAACTTTTAGAGTAGATACATGCAGAGATAGCGATTGTAGTGGAAGAACGTACCGTCAGATGTCAGGCCGAACAGTTAATGCTAAACAGGGTTTCAGTTATAAATCAAGTTTTATCTTTGGTTATAAAACCGGGACAAATTCGCCATGTAAAGTCGGAATACACGATAAAGTTCTTATCCTAGCAGCGATCTCAGAACGTTAAACTTTATTTTCACATTTATGGATTCCGATTGATTGTCAGTGGCCGAGGTACAATAATGACAAGAGATCCGTAATGTACATATATGGTGCTATATTTAACCAAGTGGACGTATTTCTCACGACTGGAAGTTGCAACATTCTTACAATTGTTTGTTATTAATTTGACTTGCATGCATGATGTCAGACTATATTATAAATATTTACAATTGTATACAATATTTGATCCTGCAAGTGTACTTAGGTAGCTAGGACAATACAATGAAGTGTTTCCTTTATAGAGAAAAGAGTTGCAATATTTAAAATGGGAAGAAAGGTCACGACAGATTTATCCTCGTCATTTGGATCCAAAGGGACTCGACAGCTAAAGAATAAAGCTATATAAATATACAACCGAGCATAATCCTGCAAAATGAATAAATCTTTAAACTTGTGTCCGCTCACTAGGACGACATAAATAAGTTGCTGCATTTAATCAGAAGGGTTTTTCCTCTCGAGACTTGAACCCAGATTAAACAGAATAGGTTTTTGTATTTTTTTTATTACTAACAGTTATACATTGTGGATTGTAGATTAAATAATATGATATTAAGATTTTCTCTTCGCGAATCTGTTTAAAAAAATCAAGTGATTCTGCCGGCCGCCCATCAAAGTCTAACGGTGTGGGTGATGGGATCGAGTTCCTAGTCGGGTGGTCCGGCCCTTAGGTAAAGCCTCCCGGAAATGGATAAAGGTCCGGTTGCACTACCTGAACCGAACTAATCTTGGCCGTTTGGAAGGTTCTACTAGTCCCGAGTAGTTCTGGTAGAGCGGCCGAACTGTTGTCGTTGGTGGAGTTCGTCTTGTCCTAGTGGAGGGCCAGTGACCAGTCAAGGGCTTACAGTAAGGTACTTGACTCTTACATACTGGTACTACTCGTCGTGACACCAAGCCCCTTGTGCCTGACGCTAGTTACTCGGACGAGAATCACGAGGTTGAGGTTGGACTAATGGAGGCAGAGGTTTTATTAACTGGATTCTAGATCCCCTTACAGGATCTTCAAAAGTAGAGTCTTTTCGGCGAGGAGGTTGAGACGTGAGTCAAGTATTCCTTCCTTCTGCAACATTCTTCTCATCTTACCGTTTCATCATGATTCCTAAGAGCCTTACATTACTAAACTCTACTATCTTGATCCTGGTGACGGAACTGGGTAGTGCTGTACTCGTACGGTTACACAAGGAAATTGACCCTTGGTCACGCGTAGGTAATAAAGAATGAAAATAGAAGCGCAAAGTTGTAAAGATAAAAAACTTTCAAATTAGAAAAATATTACCAAACTCTATAATGTGATGTTAAGTAGATATTTATACTAGTACAAGGGCTCACTAGATCCGTTATTTATTTGGGATCAGTTATTTATTAGAGTTGGTAGCTGCTGGCATCATGTTTTGTTATCTCCATCATATCATATCACAACGGTGTGAGTAAATGTGTGAATTTCAGTAAATAAATTGTAGTGAGATAAGCTAAATAAAAGTGCAATTCGTGCAGTTCTGCGAGAAGGAGAGTAGGAAATGCATGATGGGTAATGCGGCACAGTTCCCCCCTTCGAGAGCATCACTGGCGCCTCATGCAACCAGCTCTTATCCTTCCTAGCTCCTGACTGAGCTGCTCTCTTTTTGCCACTTTGCATGTTCTCTCGCCCCGCTTTACAGTTATTTTATACTCATCTATGATACTTTTGTCAGGTAGTCTTCCTTAGATCATTGTCTTTTATTTCACTATATTTCATATAGTTAAGTAAACCTGCATGTGTCAGTCACCCAGTAAACCATCCTGTCTACATCATTTAGGCCACCATGTCTACTTCGGGTACGCTAACTTGTATACTTGGGGAAAACCACCTTGTCTACTTCTAGTAAACACTCTGTTTACTTCGTGTAGGTCGCCCTGTATACTTGGGGTGAACCATCCTGTCTACATCATTTAGGCCACCCTGTCTACTTCGGGTACGCTAACTTGTATACTTGGGGGAAACCACCCTGTCTACTCCTAGTAAACACTCTGTCTACTTCGTGTAGGTCGCCCTGTATACTTGGGGTGAACCATCCTGTCTACATCATTTAGGCCACCCTGTCTACTTCGGGTACGCTAACTTGTATACTTGGGGGAAACCACCCTGTCTACTCCTAGTAAACACTCTGTCTACTTCGTGTAGGTCGCCCTGTATACTTGGGGTGAACCATCCTGTCTACATCATTTAGGCCACCCTGTCTACTTCGGGTACGCTAACTTGTATACTTGGGGGAAACCACCCTGTCTACTTATAGTAAACACTCTGTCTACTTCGGGTTGGTCGCCCTGTATACTTGAGGTAAACCATCGTGTCTACATCATTTAGGGCACCCTGTCTACTTCAAGCACACACACCTATATACTTGGGGTAAATCACCCTGACTACTTCAGTTACGACACCCCGTGTACTTCTTTTAAGCCAATCTGTCTAAATGATTGGAGCTGTCTAAGTATGATATACTATGATATACTTCTTTCAACTATATTTTTTCCTTATTCCCAGTTCCAGAGAGTAATTAGGTTTTTTTTTGTCGTATATAAATCCACCCACCCTTACTAATATTTTTTCTTAAAAAGGGATGAACTGGTTGACACAAGTTTATAGCCCCAACAAATGATAAGTCAACTTATACGCAACCCTGCAACGTGGTGCCAAAATACCTCCCATATTCCCTCTACTATACAAGTTTGATCTACAGACCTATATTGACAACGCCCTAAACATCCGTAAATACAACTATAGAAAATAAAAACGTAACCGAAGGCAAGTCAGCAGTGATATTGTCACTAAAAGTTTAAAAGTATTTATAGCAAAATAAATGGGACCATCCCTGCTACTTTGGCTAGCTAACTCATTGTTTCTCAGTTCAGTTTTAAACTCTGATGCGTGATCGAGATATAATAAAGGTTTTGTGAAGGTTTCATATTTACAGCATAGGCCGGCGATTGATTAATTATGCCTTAATTAATAACGTATTAGCAATATGCAGATGAAAATTAATTACAATTTTGGACATAATGTCAACAGAACTAATTAACATAACAAAGATATCACCACAGAATGAGCGAACAGAGTTAACGGAAATGTCTATATAATGATGTATGTAAAGCCCAGACTCTTTCGGAAATATATAAAATTGATCATTTTTGTAAATATTCTAATAAACTTTATTGAAGGTATTTTTCTTAGATTATCTCACCCTATTTACTCAAAAAAATTAAAATGCTCATTAACTCTTTAGTTCTTGTCCAAACATAGTCAATTACATATATTGAAACTAGGACAATAGCACACAACATTACACTACACTAACTCAAATGGTGTAGATCTCTTCAATCTTCTAACCATGCGCTGGTTATCGAGAAGTTGAAGTCACTGCACTTGGATGAAGCTGAAGTATCTTTTTATGGTTATTCACCATCTTCTTTATTTCTTCTCTTACAGTGAGGATATTCAGATTTCGGTGAACTTATTTCTTTTTCACATACCAAGGGGCATTAACTATATTTCTCAGTACCTTATTTTGGAACGTCTAGAGAATTTCTACATTAAATTCCTTTGCCCATCCCCACAATTGGTTGCCATATAGCCAAACCGGTTTCAAAATCTGATTGAAGATTTTAATTTATTTTGTAGAGGTTTGAGTTTCCACCCAAGAGCCAATAGAGCTTATGACGTTTGATATTTAATTCCTCCTTCTTTTTATTGATGTAGTGTTTCCATCCTAGTTTTAGCATCTACGTTCACACCTATATATTTGGGGTTATTTTTTAAGGGATGATAATACCGGAAATGTTATTAAAGATTAATCTAAGTTTATATATCTGACACTAGTTCGTCCATCTTAGTTTTAGCATCTAGGTTCATACCTATATATTTAGGGTTATTTTTTAAGGGATGATAATACCGGAAATGTTATTAAAGATTAATCTAAGTTTATATATCTGACACTAGTTCGTCCATCTTAGTTTTAGCATCTACGTTCACACCCATATATTTGGGGTTATTTTTTTAAGGGATGATAATACCGGAAATGTTATTAAAGATTAATCTAGGTTTATATATCTAACACTAGTTCGTCCATCTTAGTTTATAGCATCTACGTTCACACCCATATATTTGGGGTTATTTTTTTAAGGGATGATAATACCGGAAATGTTATTAAAGATTTATCTAAGTTTATATATCTAACACTAGTTCGTCCATCTTAGTTTTAGCATCTAGGTTCATACCTATATATTTGGGGTTATTTTTTAAGGGATGATAATACCGGAAATGTTATTAAAGATTAATCTAAGTTTATATATCTAACACTAGTTCGTCCATCTTAGTTTTAGCATCAAGGTTCATACCTATATCTTTAGGGTTATTTTTTAAGGGATGATAATACCGGAAATGTTATTAAAGATTAATCTAAGTTTATATATCTGACACTAGTTCGTCCATCTTAGTTTTAGCATCTACGTTCGCACCCATATATTTGGGGTTATTTTTTTAAGGGATGATAATACCGGAAATGTTATTAAAGATTAATCTAAGTTTATATATCTGACACTAGTTCGTCCATCTTAGTTTTAGCATCTACGTTCGCACCCATATATTTGGGGGTTTTTTTTTAAGGGATGATAATACCGGAAATGTTATTAAAGATTAATCTAGGTTTATATATCTAACACTAGTTCGTCCATCTTAGTTTTAGCATCTACGTTCACACCCATATATTTGGGGTTATTTTTTTAAGGGATGATAATACCGGAAATGTTATTAAAGATTAATCTAAGTTTATATATCTAACACTAGTTCGTCCATCTTAGTTTTAGCATCTACGTTCACACCCATATATTTGGCGTTATTTTTTAAGGGATGATAATACCGGAAATGTTATTAAAGATTAATCTAAGTTTATATATCTAACACTAGTTCGTCCATCTTAGTTTTAGCATCTACGTTCACACCCATATATTTGGGGTTATTTTTTTAAGGGATGATAATACCGGAAATGTTATTAAAGATTAATCTAGGTTTATATATCTAACACTAGTTCGTCCATCTTAGTTTATAGCATCTACGTTCACACCCATATATTTGGGGTTATTTTTTAAGGGATGATAATACCGGCAATGTTATTAAAGATTAATCTAAGTTTATATATCTAACACTAGTTCGTCCATCGTAAGTTGCAGTGGTTCTAGAAGAAAGAAATGACTAGTAAAGTCGTTATAAAGAAATTCAATTTAAATTTTGATATTTTTAATGAACGTAAATTTGTTCAAATTAAAAAAAAGTGTCCCCCGTAGCGTCTTCGCTCGCAGCTACTCAGTGCCCAAAAATGACACTTGCCCCTATCAAAGCTTCGCCCGATAAACCTTTAAGTATAAATTATATCTGTAGTTGAGACATTTGTGTCAAATCAATTCTGCGCTCCTTCTGCAAATATTCCCTTTTATACATTTTATCGCTATGAAATTCACTTAGTGTTCAAGCGTTATTTCATATTTTCATCACAAATCCATCTCTTGGCAGAAATTCTCCTAAAATTACTACACAAGTGGCTTAGCGTCGAATTTAACTGTAGACGTATTTGCAGGTTTCCCATTAAACTAACTACAATTTTGAGCTTTGTGTACCCAAACTGCATTGTTTAAATTTTCAATCATCATTAAAACACCTTTTGTTCATCCACTCAAGTTCAAATACATTTCTTTTTAACTTGTAGGGGATGACAATTGATGTTGATACAGTTTTTGAAATAATAATTCAATAATTAAATTTAATAAATTAATTTTAGTTTTATATGGTAGAAAAACGTTTTACAAAGGGGCAAGGTATGAAGTATAGTGATTTCGTTACATTTGGCTTAAAACGAGTGATAACATATGATTTCATAAAACAGCTGATTTTATGTTACAGGTCATGTGGTAGAAGAGGTGTTTTATATCATTGGTTTTTTGCTTTATTTATATTAACTGCAATATTTAATAAAAAGTAACTGCAATAAAGTTTTCTTTGTCGACCCAAGTAGTAAATGACTTTTAAAGTTTTTATTTATGTTACTTGTTAAAACCGTTGATAGTATTATTTTATCGTATATCTTTTACTCGCCTCTTAGTGTTCTCCATCGTGGTTTTGTCTACGAATATTCAAGTAGGAAATAAACCCATTGTTTACAGCACAAAGTCGTACAATGTGAACAAATCTTAACGGTAAAAATTAAAACAGTTTATTCGAAATCTCTACAATACACACTGGTTAATTAGAAAACAGGCTAGTTTCAACGATGATTTCGCCTTCATCAGTACTTGGTTACTACTCAATCTGATCAAGGCATCATCAGCCTGAAGAAATTAGCCTCTTTGTTTTAATAAACTAGTGTGTTTGTTTTAAAAAACTAATGTGAAGTGAGATTTATAGTAAACGGTTTTAATTTTTACCGTTGCTATTATTTTTTGTTAACAAAAACTAATGTAATTTTTAAAAAAATAATTAAATTTTGTGTATCAAGTTGACTAAAAAACGTTTGTCTGATGATTTATCCTTGTTACTGGCTACACACACGTACTCGTGCGGGCGCCCATTACCCCCACACACTGAGATAGTCAACCACTGGCTTGCAACTTCGAGAAAAATATGAGGGTGGAAGTGGTGGGCTACGATAACATACACACACACACACACACACACACACACACACATACAGTATATATTTATTTTTTTTATTGATATATGTATATATATTTTTTTATTTATATATGTAGGCCTATATATATATATATTATATAAATATAAAATACGTTTTCTTGTTTAATAATTTAAAACAACATAGGTTATTAAAATACAATAATATTTATTAATTTATATCCAAAGCTTTTCGTTGGCAAACAGTAGATTTTGGTACTGTTTGCCAACGAAAAGCTTTGGATATAAATTAATACTTGTATAAATTAATTCTTGTATTTGAATAACCTATGTTGTTTAAAATATATATATATATATATATATATATATATATATATATATATATATATATATATATATGTATATATGTGTGTGCGTGTAGGAATGTAATGTTTTGGAAAAAAACTAATTTAATATTTTAAAAAGTAATTAATTTTTTATTCTTTGTATCTAATTGTTTCTAAAACTCGTGCATGTTATATTACTGTTATTGTTTATTACCCTTACAGATGACTTTTGGTAATATTATTCAAACAAAAAACCCAATTACTTAAATAATTTCAATTGAAATGAAACTTTTGCTAGAAGTGTGGAGTTGGCCCTCCCATGATATCAATGCCTGTTAAAATATAAACAGTGTAGAAATGGGAGGCAAGGCACTAAGATTGATTGAAAGATAAACATAATTAATTAATTTAGTAAAAGGTAATATTGAGGAATTATTAAAAAATTGTAAATCGTTGAAGAACGACATACTTTGTTTAGCCATGATTCCTAAAACAACAGCGTTGTAAATACAAATTTTGGACTGTGAAGCTGTCATATAAACTGGTGGAACGCACCGCTTGTCCAAATATCACGCAAATGGCCTTCTAAATCTCGGGATTTGTGCGGTAAATCAAACGTAAACACTAATAAACAGTTTGTCCGGCTTTGACAAATGACAAAGCCACCGTTTTAATAACAACTTACTGTGATAAATATTCAAACACTCGCTTCACAATACAATGAAATCCACTCGGCTGGCTTTTTACGTTATTCATTGTTGAAATCGGAAACATAAAAATAAGCATTATTGTATTCTTTGGTTCTTTAGTTGAGTGTTAGTGCAGGGCTGCTTCCTTTGTGTCTGTTCCTTCTGCCTACCTCCTGGCTAGTAACCAGGGCTCTATAATCTCGCTTGAGGGTATGTCATATATACGACTCTGAACACGCTATGCAAAGGTTTTCTTCTGTTTCCAGCATCAGCTCCTTAATGTCCTCTCCTTTATTCCTACTATAGCCTGTATGATGTAAATATCAAGAAGTACCGCCTCTCTATTATCCGAATAGGAAGCATGTTTATTTCTGGAACGTAGCCCCGCACATAACTCTCCTATACACCGTACCAGGAGGCTCATAGCACGTCCTGGTAGCCAAGTGGTCCATAAGACAGGTTGCATCATTTATACAATCCATCCAGTTCTACTTCTCATTACAAGGAATTCCGCCTATTTATTATCCGAATAGGAAGCATGTTTACTTCTGGACTACTGGAACGTAGTCCTGCACATAGGTCTCCTATACACCGTACCAGGAGACTCATGCCCCCACTTTAAACCTACCTATTTAGCCTGGCTGTAATAGTCATACTGCTTAATCGCCTTACAACTACAAATCCCGCTTTCCCCTAACAAGAGGTACTAGGTATGGGCTATACAATGGAAATGTCACTTATTTATAGGTCACTTGCCTTAATGAAGATTATGCCGTTTTCCAGGAGATGGTGTTCTTTTCTCTGGACATATATAGATCCTATAACCTATAAAAACCCCTGAAAATTGTTTTTTGAAGTTTTTGCATAGCTTTAAAATAAGGGATGTTATAGTCGAAAAACCAATCACTTTCTTCGGTGAAATTGCCGAAGCACGTACATCTGTAGTTTAGGAGCAATTTATCTTAGCGGAGAAGTACGACAGAGATGAAGCTTGCGATGATCACCAAAGCAACATCTGTTATAGTTACATCATGTATTTTTCTATTGTAATAACATAAATCCAGTCATAACGCATATACAATTTTATATTTTGATGACAACTTTTTTTACTTTTGTATATGGAAGTAATCTTGATTTTTTATTGAGCGTGTATCATTGTTTTTTTTAATGTTTATAGAGTTCAACTTATAAAATATTAATGTCTGGAGTTTTTACGATTATGGCCGTAAGGGTGGTTCTTAAAGGTTGAAAATTTGAGTAAAATATTAATAACTTAAGAGCTGAGATTGTACTCGTAAACACTGCATTAAAATATTAAATCACTTAGAACTAATTTTTTCAGAAATTATTTTAAAGAATAGCTTATGAAGGTAAAAATGTCTAAATTATATTAAAACAATAAAAGAATATTTATTTTGCATATATAAACTATTTCATTATATAAACAGTTGAGTAAATCATTTTAAAGGTTTTTGTTCATTGATAGGGGATTTTTAATGAAACTTTCTAAATTAACTAAACCTTATTAATTAACTAAAACGTTTACTGTTACTAGTGAATGCACTATTAACATAGTTATAATTCTTAATAACTAATTTTCTCTGTACATTTATTTTGAGGGGTTGTTGTAAGGGTTGAAAAGTCTATGAAGATTATAAGTCATGCTAAGAACAAATAGGAATATTTATTTTATTCATTCAAACTAAATTGTATGTTTTTTAAAGCTTTCTGTTTTAATTTTTAAAGTTTATTCATAATTGGTCATTTTTACCCCTAAAGGGTTTCGTGAATATATAACATTTAAAGAACAAGATAAAAAGGATAATCAAAATTTCATGGAAATCTATGTTGCCTGAAAGAATTGAGAGAGCCTCTCTCTTTCTTTCTCTCTCTCTCTCTCTCTCTCTCTCTCTCTCTCTATATATATATATATATATATATATATATATATATATATATATATATATATATATAATGTTCAAATTTTCAATCATTAATAACATACTTTTTTTCATCCACTCAAATTCAAATACATATTTTTAAGCTTGTAGTGAAAGGCACTTGATGTTGACACATTTTTAAAAATAATTATTTATTATTTAAATTTATTAATAAAATAATTTTATTTTTACATGGTCTGAAAAATTTCTACAAAACCGGCAAGATTTTCAATATAGTTAATTTCTTCCCTTTGGTTTAAAATAAGTGATAACATATGAGTTCAAATAAAAGCTCATTTTATGTGGTAGGTTATGTAGTAGAACAGCTGTTTTAACGCATAGGTTATATTACGTTTTTATAATAATTATAATTATTTTATAAAAAGTAAGTAAAATAAAATTTGTCTTTGTTGATTTGAGTAGGAATTGCTTTTAAAAAAATGTATGTTGAATTTTTACCGCCAACTACTGCAAAATAAGTTACCATCACTTTCACTAGCACATGAGTGTTACACACCTACTGTTAGCTACCGTCTCTATGGAAATACACAAACAAGAACCGTATTGACTCAACCTGCATTGTGTAATACGTTTAACTGTTCACTTATAAAATCACAGAAAATTGATTTTGCAAATGGCTGATAAAAAAGGGAAATTACGCTTTTACTTACGACTTTCCTTAGGCAAGATGGAAGATAAAGACTGAGGATAAAAGACAAGAGCCCTTAAAAGGGCCAAGAAGAGACAAGTTAAATTGGAATGTATTGAAAGGGCTTGAAGGGTTTAGGTTTCTACGTGGCGCTTAATAACTCAACTTTTTATATTTTCTTTTACAGCCAAGCGCGCGCGTGTCCGCACTTTATTTCCAAGTTTACGAGGTTAGACATTACGGTACCGCGTGTATCAAGCCTACAAGGAAATTAGCAGATCTTTAGGGGCCAAAGTAGATTAGAGTCCGGAGGCCAGATATAACTGAAGAAACGGATTTTAATGTTTTTTTAAATAGGCAAACTCAATATAAACAAAATTGAAACTATTACATAGGTTATATAATTTTATAAAACACAAGTGTTTCACAAAATTAGTTAAGTATTGTTAGATTGGGAGAGAGATCAATTTAAGGTTGTCTGTAGAATTATAATGTATGGAACATCCTAAATCATTATAATAATAAATAATACACAAAATGACATTTTTGTAATTTTTATTCTAGTCTGTTATAATATTTGTGGTTTATGTTTTGGATTAATGTATATATAATGTTACTCATACTCTATACATATAACACTATACACATTCTCCAGACTCCAGACATTATATATATAGGCTCTCTCTCTCTCTCTCTCTCTCTCTCTCACTATATATATATATATATATATATATATATATATATATATATATATAAATATATATATATATATATATATATATATATATATATATTTTTTTTTTAAACAACATAGGTTATTCAAATACAAGAATATTTATTAATTTAAATTCAAAGCTTTTCGTTGGTACACAGTACCAACATCATCAGGAAAATTACAATAATGTAAGCTATAGGCCTAAAACTTATGTTAAATTAGAAATAGAATTGTTGCTAAATTTATAAAAATTGCCAAATTTTTGTTGTTGATGTAACAACAGCATTTGTATTTATTAATACATTATTTTGATATTTGTATTTTTAAATATTTTGATGATATTTTTTATTTCATGGCCTATAAATAAAAATGAAGTCCATATTGTATTATTATTACTTTTGCAAATTAAATTATTATTTTGTTTATTAAAAATATTATAATTAAGTTTGTCAACAGTTTTCTTTTTATAACCGTTTTCTAATGCAATTTGATAAATTATGTTTTTTTCTCCTATTTTATATTCTTCATTGATGGGTATTTTATGCATTCTATATAATAAGTTATATAAAGCAGCCATATTTTTGACTATATGGATGATTAGACTTATTTGGTATAATTTGTTTTGTTAAAGTTGGTTTACGGTATATCATATAATCAAAATTTTCATTTTTTCTTAGTTTTGTTAAATCTAGAAAATTTATTTTGTTATTTGTTTCAATTTCATTAGTAAATTTGATTTTATTATTAATTTTATTTATTTTATCCAAAATATTTGTTAAATTTATATGATTATTGTTTGATATATACATTCCACCATCTACATAGCGAAACCAATAACCATTTTTATCATATATTTTTATAATTTAATTTATTTCATTATCTAATTGTTGTGAAAGTATTTCAGATAATATATTTGATAATGGTGAGCCCATAGTAAGACCATCTTCTTGTTTATAAATATTGTCATTGTATGAAAAACAAATAATTGTATATAATATACATATACTGCGTTTGTGTATGTTTATGTGTGTGTGTGTGTGTATGTGTGTGTGTGTGTGAGATAGAGAGAGAGAGAGAGAGAGAGTGTGTGTGTGTGTGCGTCTGGTGTGTGTCTGTGTGTGTGTGTGTTTGTGTGTATGTGTGTGTGTTTGTGTGTGTGTCTGGTGTGTGTGTGTGTGTGTGTGTGTCTGGTGTGTGTGTGTGTGTGTGTGTTTGTGTCTGGTGTGTGTGTGTGTGTGTGTGTGTGTGTTTGAGTGTGTGTGTGTGTGTGTGTTTGTGTGTGTGTGATTAAAGTGTGTGTGTGTGAGTGTGTGTGAGTGTGTGTGTGTGTGTGTGTGTGTGTGTGTGTGTGTGCGCGCGCGCGCGCGTGTGTGTGTGTGTGTGTGTGTGTGTGTGAGTTTGAGTGTGACTATAAGTGTGTATTATCGGTTTTCAAACCATTCTCCTGCTGACCCTATCCATCCCCTCATCATGTTCCAGCCCTCTCTCTTCCATCTGCTTGTTCTATCCTTCTTTCCAGCTCCTTCTTGGATGACCTCGTTTTCGCTTTCCCTGTGGTTTCCATTTTAATATCTGGTTTTCCAGCCGTTCTTCACTCATCCACTGTACATGACCATACCATATGAACGGTTTAGTTTTCATCACCTCCGTTGTTGTAAGCGAAAGATCCATAATTTTCTTATTCTTTCATTTATTACTCTTTGAAGCCTCAACTTTCTTGCATATCGGCGAAAAAGTCCATCTTCCCCGAGTGATGTATTATTTATTCCCATCCTAAAGGTTTCACTTATATATCAGCAAACCTGAAAAAGAGAGTAAATTAAGGCCAGCTGGCTGACTGGGACAAACTATACTAATTATAGTTCAGATCGGCCTTTACTGCCAATAACTAAATAATTACTGAATTAACTTAATTAATGCCTTACAATAATATCTGTGTTTTGAATAAAATTACAAAAAACACGTTTTGAATTACTATCAACGATAAGAGCATTCCTTTAGGTGAATTTACTATTGGCATACATGTTGCATTTCGCAAATGCTGGGAGAACATACCATCTAACAAAGCTCTTGCCTCCAAATTTCGAATGCCGAAGATTATTATATTAAAAAAAACGCTCTTTTTGGGAAAAAGACGCTCTTGTTTTCTTTTATATACTTGTTTTTATATAGTTTCGATAAACTCAGTTTACGTAATTTTATAGTCCTATATTTTTAAGCAGCACCAAATAATAATAATCAAACCACAGGACAGGTCTGTAACAATCGGAGGGTTGCAGCCCGGGTGGCTGGAGCTTGTAGCTTTGAATCTCCAGGAAGTATCTCTTCCTGTGTAGGGAGGTTGATGTCTGAAGACTAGCGCCGTTCTCTTGGAAACTCCAAGGACGACTTACAAGTCAGTAAGGTGGCTGCCTTTTGATGGCTGAGGCCGGTGACTTGGAATCTCCAGGAAGTATTTCTGGGTCAGTAGGGAGGGTTGATAACTTTAGAGTAGTGCAGTTCTCTTGAGAAGCTCAGGGGAGGACCGACAGGTCTGTAGGGTGGTTTAATTCTTTTGGCCGAGGCAGGTGACTTTGAATCTCCAGGATGTATCTCTGGTCAGTAGGGAGGTTGATGTCTGGAGACTAGCGCCGTTCTCTTGGAAACTCCAAGGACGATCTACAAGTCAGTAGGGTGGTTGCATTCTGTTGGCTGGCGTCGGTAGTTTGGAACCTTCAGGTACGACCTCTAGGTGAGTTGAATTGTTAAGTCCTGATGCTCGGAGTCATCAGTTTGCTTAAATTCAGGTTATTAAAGTTTAATATATGTTTGTGTAAAGGCGTCGAAGCACTAGAGATGATTACTGTATAAGCGAATTTGGATTGGAGAAGTCGGTAAGCAGTGGCAATACCTGATAATACAGTGACAGTTGTAATTTAAGCCAAAAAAATAAATAAATGATTTGGCTTGAAATAAAGAGGTGTTTTTAATTTAATAAAATAATCACTATATCTGTAGAACAACCTTTGTGAGTACCATGAACATCTCAAGGATAGAAATGTGATGCATAGGTCTCGCTATGCTCTGACAACAACATTGTGAATATCATGAACACCTCGAGGATAGAAAAGTGATACATAGGTCTGGCAACGCTCTGACACCAACTTTAAGTTGTGAACGTCACTTTCAGTGCTAACTCCAACAAGTTCATTTCGTCGTAAACTTTCATCATTTCATTGTTGCTGCATGATTAACCTGTGTGTAGCAGATATTAAACTTGTTCACAACACCTTCTGTAAACTTCTGAACAGTTTTGTTGACATGGTAAACTTTAGTACTTCACGTTTGGCAACACTTTTAATAAAATAACTTGCGTCTAGAATCTACGAAGCAAAAGAGACTAGTCGGTAACTTGGACTACTCAGTCGATAATGCAGTCACGCTTCCGCACGTGCTGAACCATTGT
Organism: Prosapia bicincta; assembly: GCA_036971475.1. Classification (NCBI taxonomy): domain Eukaryota; kingdom Metazoa; phylum Arthropoda; class Insecta; order Hemiptera; family Cercopidae; genus Prosapia; species Prosapia bicincta. The sequence continues at coordinate 27,753,409 of JBAIZL010000002.1, forward strand.
ATGATGCACAGCGCGGCCCTGCAGGGTCTCCACGATGCAATCTTAAACCGTTTATCAAAGGCGGTGCCGCGGCGGACTGGTGATGTTCGCGTAAACCAAACGGTGCCAGGTATTAATTTTAATTTGAGGCCGGACCTGGTGGTGGTTAACGAGGGGACGAAGGAAATTTCAATTATAGATGTGGTGATCCCCTTCGAAAATCGCTACCAGAGTCTTGTAGAAGCACGAAGTGCGAAAATTCAAAAATATTCACACCTGGCAGAGGAACTCCGCTTACAGGGTTATGAAGTGACCCTCAATGCCCTAATGGTAGGAGCCCTCGGTTCGTGGGACCAGCGTAACGAGGGGATCATCCGGTTGCTGAAGATATCTCCTCTTTATGCAAAGATAATGAAACGACTAATGGTCCCGGGACATATATGTAACGCACATCACCGGTCAGCAACAATGGTAGCAGCTGGGCATGTTGCGGCTGGATAAAATTTGTAAATGCCTTTGGGAGGATGCACCAGCCACATTACATTTAAACCTTTATTTGTTTGTGGTTTGCGTGGCTAATGCTATTAGTAGGATCTAAGTATATATTGTTATTGTGAATGTTTTATTTAAATGTTAGCATATAAGAGCTCGGAGTTAATTCGATAGTTTGTATTTTCTTGTTGTTGCTAGAATTGTAAAAAAAGGAAGTGCCATTTAACTCTATGGAATTACATATGAACATTTATTGTGGTGCAGAACAATATATTATTCTTAATTGTTATCAAATATTTATGAACTGTTATTTATTTGCTGCGCCTATATACAAATTTGAATTTAAAGAAATATCTATGTATTGAAATATTATTGATCAATAAATGGCTTTTAAATCTGTTCTTATCAGCTTAATTTTTGTGACCGTTATTCGGAAGCTGTACGCCGAAAGCGAATTGTTTCTATTAATTTGTGATATTTTTGTTTATATGCGCGTACAATCATACTGTATTAAGCCAAGAGTGACCGTAATGTTTTAATTTGTGCGCTATCTACAGGACAAGGCTGGTGGTAAGTCGACAAATTTGTTTGAGCTTGTTTGCCCTTTATTTATTCACTGAATTATTTCACAAAAAAAGGATTTTAATGAACAGTTATGTGCTTAGTAAAGACTTTGAAAAAGTGCTATTAAATTTCTTAATAAGAAGGCTTATTCTATGCAATTTAGTTTCTTGCATACGGGTGCGTCTCACGGCGGGTCTTCCCAGGGAGAGGTTGTTCCAGTTCCTGAGGTGACAAATCCGCAGCCTGGCGATTATGTTCCTCATGTTCTTCCGTCAACGAGGAGTCGGCCACCATCTTCAACGACAGCGACAACATCGTCACTTAATTCTAACATTAGTTCTAGTTTAGCGAGTAAGGGGGTATATCAGAAAGGGGTGGGACGTCCAGCCGTAAGTGCGGAAAACGCGATTAACGCGGATCGAGCCATCCCGATCATGGATCCCGTGGACGGGTGGAGAGTGGCTCTGCAGCCGGAGCCACAGGTGTCTGCCAACGACAAGCAGCTTGCCTGGATAGGTAAGCTCAGTAAGGCGGTTACCTTTACAGAATTTGAGAATGTGTTGTGAGAATGAACTACGAAGACTACTAGGGAAGGCGGACCAAGGGAAGGTGGTCGACGTGTCGGTTCGGTGCGAGACATCTAATAATTTTATACGCACCGGTCTATACACTCGATTCGCTGACTGGCGGTTCGTCCATAGAGGCTATGCGTCAGAGACGCTTCCGCACGTGCTGAACCACGGTATGAAGCACAGCGTGACCTTGCAGGGTCGCCACGATGCTATATTAAACCGAAGGCGGTGTCGCGGCGGACTGGTGATGTTCGCGTAAATCAAACAGTGCCAGGTATTAATTCCAAATTGAGGCCGGATCTGGTGGTGGTAAACGAGGGGACGAAGGAAATTTCAATTATAGATGTGGTGGTCCCCTTCGAAAATCGCTATCAGAGTCTGGTAGAAGCATGTAGTGCTAAAATTCAAAATTATTTACACCTGGCAGAGGAACTCCGCTTACACTGTTATGAAGTGACTCTCAATGCCCTAGTGGTAGGAGCCCTCGGTTCGTGGTACCAACGTAACGAGGGGGTCATCCGGTTGCTGAAGATATCGCCTCGTTACGGGAAGATAATGAAAAGACTAATGGTGTCGGATGCCATTAGATGGTCCCGGGACAAATATGTAACTCACATCACCGGTCAGCAACAGTGGTAGCAGCTGGGCATGTTGCGGCTGGACGAAAATTTCAAATACCTTTGGGAGGGATGCACCAGCCACATTACATTAACCTTTATTTGTTTGTGGTTTGCGTGGCTGGTGCAATTAGTAACATATTAAAAAATATTGTCAATTTTAATTTTTGTTTGTTTTGTTTTGTTATCATTTAGTAGTTAAGACCTCGGAGTTGTCCGAAAGCCTGTATTTATGTTATCATTTTGAATTGTGTTAAAGTGAGTGCCATTTATTCTAAGGAGATTAATATGAACATATCGTGTGCAGAACAATATATTATTATAGTAATTGTTATTTGATATTTATAAACTGTACTGTTTTGCTGCACCAATTTTAAATTGTTTTGTCAAGAATGATCTATGTAATGAACTATTATTGTTTTAATAAATGACTTTTAAATCTGTACTTATCAGCTTAATGTTGTGTGTGGATCTGCAGTTTGACTCTTTCAAGACACGAGAGTGAGCCCTTCCTGCATCAAGATATGCAAGCAGACCGATGTAGATGGGCATCTACCTCTGTTGGTGCCGTGCCGCCAGGACTTCTTGCCCGTTCCAGTGGCCTGCGAAGAGGACCTACAGCGTCTCTTTGGCGAAGTGCAGGAGAGCCTTCGCAGCGGATTCCGATGTGTCATCACCGTCAAGACATCAAGGGTGACGACTCGGAGCTGCCAGTGCAAGGACTGCGGGACCGTTGGACATGCGTCCAAGTGGTACGGCGATTGTCCCAAGCACGAGTCCCGGCCCCGCCGATAGAAGACACAGAAGCAGACGCCCGCAACGAGGACCGCCAGGTCCTCTAGTTTCCCCCGAGGTCCTGCCGCCAACACCTGCGTACAGCAGAGAGGCTGCGTCATCGTCGTCGCCACCGGATACTGTTGCGGTAAACAAGAAGACTGCTCCCCTCGTAAGAGGAAGTACCGCAATACCGAGTACAGGGAGGATCCCGCTGCTGTGGCTACCGGCTTGGAGCGAGTCTGGCGTCACCGCCGTCGGTCGAAAACCAAGCCTGCCCGTGTCCAGGAGCTGAAGGAGAAATATCCCTTCTGGGATTCCGAGGAGGCAGACGAAACCAGCACTGAGCTGATCCCGGACGACGAGCTTGAGACATCTTTTAAAGAATATACTGAGCTCGTTCTGGCTCCGGGAGTCTACGTCCCGGACAAAGATATCGCCGAAGGCAACATCCAGCTCTACGAAGAACTTATGAGGGACAATGAGAAAAAAGAGCTCAAGACTAAACGCCGGTGGCGCAACAAGCAGCGGGCATGGCAAAGGAAGCGGAAGCAGCCTCCCTAGTAAAATAAGTATTTCTATGTATTTCAATAAATTGTATTTTTTTCTAATTGTTTCTAAAGATGTATTTTTGTTTGTAAAATGTTTTTGAATAAAACTCCCAATCTATAAACTACGACCTAAGGTTTCCTAGCAATCAACAAGCCGGAATATAATAATGGACTTCAAACAGTAGGTTATACGGAATTCTCTCTGCATTTAATTAAGGCGCTGCTAAATCAGATCTCTAACCGCTATTAAATAGACCATTTGCACAAACTTGAAAATACCGATTGACGATGAAATGAATTTCAAAGCAATATCCTAAGACAAAGCTTTCCCAGGAGGCAAATAGGAGGCATATACAAAGGGGATCTAGAGCGAGGCCAATGTTAGCAGAGACATTAGGAAGACAAGAAGGCACGAGAAGGACGCTTCGTAAAAATAGATTGAAGAAATATTTTCCGTAATTTGGGGCGTTGCTTCTGAAATCAGACAACTCTATTGTAAAGTTGGCACCAGGCGACAGGTTCGCACAGTGGCTTCCGATTGTGAAATGGCTGTTTTAGTTCCGCAGCCAAATATCGTCCCCTGCTAACTGATTGCTTAATGGCGCGAGAGCTGTTCCGTTACTGCGACTGCTTTGTAATTTTAATTACCCTCGCGAAAGTTACAGAAGAAAATTCAAATCTTGTGAAGTCTTATATAAGTATTACCCGTGTATACACCCAGATTTAAGCTGGCTGGCTCTCCAAGGCCGGCGAACTATTGTAAGAAAAAATCTCATAGTTTTTAAAATGAGTTTAATAATAAGCTTACTTATAAAACACTAATGAGTTTACTCAAATAACAAGTAAAATAAACTACAATTTTTTAAAGTCAATTCCTACTTAGGTCAACCAAAAAAACTATTTTAGATACTTTTTATTAAAGAATTACAATTAATATAAGTAAAATAACATAGGCTATGCGTTAAAACAGCAGTTCTACCATATAACCTATAACATAAAATCAGCTGGTATATGAAATCATATATTATCACTTATTTTAAGCTAAATGGGACCAAATTACTATATTGCATAAATTACCTTCTTTTGTGAAAAGCTTTTGTCCCACATAAAACTAAAATTAAATAATTCAATTTAATAAATGAATTATTATTTAAAACATTTTGTATTAACATCACGAGTCATCCACTACAACTTGAAGAAAAGATATTTGAACTTGAGTGGATGAATAAACATGTTTTATAAAAAACTAAAAAATTGAACAAGATATTATTATAATTATTATTATTATATATATATATATATATATATATATATATATATAAAGAGAATGTGAACTGATAGAAAGAAATGATAAAAAATAACTGCTTATTGGCCCATGAATTAGGTTCGATATCTACTTATCTATTAGGATAAATATATATCTATTTAGACGTATCTATTTAAGCATATATTTGGATTAATATTTTTCTATCTATTTTGATAACGGATTGAACAATCATTTGGGTCCATATCTATCTATTTAGATCTATCTATCTACTGAAAAGTCTATTAGGAGCAATATATATATACATATATATATATATATATATATATATATATACATATATATATATATTTATATATATATATATATATATATATATATATGTGTGTGTGTGTGTATGTGTGTGTGTTAGTGTGTGTATTCGATTGTCTTTATCATTTAAATGATTATGAGAAAAACATTAGCGCACTGTATCGCTTCTGCCAAACATGAGCGAAAATTTCATCAAAATATTGATTACAAAATTCTAAGCGGACAAGAGATATCAACGTAGGAATATTAACACGCAGGATTAGTAACTCATATACTCTGTGTGTAGCATTTTACCGCAGAAAATGCAACACAAATAGACTGTTCAATAGAGACGCATCGCTTAACCTGCCCCATTGCGGTATCACTGCGTGGTAGCAGTCCCTCACTATCCCTCTGGTATTGTAGTCTAATTAGTAAAAGGGCGCCGGGAGATTAAGGTTGTGACTAGGAGGCGGGAATTACTCCCGTACTCCAGCTCTAGCAGTGCAATGGTCCCGAAAGAAAGAAAGATTTACAGTGTTAATAACGCCTTTCCAAGCGAACACGTAGCGACTCCAACACGCCAGCTGTGTTCCTCAATACGGTCTTAAGCTTATATAAAATAAAAATTTAATATGTCGTTATTGTTTGCAACACAGTCATATATCTTTTGCTTGACCTTATTTAGTTTAGCGATTCAATTAAGAAACTTTAGTTAGATTTAACGTTAGGGCAGATGGTGTGGCTGTTGTTGGAATTACAGAAAGCATATCCTTATGTAAAACCTTACAATAAATACCCTGTAAACAGACTAGGTATCATTTGATGTCTGACAGAGATACGAATATCATGCAGATACTTTGTAGACGTCCTGGGACACTAATGGTATCTCAGATACTATCTAGGTTTGGGACGCTAATGGTATCGCAGATACTATCTAGGTTTCGGACGCTAATGGTATCGCAGATACTATCTAGGTCTGGGATGCTAATGGTATCTCAGATACTATCTAAGTCTGGGAAGCTAATGGTATCTCAGATACTATCTAGGTCTGGGATGCTAATGGTATCTCAGATACTATCAAGGTCTGGGATGCTAATGGTATCTCAGATACTATCTATTTCTAGGATGCTAATGGTATCTCAGATACTATGTCGGTCTGGGATTCTAATGGTATCTCAGATACTATCTATTTCTGGGGTGCTAATGGTATCTCAGATACTATGTCGGTCTGGGATGGTAATGGTATCTCAGATACTATGTCGGTCTGGGATGCTAATGGTATCTCAGATACTATATAGGTCTGGGACGCTAATGGTATCTCTGATACTATCTTGGTCTGGGACGCTAATGGTATCTCAAATACTATCTAGGTTTTTGACGCTAATGTTATCTCAGATGCTATCTAGGTTTGCGACGCTAATGGTATCTCTGATACTATCTTGGTCTGGGACGCTAATGGTATCTCAGATACTATCTAGGTTTGGGACGCTAATGGTATCTCTGATACTATCTAGGTCTGGGAAGCTAATGGTATCTCAGATACTATCTAGGTTTGGTACGCTAATGGTATCTCTGTTACTATCTAGGTCTGGGATGCTAATGGTATCTCAGATACTATCTTGGTCTGGGACGCTAATGGTATCTCAGATACTATCTAGGTTTGGGATGCTAATGGTATCTCAGATACTATCTAGGTCTGGGATGCTAATAGTATCTCAGATACTATCTAGTGCTAAGACGCTAATGGTATCTCAGATACTATCTAGGTCTGGAATGCTAATGGTATCTCAGATACTATCTAGATTTGGGATGCTAATGGTATCTCTGATACTATCTAGTGCTAAGACGCTAATGGTATCTCAGATACTATCTAGGTCCGGGATGCTAATGGTGATCTCAGATACTATCTAGGTCTGGGACACTAATGGTATCTCAGATACTATCTTGGTTTGGGATGCTAATGGTATCTCAGATACTATCTAGGTCTGGGATGCCAATGCTATCTCAGATACTATCTAGGTCTGGGATGGTAATGGTATCTCATATACTATCTAGTGCTAAGACGCTAATGGTATCTCAGATACTATCTAGGTCTGGGATGCTAATGGTATCTCAGATGGTATCTAGGTTTGGGATGCTAATGGTATCTCAGATACTATCTAGGTCTGGGACGCTAATGGTATCTCAGATACTATCTAGGTCTGGGATGCTAATGGTATCTCAGATACTACTTAAATCTGGGACACTAATTGTAACTCAAATACTATCTCGGTGTGGGACACTAATGACAAGCCGAGATATTGATTGTGGTTTGAGAAACTAATGTAATGAAGAGGAGAGACATCGATGATAAACTCTTGACATTTGTAGATAGAATAAAATTATACTAACTAAATATTAATACATAAAGGTAAACTGCAAAATTCTAGTGTTTCCCGGATATCAAAACTATATAAAGATTTGTGTGGTTAATTTCTGACCTACTCTCTGTCGGATGCGAGAGCGTTGTGAGTGTTAATGAGGAAGGTTGCAACGTCTATGTTCCCAAGACCGCATCCCACAAGTAATTCCAACCTGTACTAGGATCATAGGAAGGGTTCTATCTACTGCCCCTTCACGTAAGGGATGTTGACTCTTTATGGAAGGGTTAGGAGGTGTGCAACCGCTCCAGTGACCGATACGGTGAACGGTTAGGACTATTAAGACACCTTGACAGTGTGGGGCTGTGATAGACTCGTGTCACTGGAACAGTTCTTTGTCTATAACCTTCCAGACATTGAGTGATGTCCCTCAGCTAAGACAAGTGATTTACCTAATGAAAACCGACCTCACATTTTATCCTAAATTTTTAAAAATAAAAGAAAATAATAATAAATGCTATACGAATAAATAATATAAACATTTTAAACGGAATATACTTTTTGGAAATGATTAATTTAGAAACAAAATTCGTAGCTTTTTAATTTCTATTTCTCAGTTGATATACAATTTAAAAACCACGAATAAATACAATTCGTTTATTTGTAAAACGAATTGTTAACAAAGGATATAGTAAAATGCAAATTTAAATACTGCAGCTGCAAATAACGTGATTTCAACGAAACCAATACTTTATAAAGTTTCATTACAATAAAAATTCTTGCGAGTTCGCGTAACTGGGTCTCTTCTCGAGGGAGATGAGGAGCAGAGATTTATCGTCCCCTTAGAGTTTTCATCGAGACTCCCCTCCTCCCACGAGGAAGAACGTACTGTGTTCTTTTTTAAAAATTTGCGTTACCCAAATGTCTTATCGACATAGAATATGACCAACTTTAGCGTTTTTTTGCGAAAGCCATCCCCTCTTCAATCAAGTTTGTTTTAAAGCGGACTTTGTAATTTCATACAATGCCATTTCACGGCCTGGTAATGCCACTTGATTGTGCCATTCTTTCTGACTTTCTAATAATCGATCAGAGCCTACGCACTTCGCTCTGTTTGTTCGGGACTGTTAGCCGACATTCTGTGTAGCAAGTGAACAGCTCACCACCCAGGTTCACTTCACCCAGGCTCACTTCACATATTCTCACGTCACCCAGGCTCACTTCACACATTGTCACTTTATCCAGGCTCACTTCACACATTCTCACGTCACCCAGGCTCACATCACACATTCTCACATCACCCAGGCTCACATCACACATTCTCACGTCACCCAGGCTCACTTCACACATTTCCACGTCACCCAGGCTCACTTCACACATTCTCACGTCATCCAGGTTCACATCACACATTCTCACGTTGCCCAGGCTCACCTCACACATTCTCACGTCACCCAGGCTCATTTCACCCATTCTCACTTCACTTCACACATTCTCAAGTCACCTAGACTCACTGCACCCATTCTCACTTCGCTCATACTCTCTTCACCCATTCTCACTTCACCCATTCTCACTTCACTTCACACATTCTCAGGTCACCCAAGCTCACGTCACCCATTCGCACGTCTCCCATACTCTCTTCACCCATTATCACTTCACTTCACACATTCCCACGTCACTCAGGCTCACTTCACTTCTTTTCACACATTCTTACGTCACCCAGGTTTACTTCACCCATTCCCACTTCCCCCAGGCTCGCTTCACCAAGGCTGGGAACAAGCCTACTTCAAGTAAACGACTCTGACCACATAAGGGTTCGTTCCCATTTTCCCAATACCATGAGATCATTATGTCCTTACCTTATACGTACCTAATTCTATCTATCCTTCTTAATTCGTATCTTATAAGGGAATGTAACAGATACCCAATATACGCTCCGATATTTACTACCCGAACGAGAGCAGGTCATTACCGCAAGACCATGTATAGGCATGAGATACCATATCATTCGTCTATAATTTTTACCAGGTACAGTGGGCGTACCCTTCACCAGTGACAGGGGGCGTGCCCTTCACTAGTGACAGTGGGCATAGCCTTCACCAATGACAGTAGACTAGTGACAGTGGGCGTACCTTTCTCCATTTAATGTGGGCGTGCCCTTTACCAGTTACAGTGGGCGTACCCTTCACCAGTAACAGTGGGTATATCGTTCAACAGTGACAGTGGGTGTGTCCTCTACCAGTGAGAGTGTGGGAGTCCTTTACCAATGGCAGTAGGCGCATTTTCCACCAGTGTGTGACAGTGGGCGTGACTTTCCCCAATGACAGTGGGAGTATTCTTTACCGGTTACAGAGTAACCGGGTCGTCCATATACTTCAAAAGTGACAGTGAGTGTTTCCGTCACTAGTAACAGTATTGGTATCCCTTATCAGTGACAGTGGGTGTAAAATTTACCAGTGACAGTGGGCGTCGCCTTCACCAATGACAGGAGATTTATTATACACCAGTGAAAGTGGGCGTGGCATTCACCAGTGATAGTGGGCGTGACTTTGACTAATATCAGTGGATTTATCCTACACCAGTGACAGTATTGACACTGTTCACTACTTCGCTACTGACTGTATTCCCACTTTATATTTATGTTTTACTAAAGTGTATTCATCAATAGGAATTGAGCTTGGTATGTAAGTAACGCAGATATTTATTAATAAAACTAAAGCTTGACATTTATTTGATTAGGCGTCTTTCAATGACAAAATAATCAGCTTTAATAAGTACAATTACACGTACAAAGTTTGAATTTCAACTGGTATTTAAAATGTAAATTAGAAAGTTGTAATTATATTTAGGGAATTCTATTTGCGCTAATTTAGTTTGATGATATTGTAACTGAATCGCGGCTGATCAAATATTATGATTTATTGATAAATTTCGTTTATAGATTACACAATCATATTTATTAATTCAACATTTGCAGCATTTTGTTTCATTGTATTATTTGTTTTGTCTTTCAGCAATGACGAAATTGTCAAATGAAAATACACAATTCCCAGAACTGTTTCACAATATTTACTTTACAAAATCGTTCATTGCATTAACTGACAATATTCTAATTACATATAATTATTTGTAAATTATGCGTATAAATATTATTCTAAAGTGAATATTTCTTTTGATGTGTCTGAACAGAAAAATTTCTACAGAAAACATTATCAAGATGGCGTGACGCTATTATCGACACACTCTAACACGTATATATAGTTGTAGGCCTATATGTGTGCAGTATTTACCATTTTGGCCTAAATTAAGTAAAAACATGTGGTTTTCTACAACAGTTGATTTTGTGTTATAGGTTATGTTGTAAAAAAAACTATTTTGAGACGTAGGTTATGTTTCTTTGTTTATTGTAGATTATTATAATTAAATGTTTTAATCCAATATATAAAACAATTTATTTATATATTTCAATACATCTTACTACAGCTATTTAAATATAATGTAAATGTGTGTTATGGTTTTATTCTATTTTTTAAATGAAAACTTACCTAAGAGCATCTGAAACGTTTAATGAACCGATTTTAATTATTTCGTGAAACACAATTTTTATTCAGTAAATCTGTCCACATCTAACGAAGGTTTTATATTACCTACATCCTTTTATTAATAAACACACTAACTAAATCTTATTAGAACCTCTATTAGGAAACTAAATTCTTCAAATAATTCTTCATTATTCACTTCTATCCTGCAGTTCCACTGATGGCCACGATTTTTCAATTCCTTCTATTAGTTCACACTCTGCCTACAAATATTTATATATCTTGTTTAAATTTGCAATCGTTAAAAAACACGTTTTTATTCATCTACCCTTTTTTAAAACTTTTAGCGGATAGCACTTGATATTATTACAGATTTAAAAAAAAATAATTATAACTAAATTTAAATAACTAATTTTAGATTTATTTGGGAGATAAACGTTTCACAAAAGGAACAAGGTATGCAATATAGTTGTTTCGTCGCATTTGGCTTAAAATAAGCAATAACACTTCATAAAATAGCTGATTTTATGTTGTAGGTTACGTAGAGAATAGCTGTTTAAACGCATAGGTTATGTTAACATAATTGTATATTTGGTTTTTTTAATAAAATGTAACTAAAATAAAAGTAATATTAAACGTAATAAAATAAAGTTATTCGTTGTTGAGCTAAGTAGGAACTGGATTTCAAAAAAACCTGTGTATACATTACTTGTTTACTGTACAGTAATTAAGGTGAAGTTTAATGTGGCGGGGCTTACAATAAAGTCATTATAATGCATTGGGCAAAACTTCAAAGGGAGGCGGAAAGTACAGACAAACACAAGTTTACTATAGACTATTTAATTGAGACAAATTAAACCCACATCACATATTCCACTCTAAGTTGGGTCCGGCCAGAAAGATATTATCCATGTTCTAGTGCCTCCACAACTGCTAGACGAGTTAGTGACGCACTCGAGTTTCCTCTCAACATTGGAAACACGTTCAGACCACGTCTTCAATTTATTTTATTGATCATGATTTGAAGCAAGTGATGTAAACAAAAAAATTTCTAGTAAATTCCTACTAAAATTTTTATTTTAGTTACTTTTTAATAAATAAAGTAACATGACGTATGCTATAAAACACCAGTTTTCCACATAACCTATAACATCAGCTGTTTTATGAAATTATTTGGTATGGCTTATTATCAGCTAAATAGGATGGAGTAACTATGTTGCATACCTTGCCACTTTTGTAAAACGTTTTTCTCCCAAATAGCACTCAAGTCTCATTTTGCCCCGGAAAGCTTTTTCCTCAGTAGATATTATTTTAATATGTAGAGTAAAACAAAGTAACAGTTGATACAAACTGAACGGATTTTGTACTACATATAATATACACACCGAGATTACAAAATAACAACTTGTAAATGTGTAGTATGAAACAAGTCTGTGCAAGGTGTTTTTAAGAAAAATTTAGGCTCATGATGAAAACAAAAGATGTTATGTAGCGCTTAATTGTAGGGGAAAACATCTGTTGCTTTTGCAAACCAAATCTTTCAATAGGGGTTTAAACTACTATCCAGATATAAAAAATTCGTGCCTCGCCCAACTACTCTAAAGTCAACGGGTTCCTAGAACATCAAACAGTAAAGTACCCTCTGCGAGCTTTGTGGGTATGACAAGAATATCCCCAGCAAAGCGGTGGGTCCGGTATATACCCCTAGAGACTACGCGATAGTACAATAAAATGTACTATAAATTTTTTACTTTAAAATCATAAATGTAAGATCTTACATTCAGAGATTAAAGCACTCAATATTTATCTGCTTAAAATAATTTAAAGAATATTATTAAAGTGGTATTTCAGTTACTATTTTGCAAAAAACGGGAACTAAAGTAACATAACCTAACCCACAGCTGTTTTAACACATAACCTTCAACACAAAATAAGCTGTTTTATGAAATCACAATTTATCAATTATTTCAAACCAAATGGGAGGAAATAACGATATTGCAAACCTTGCTCCTTTTTTAAAAAGATTTTTCCACATAAAACTAATATTAATTAAATTTAATTAATCAAAAAATATTTTTTTAAACTCTACTAACATCACGTGTCATCAACTACAAGCTTAAAAAATATGTTTGAACTTTAGTGGATGGATAAAAAGTATTTGATTAACAACGGAAAATTTGATCAAGATATAAATATATATAACATAATAGAAGAAATTGAATAAAGTCAACAAGCATTTAATCATAAGAACGACCTACCTGGTTCTGAAAAACATAATAAACACTTTTAATACAAAACTAGAAATAAGAAACATCACATTAAATATGAGCATTATCAAAAACCTAATAAGATACGCCGAAGGGGAACATAAACTAGAAACCACAATAAAAATATATTATAAAGGTTATTTATAAATTTCGTCCAGATAATTTAAAAGCATAGTCGTATTATAAAATTATTACATAGGAGTGTTCATTGGAGATAAATAACTGGTACAGAGTTGGACGCAGCTCACCTCCAAATCCGACAATTTATTGCATTTATAAAAACCCTGAATTATTGGCAGCTGCGTTTATTGGCTGACGTAAATATAGAAATACGGAGCAATCTGGGCGTAAATCAACCACAGTGTACAGAGCGCTTTGTCCCGCTATAACCATGATCCTTGAAGGGATTCATTCAAATTATTTAGCTTTCCATTATAATTGACAAGTCATTCTATATGTCTCTCCTAGAAACATTTAGGCACTTTTCGTATTGCAAAATCACCCCCTCTTCGCGTTGTTGAATAATATTTTTCTTGTATATTTATGTATCTTCTGCTCACGCCGTTTTGTGTACCGTGTTAAGATCCCTAAATTTTGTCTTGTGTTCCCGCGTAAAGTACCACGCCCAAATGCAAGCCTATTCCCGCTGACTTCTACCTTAACGTTTGTATGACCTCCCCTAAGTTGGTTAGCAGGTTTGTTGGGTCTATATTTAGTCACACATGTCAGTAAAATAGTCAGCTGGAAAGAAACAACATTTATATGAACACACAAAATTTTCAAAGAATCTTCATGATATCTGCCGGCACAGCAAGGGGACGTGCAAAATATGATCATGTTTAAGATACCTATTTTAAAAGGCGCCTGTGTTCTTTAAACGTGATCTGCCAGTAGACATCATCTCTGGGCTTCAATACAAAAAACCAACTAATTTTTAGAATAGCTCAATAAAATTCTTCTCAGGAGAGAACTCGTTTGAAGAAACATTAGGTTCTAAATTTTATATATTTATTAACTAATGAAATTTAATTAAAACTGTACTCTGATTTTATAATCATTATTTATCAGTTGGAAAAAACTAAAAGGTTTTATTGGTTGTTCAACACAGGATAAAATCAAATACTGTAAGTTTTTATAATGAATTTAATTACTGATTTTAAACTAAACTAATTTTCTTTTCAAATAAAACATATTTAGCTCTCTCTTTATCTTCACAAATTATTAATTAAAAGTTCGTTAATTTTCACATATTTAAATCCTACATTTCATATACAATTCATTAATTACATTTACACATTTTTAAACAAAATTATTTCCAAATTTAACATAATAAAATATTTTATCTTCTTATTTCAAGATTGAATTGGTAACTTCACATTTTATTATAAATAATTTTAAAATTAATATAGTTCAATAAATCTGGTCTTCTTGAAAATGATTGGCTTATGGCCAAAACCACTTTGTAAATTTAATATTAATTATTCAGTAGTTCAACAATTTTGTTATACTAATTAATTCTATTACTTTTAACATTTATTTAATTTTTCAACATAGAATGAAGTCATTGTTTAAGTTTAATTGGTAATTTGAATTTAATAAATTTAACTGACTAAATTTGACGTTAATTTGTTTATAATAGAGAAAATGACTTGCCAAGGATTTCCCAGCCGGTCCTGGAGTCCTCTCGTCTGGATTCCCTGGTCCCTGGACATCGGAAGTTGCCATTCCTGGTCAGTCAATGGAAGTTTTTCTCCATTTTTAACGTCCCGGAGGCTGAGTCTGAAGCCCTCGTCCATGGATGGAAGTAGACGGTGGAAACGTAGTGGTTTTGTACCATTTGGCCTTATGGTAGTTCTAGGCGCGATCCGACATAACGGCAGTTAGCACCTCGTATTAAAAAATTTTTACAGACTCTCTTACAGGTCCATAAGTTCCTGTATTTATTGCGGCTATGTAACCCTTCCCCTCCGCTCTACCGCTCGTCGCTATCTCCCTGCTTGTTTCTTGTACGGGCGGCTTGGAGAACGTATCAGTTTTAACCATAGTTAATGCATAATTTTGTTATCTGTTTTAGAACACTGAAAAATGTCTATTATTTTTTGCTGTAACGTTTTTGTTATTTGAGTTTTTTAAATTCGGTTTTCACTACTGTTTATTATGGATTTTTCTGGTCATTTCAAAATGTCGATGATAGTTCTACGTGGCCTAGTTCTCAAGTTAGCATTTTTCTGCACTTAGAAATTTTCACTTCACTCTCGTTTGTCAAATTTAGTTAGTTATTACAGTTTCGTGCTATTATAATTTTTAATTTGTCTTAAAAATACCTATTCAAAATTTTACTGACTTCTTGACTCTTTGCTATGTTTATTATATCATAAATTAAAACCTTATTATTTAAATATTAAAATTGTTATTAAAAAAATAAGAAATTATTAATTTCTTAATTGGAACGGTATTTCAGACCGTTACAGTATGTTGAATATTTTCAGAATTTTAATTTAAAACACAATTTATGAAGCGGAACAAATTCAACAAATTGCAGCTTTTTAAAAGGCAATAATTAATTAGTTAATCAGTTGACTAGTAGTTAATAACCTTTAATGTATCTAACGTTTGCCCATTCGACTCGGTTGTGTTTAGTGATTTTAGGAGAAAGACGTTTTATACAAACTTGGTTTCCACTAAGGTCACAATCTTCAATTAATAAAATAAAATAAATTTTGACACAAAAATCAATATAAAAAATATTTTAAAAGTAAATTCCTACTTAGGTTAAGAAAGAAAAAATTTATTTTTTGTATATTTCGTTTAATTAAAATTATATAAACAAGTAATATAAAATGACTTTTTAAGCAAATTCCTATTGAGATAAAATAGGCAAATTTTAATTTAGTTTTCCTTCGACGACAACCGGATGGGGGGAAAATGTATGTTCATCTTTGACATATATATTTCTTAGAATTGGAAAGTTACCACAATGCCAAGGAGCGCTATACTTCAAACATGAAAATTCTCAGTTTGAATCCGGCTGGACGCTTTAAATTTTATAATTTAATTATTGAATTTATTTTGATAAGACTGTATTAACATCAAGTGAGATCCACTATAGGGAAAAAATGTATGAAACTTGATTGGATGAGTAAAAACGTAGTTTATTAGCGATTGAAAATCTTTATAAGATATATATATATATATATATATATATATATATATACACACACACACACACGCACACACATATATATATATATATATATATATATATATATATATATATATGCTTTAAAACAGCTATTGCACCACATAACCTATATAATATAATCAGTTGTTTTATGAAATCATATGTTATCACTTATTTAAAGCCAAACGGAAAGCAGTAACTATATTGCATCCCTTGTCCCTTTTGTGAACATTTTTCCTGTAAAATTGTTACTGAATTAATATATGGAAAAAACTGTATTAATATCAAGTGTCATTCACTACAGGTTAAAAAAAATGTTTTTATTTGAGTGGATGAATAAAAAGTATTTTCTTAACGATTTAAAATTTGTACAAGATATATATAATTAGATTGTGAGCTAATAGAAGGAATGTATTAATATTAAAGTAACATAACCTATTCGTTAAAACAGCTATTCTACCACATACCCTATAAAATAAAATCAGCTGTTTTATGAAATCATATGTTATTAGTTATTTAAAGTTAAATGGAAACATACTTTGCCCTTTTGTGAAAAGTTGTTCTGTCATATAAAGCTAAAAGTAATTTATTAAATTCAGTCATTGAAATAATATATGGAAACAAATTGTATTAACATCGTGTCATTCACTACAGGTTTAAAAAAATTTATTTGAACTTGAGTGGATGAATAAAACCTATTTCATTAAGGTTGAAAATGTCTACAAATGGGGAGAGTGTGAACTAATAGAAGGAATTGAAAAAAGTGATATTTATAGTAATGGAAGTGTACTAATGCAGTGCTAGAACGAGCATCAGCTGTGCATAGGCCGCCGCTATGTAAGGTGGAGATGGAACATCTCTCTGCCGAGTATCCTTGTAGACTTTCTAGAAAGAGATATCAAAGGGTTATAATTGGTGGTGAGGGGGGTTTAGTGTTTGGCGAGAACAAACACTTCCGCCTGGAAGTTTGCTTTAATTTTCAAACCTTCACTTAACTCTTACTGCTTTTCAAACGAACTGGAATTCCGTTCCTGTATTATTTCTGCAAACGAGATAAATTAATAGACACACGTTGGCCACAGATCTGGATTTTCCTCGAGGGCCTATTAAATTATGTGTTTTAAAATCAACGAATGAAGTATTGGTAAAACCTGTCCACCTCGATGTTTAACCACCATCTTGGATTGAAATCTGATAAATATCAGGCACCATTTCTTATCCCCGGGAAAATGTCCCAGTAAACTTGGATTCAATACAATGTAAGATAGATATTTTGATATTTTAATGTTGAAAACAGACTATATGGTAATTTTTTTAAAATTCCTACTATTAGTTCATAATCTCCCTATATATATATATATATATATATATATATATATATATATATATATATATATATATATATATATATATATATATACATATATATATGCATATATATATACATACATATATAATAAGCTTAAATTAGTCGTGACTTAGGCTTAAAGTGTTATTCTTGATTACTTCGTCTCAGAGAAAATGGACATCTCCAGCGTAAGGGACATCTCGTTGGTCTCTTTATAGTGTGGTTGTTGGGATGGGCGTTGTCATGGACCAGAACAATTTTCAGACTTGAAAGGTTGTCCTTTGATGAATAAACAAGCTCAGCCCCTAATGAGTCAAGATGTCAGTCTCTGCTGAGCATATTACCTGTGAGCAGTGTGCTGTACAGCACCTTTATCAATATAGGTGCGACAATTTATCACCTCCAATACAGTTTCGGGCTAGTGCCTAGTGTCTAATGTTTCCATACACTAAAATTAGGCTTGAATTGTTTAAACCATGGCTTGAATGAATGTTCTTCCAAACTATTAAAGATCTTCGATAACACACAGGAATCAATGGGGCAAAATCTTAGCGGGTACTGAGAATCTGCCCACACTTAAAATATGCCTCAAGCGCCATTGTGATTATGTTGGAAGTAAACATAGGTGTCCTTTACTTTTAGCAATAAAATAGTTCTATATGTGCACTTTCCTTTTATGTACAGTCTATCGAAGTCGGAAAAAACAACCCTCTTTGTATATCTGATTTAAAGCAAATATTTTGGAATTCAAATAGATGAATGATTTGGTGATGTATTTGTCTGAGAGGGTGTGTGGAGCCTTTGGGGCGCTCAGTTTGTTTACAACGTTGCAAATTGCAAGAAATGTCACGGCTCCAAATGTAAAAGCATATAATTTTATTATCGCAGAGAATCGATAAGAGAAGCAAACGAATCTGAAACACACAAAGAAACGTGGAATAACTGACGAGAAGTTCGACTTCGCGTATGTATCATAATAAATATATAACAAATACACTGAACACAGATCTTGTTATCAGTACAATATGTGAAGCTAAATAAATGCATCGAGAAACATAAACCAATGGTTATTGTGGCAAAAGTAAACGTCAATATCAATATAAACACAATGTTTTCTTAATTTCAAGTTTACTATTACACGAGAAAAATTAAGGTCACACTCCCACCACAATAGCGACTTAACTATTTGCTCCAGATTCCAAAATGCAGTAAATCGGGTACTTGTGAATGCAAGTTTTATTTGCAAAATAAATATTCTGTTAAAACTGCAGCTCTGTTTTAGCTGCTCAATGATATTCTACGTGAACGTGCTGAATCTTAGACTAAGAACGTGTTGTTAGATATTGCAGAGGAAGTGTGCATAGCGCAGGTATAGGAACGTGGAGGTGCTGGTAGGGAAGTAGTACCAAAACCTCCCCCTTTCTAGTTATTGGGAGATAGTGTGAAAAGCCCTTATTCCTGGAGGTGTTGATTGATAATCTTAAACCAAGAACGTGTTGGTAGATATTGCAGAGCTAGTGTGCATAGTGACAGGTATAGGAACGTGGAGGTGATGGTAGGGAAGTAGTAAAAAGCCTCGCCTGTTGTAGAAATTGGGAGCTAGTGGAAAAAGTCCTTATTTCTGGAGGTGCTGATTGATAATCTCTAACTAAAAACGTGTTGGTAGATATCGCAGAGCACGTGTGCATAGTGCCAGGTATAGAAACGTGGAGGTGGTGCTAGGGAAGAAGTAAAAAAGCCTCGCCTGTTGTAGAAATTGGGAGCTAGTGGAAAAAGTCCTTATTCCTGGAGGTGCTGATTGATAATCTCTAACTAAAAACGTGTTGGTAGATATCGCAGAGCACGTGTGCATAGTGCCAGTTATAGGAACGTTCAGGTGCTGGTATGGAAGTATATAACAAAGCCTCTCCTATTATAGCTATTAGGAGATAGTGTGAAAAGTCCTTGTTCCTGGAGGTGCTAAATGATCATCTTTAACTAAGAACGTGTTGGTAGATATTGCAGAGGAAGTGTGCATAGTGCCAAACATAGGAACGTGGAGGTGCTGGTAGGGAGGTACTAACAAAGCCTCTCCTACGTAGTTATTGGGAGACAGTGTGAATAGTCCTTATTCCTGGAGGTGCTGATTGATCATCTCAAACTAGGGACGTGTTGGTAGATATTGCAGAGCAAGTGTGCATAGTGCCAGTTATAGGTACTATATCATTGTATAGAGAATATGTGAGTAGAAAAAATCAGCAGTTAAAGGCGAACGAAACTTGGCGACTGATTCTCGCCGGAAAATAAATACTCCTCCAAGTTCTGGCAAGTGAATGTGGAATGGCTGTTTTCATTCTACAACCAAATAATTCTCTCCTTGCTAATTTGTTTAATGAAGCTAGAGAGGATGTTCTGTTACAGAGTGGGTTTTAGAATTTTAATTGCCTCTGTGAAATGTACTGGAGGGGGGGGGGGGTCAACTACAGTCTTGCGCACCCATGCTGACGTAAAGCGGGTACAAATTATGCTTTGTAATAAGTTGTCGAATGAAAATCGAAAACAATCTGAAAACGGAGGGAGCGCATTATCTGCTGTTCGTTTTACTGTTATATATATATATATATATATATATATATATATATATATATATATATATATATTAAATATGGTGATATGTTTTCTTGTAATATAGTTAAAAAATTATAAATATTTCAAAAACAAGAATACTTTAATGAATATATTTATTCAAAGCTTTTCGCCGATAAAATAGTACCAGCATCTTCAGGAAAATAATTATCTTATAAAATCTCCGGATTTTATAAGGTAATTATTTTCCTGAAGATGCTGGTATTATTTTATCGGCGAAAAGCTTTGAATAAATATATTCATTAAAGTATTCTTGTTTTTGAAATATTTTAAATTTATTATATATATATATATATATATATATATATATATATATATATATATATATATATATATATATATATAATCAGCAAGATTTGTGCTGAAACTTTTTGTAGTAGTTTTTTTAGTACCTTCATTAAGTTCACATTATCTTTTTATAAATATATACAATTTAATTGTTTTGCCCTTAATAAAATATTTTTTATGAATCCATTCAAGTTCAAACACATTTTATTTATCTTGTAGTTGATGACGCTTGATTTTAATGCATTTTGTTTCAACTATGAATTACATAGTTAAATTAAATTATTCATTTTTGTTTTGTATAGGGAAAAACATTTCACAAAAGGGGCAAAGTATGCAATCTAGTTTTTCGTCCCATTTGGCTTAAAATAAATGATAACCCATGATTTCATAAATAGCTGATTTTATGTTATAGGTAAAACAACTGCACAAACGCATAGGCTATGTTACTTTATTTGTATATATTGTTATTATTTAATAAATAACTAAAATAAAACTTTTCTTTGTGACGCAAGTAGGAACTGACTTTTTTTGTATTGATTGTTTTATATTTGATACAAAGAGCGTATTCCTTTAAAATGGAAACATTTATAATTTTATTTACCCTATTCACGGCAAGGTTTATAACTACGCCATTAAAACGAAACTACCAGTTGCGTAAGATTCAAGAAGTGTCTATTCAAGTAAGCGTAGCCTACAAAATTCTTCTATAAACTTATTCTCTTTACACAATAAGCTAGTTTTTTTTCTCTAGATTAGATAATCATTTTCTAATTTATATCACCATTGTTACATATACCCCTATAAATTCCCGTGTGTATATTTAATCACACCGTTTCAACTTGGAATGTAAATAAAAAACTTCTTTAATATAATTGTGGTTTTATAGTAACTCTCAAGACGCTGAAGGTTAAAATGTTTATTTAAAGACAATAACTGTTGTGGTTAGTATGCCAGTCGGATAAGGGGGACTTAGTGAAGCTTGGTGGTTTTTGCAGCGTCTGTCTCTAACACTGGTTGTGTGGAAGGGTTCAAGGTCAGGGGTGTTGCCGTTTGGGAGGGGGTTATGCAAAGTGGAAAGAGGGTCTTGGTTGGGACCGACTTAGTTTGTTTTTGTTGTGGGGGCGGTTTTTACTTACACTCGAGAGATTCTGCCTAACTAGCGTTTTCTTGTACAAAATTTTACAAGGGGAAAAGTAGAGTTAACAATAAATGCAAACTATACGTCAACATAACGAACTGGAAACTAACGTCGTAGGTCCACAGATATATTACAAGTTACCTTGAACAAAATACTAAATTGCAAGAGTTTAAAATGTTTCGTGTACTCTAAGACGTTATTGGGCATCTAGGAGGACGTCGGTGGTAGGATGGATATAGCAGTTGGTCAGAGAGATCGTTGAGATCCCAGAGGGGTGGGGGATAGAGAATTTGTCTTTATCAGAGAGCTTAACGGAGGACGGGTGACGATCTAGAGAGAGTGAGAAAGCAAGTAAGCTTCCTTAATTTGTTATTGGACACAAACTAGGAGATCATTTTCAGGGATTAGTTTTTGAGATCGTCAAGGAATTTTGGCGATGTTGTGGTGCAAGATGGCCACAAGAGGTTTGGTTTGACGGATAAGAACACACCGTATATTGAGTATTTAACTTAGGGTTAGTTTGAGGTCAAGTTAGATCGAGTTGGGTTATGTTGGGGAAAGTCTAGTGACGACAGGTTAGGGTGAAGCAGGGTGAATATAGCCTGGGGTAAAAATGAAATACGTACATTTATGATTACGCCAAATTGTAAGGTGACAACAAGGTGTATGGTGACGCCAAGGTGTAAGATGACGCAAAGGCGTAAAATGATGCCAAGTTGTAACATGACGCTGAAGTGTAAGATGACGTCAAAGTGTAAGATGACGGCAATGTATAAGTTGACGTCAAAGTGTAAAATAAGTGTAAGATACCGACAAAGTATAAGGTGATGCCCAGGAGTAAGATGATGTCAAAATATAAGGTGATGCCCAGGTGTATGGTGACGACAAATTGTAAGACGGCGACAAAGTATTGGGTGATGGCCAGGTGTAAGATGACGACAAAGTGTAAGATAATGACGTTTAAGGTGATGCCAAGGTGTTGGACGACGACAAAATGTAAGATGACGACAAAGTATTTGGCGATGCCCAGGTGTAAGATGACAACAAAGTGTAAGGTGACGCCAATGTGTAAGATGACAACAAAGTGTAAGGTGATGCCCAGGTGTAAGATGACGACAAGGTGTGAGATAACAACAAGGTATAAGATGATGAGAAGGTGTAAAGTAACGCCAAGGTCTACGATGAATAGAAGGTACTCAAATATAAATAAAGGCACTCAAACGTATCGGTCTGTGTTTAAGTTAAGTGTTACCTAATATCATTTGTGTAGCATTGTACAGCTGTTTTATTCGATAAATGCATCCACGAATATTCGGTTCCATAGAATATAGCCTACCGTAGCTTATGGATGAATGTATCAGCCACGTCTCTATTCATAGTTTGTTGCTTTATGTTTTCTCAGAAAGAATAATGGATACAAACTCGGCGCCGCTACAAACCTGATATTAACATAGTTTCATTGAGTTGAAAAAATCGTGTCGAGTGAGGGATGCAATTACTTGTACCCTTAGTGCCGCCACCTCTTACAGCTTGCGAATGCTTAGGTGATCTGTCAGGTGTTAGGCGTGACGTAAGCAATTCCAACACTGTACTTATGTATGTGTGTGTATAAATGTGTGTATATATGTGTGAGTGTATGTGTACGTGTGTATATATGTGTGAGTGTATGTGTGCGTGTGTTTGTTTATATGCATTTTTGCCCAAATATTTGCAAAAAAAATAAAGTTGCCTGTAAAATGTTCAAGGCAGTGTAGATTGATATTTTTCATGTGGTATGATTATTTTATGACTTTTTGTCAGGAACAGTAAATTTGTTTTTGTTGGGTAAATCCTTTCCTATTTTCTCATTTTCCCTCAAATACAACATTGTGAGTGAGGAACAATTATTTCTATTATAATAAATTTCTTATCTACATTTTTACTACGATTGGAGCGCTGTCTCTACACATCTTGCGGCCGAACGTAGTACTACAAGCAGTTACAGTTGTGACAGACAACCGCCTAGAAGTAAGTGAACTTTCCCACTCTTTTAGATTTCATAGCTAACCTTGCCTTAGCATCCTACATTCTATTTTGGGGTATATTATACTATTATTTCGTTAATATAATTATAGCAACAGTTTGTCAGTAACTTTTACTTAATTATTGCACACACATTTTGGTCCTCCAGGCCGGATAAACCTGTCCGTGAGTGTTTTTAAAGGTGTTTGAAATGTGTTTATAATCTGTTGAAATACTGCTTCAAAATATATTCGTATATTTAAAATTTATATGTTTTTTTGTTTTCTTAAGTTATATAACGCATTAATAAAAAACTGTACATTATAAAGCTTAATACAGTCCACTGTAGGTTAGTTAATAATCTAATCTTTGCAATGTTTGTTTAGGCGAAAGCCGCATTCTATTATAGCAAAGCTCAGGCCTATTCGCTTTAAATGTTCAAGTCTACTTAGTGAATTATTTAAAGAAAACTTTAATATTTTCTATGCTGTAAATTGTATATAATTATGAATAAACTAGAAAATCATTTAAAATTACTAATAGCTAGGAGAGAAAAGCTATATCGCCGTATCCAAATTCTGTATGATCTTTCTAAAGAAATCTCAGATCTAACTAAGTTAGAACAGTTTAAAGCTAGATATAATAATATAGGCGACTCATATACACAATTTGAAGCCGTTCAAGAGGAAATAATAGCAACGTCATTACAAATTGATCCCGAAAAACAATACGAAACCGTTCAAACAGCCGAAGCCTTTGACGAGTTGTATTTTAAAATACAAGTAGTCTATAATAGAATTAGTTCTGTGGAACAATCCTCTGTTGACAGTAGGAGTAAGGATACAACTTCTAGTAGGCCTCGTTTACCATAAATTGCCTTGCCAAAGTTTGACGGATCTTACAATGAATGGACACCATTTTACGATAATTTTAGCGTTCTCATACATGAAAATACGTCACTCAGTGACATTAAAAGTTTCACTATTTACTCTCTGCACTTTCTGGTTCTGCGTTGAGCATTGCTCGCAGCCTTCCTATATCAGAAAAGAATTATTGCATTATTTGGAAATCCTTAGTAGACAAATATCAAAACAAGCGTGTGCTAGGAATATCCTTATTAAACACACTCTTTAGTTGTACTCCACAGCATAATGAGTCAGCTTCGACTTTAAATTATTTTTTACGAAAGTCTTATGAACCGGTTATTGCACTTAAGGCACTGGGTATTCCAGACCTTGCTGATTTTTTGTTTATGTATATTGCGTTGAGAAATTTACCAGTTGCCACATGCAAGCAGTTTGAATTACAGAACATTGATTCCGAAATACCTAGGTTTGATGATTTAGTGAAATTCTTACAAAACCATGTACGTATATTAGAAATATCTCAAGATAACGATATACACCCAGCTCATAAGCAAGTTAATAGAAACCCTGCTCTGAAAACTGTTACATCTTCAAAGCGAGGGTCCGCTGTTAAAAATCTTATTCCATTTTCAAATAGAGTCTTGGTCACTTCCTCTACTGATGCATCTAAACTTTGTCCATGCTGCAAACTACTTCATACTATATTCAAATGTCCTGAATTCCAACGTATGGGCCCTGATCAACGTAAAGATTTAATTAAAGCCAATAAACTATGTTTTAATTGTCTGAAAGGTACACATAGCGTGTCTTGTCTGTCCAAGACAAATTGTTTAACTTGCGGCCAACGACACCACACATACCTTCATTTAGAACATACTCCGCCTATTGTGAACGATTCATGCAGCACTTTGGTTCATGTTGCATCACCTCAATCCAATCCTTCTCTTCAGTCGATTAAGGATTCAATTACTAACCCTACCTCTACTAGCTTAGTTCAAGATTCACAGCAGCATTATTCTACTGTAATACTAGGGAATGCAGTTGTTCATGTCAAGGACTCAAACGGCCTGTTTCAACCTGTTAGAGCAATTATTGACTCATGTGCCCAAACTTCTTTCATGACATCTGGCTGTGCAAAGCGTTTAGGGTTGGTACGAAGAAAATGTTCATTCTCTATAGCTGGCCTAGCCCAAAATGAGGTCAAGGGTACTAAAGGAGTTGTCACGTGTATACTAAAGCCTCGAGACTCCATAACTCCTCAACTAAATACTGAGGCTGTGATACTTTCAAAAATCACTGCCCATATGCCTAGCGTTCATATTCCCACTCACAACGTCTCCAAGTTCAAACATCTATATTTGGCTGATCCCAGTTTTCATATACCCTCTCAGATCGATTTTCTGATAGCTGCGGATTTATTTCCTGAGGTCTATGATGGACAACAGCTCAGTACTACGGATGGCTGCCCCTCCGCTCTTCATAGCATCTTTGGTTGGGTTATTACAGGAAAGTTGAAGAATAAGCAACCTCAGCTTGCACTCACTTCATCATGCTTGCTTATTTCAAGTCCAAGTAGTATTTACAGAAGTTTAAGACGTTTCTGGGAGATAGAGGAAGTTCCTCATATGATACCTCCCAACCCAGATGATGTCCAATGTGAAGAGAGTTTTAAGGAATTACACTATCGTGATATGGAAGGTCGTTATGTTGTTCCTCTTCCAATAAGAGAAAGTGATAACGTCTTA
Organism: Prosapia bicincta; assembly: GCA_036971475.1. Taxonomy (NCBI): domain Eukaryota; kingdom Metazoa; phylum Arthropoda; class Insecta; order Hemiptera; family Cercopidae; genus Prosapia; species Prosapia bicincta. The sequence continues at coordinate 27,779,871 of JBAIZL010000002.1, forward strand.
GGTCAGTCACGCGACCAAGCAACCAATAGGTTCAAGTATCTGGAGAAAAGGTTAGGGCGTGATGCCAATCTGTATAGAGAGTATAAGTCCTTTATGAGAAAATATGTTAACCTTGCACACATGCGTCTCGTATCAAATAATTCGCCTCAAGAACAACCCTATTTCATACCTCATCACTGCGTTATCAAAGATTCTAGTTCATCCACTAAGGTTCGTGTAGTGTTCGATGCATCTATGAAGACTACAAATAATAGGTCACTAAATGACATACCGTTGACAGGACCTAAGCTACAAAATGATATTGCTGATGTTTTGGTAAAATTTCGATTACATCCAGTAGTTTTAATTGCCGATATTTGTAAGATGTACGGGCAAATATTAGTCCGTTCACAAGACCGAAAGTATCAGCATATTCTCTGGCGGGAAAACCCCAACGAGTGGATCCAGGAATTTGAGCTCATGACACGTACGTATGGTGTTTCGTCTGCTCCTAATTTGGCTTTGCGAACATTGAAACAACTTGCTATAGACGAAGGAGATAAATTCCCTCTTGCAGCCAAGGTTCTTCAAGAGGACATTTATATTTATGATATTCTGACAGGCGCAGCGAATGTTCAAGAAGCATTAGATTTACAAAATCAACTTATAAATCTTCTTGCTTTGGGAGGATTCAGTCTTCATAAATGGAGCAGCAATTACGCTAGCTTACTTGAGGCTATACCTGACGAACACAAGGAAGTTCTTATTTCGTTGGGTTCAGATGGAAGTCACATCATCAAGATTTTAGGTCTTCAATGGATTGCTAAATCAGACATGTTCTTTTACAGTATAACTCCCATCAACCTAATATACACAAAACGTGCCATTTTATCCCATATCTCACGCATATTTGATCCTCTCGGTTGGATATCCCCTGTGATTATATTGGCCAAACCATGGTTCAAAGACTTTGGATACTACGGCTTAGTTGGGATGATGAAGTTCCCCCAAACATTCAAAAGGAATGGGGAACTTTGTGGCATTATTACTTATTATTTGAGCATTATTACTTTCAAGAATGTTTGATTATCTTAAAAAATGTTTAAGTGAAGTTTTGCAAATAGAAGGTATATTTGCATTTACTGATTCAATTTTGGTGATTAATTGGCTAAAAACGCCTCCTTATTTGCTCAAAACCTTTGTTGCTAACCTTATGACAGAAATATTGGAGATATTAGATCCTAGCAGCTGGCATTATGTGTCAACAAATCTAAACCCAGCGGATTGTAGTTCTCGGGGTCTGTTCCCTAGTCAACTCATAGCTCATTCGCTTTGGTGGTTCGGCCCATTGTTCATGACATCACCCATAAAGGAATGGTCGCTGCGGTACGCACGTTGCTCAAGTACGAATGTATTACCAGATATCAAGTTGAATATTGATACTATTTGTGTTGCTGAAACCAAAACACCAAGTTTTAATTTAATTGATAAATTGTCTTCGTTTACCAGGTTAATAAGAGTAACCGCCTGGTGTAAACGATTTATAACAAACTGTCATACACAATCTAAAGTTAAAGGTTCATTATCTCATACTGAGTTAGGTTCATCTCTACATTTCTGGATTCAATACACATAGAAAAAGTACTTTGAAGAAGATCTAATTTCACTTAAAGGTGGAGGCGAGACATCAAATGCCCTTAGGATAACTGAACATTGCAACTCTAAAGGAATCTCTTGGAATTTCAACCCACCTGACGGTCCTCACTTTGGAGGTCTGTGGGAGGCCGGAATACGTTCCACAAAATACCATCTCAAGAGAGTGCTAAATGGACAAGCTCTCACCTTTGAAGAATTATTCTACACTATGTGCAAAAATTTAGGCAATTTTAAATTCCAGGCCATTATCTCCGTTATCCACAGACGCTAATGAATTTGATGTTTTAACACCCGCACACTTTCTCATCGGCTCTGCTCTGACCGCAGTACCTGAACATGACCTTCAAGAATTACCCATGAATCGTCTAAGACGCTGGCAACTAATTTCAAAAGCCGTCCAACATTTCTGGACACGTTACAGGATTGAGTATTTGCACACGCTCCAACAGCGTAGTAAATGGACAACGGAATCACCAAACGTGTCTAAAGGTGACTTGGTACTCCTTCAAGATACCCACTCTCCACCATTACGTTGGCAATTGGGAAGAATTGAAGATACATTCCCAGGAAAGGATGGTGTTGTGCGGGTCGTATCAGTACGAACCACGCGAGGGACTTTCCGACGCCCAGTCGTCAAGATAAGTCCTCTCCCTTACCATGACTAAAGAACATTTTTAATATCACAAGTTGTTTTAGTTCAAGAAGTGTTATTTTTTGTTGTTTAATGTGTGTTTTATTTCTATTTAATTGAGAAAACTTTATTCTGTTTTCGGTGGGGGGAAATGTTGGGTAAATCCTTTCCTATTTCCTCATTTTTCCTCAAATACAACATTGTGAGTGAGGAACAATTATTTCTATTATAATAAATTTCTTATCTACATTTTTACTACGATTGGAGCGCTATCTCTACACATCTTGCGGCCGAACGTAGTACTACAACCAGTTACAGTTGTGACAGACAACCATCTACAAGTAAGTGAACTTTCCCACTAACCCTTTTAGATTTCATAGCTAACCTTGCCTTAGCATCCTACATTCTATTTTGGGGTATATTAGCGTCAAATACTATTATTTCGTTAATATAATTATAGCAACAGTTTGTCAGTAACTTTTACTTAATTATTGCACAAACAGTTTAAAAAAATTTATTTAACCACACGAGGACAAGTAACATTATAAATAATTCAGAGGTAAGAAGTAAATAGTTCCTTTACCTTCCACGTCACGTACAAGAGCGCTGAGGTCACGTATTTACCCCTTATTTATACTTTTCTTAGTCTAGTAAACAAGGATTAAATGCAGACTGTGTCTCTGTGCTGAGATCTGACCAAAGGTTCACAAAACGCGGCCTATGCACGAAAGCAATCTTAAAATCTTCAAACACAAACAATTTTAAAAGTAAACAGCTACAACGTGCAAGACTATAAAACTGCAATTTTTAACTAATTCTTGGGTAACTAATTGTTAGTTTCATGCTTCCAACACTCCTCGATCATATTTACATTCACATTATTATAACTCATTCAATGTAACATTAGAATCAAAGGTTCCCCTTAATGGATTCTACAACTACTACCGGAGTAGAGGTTATCCCAAATTAATAAAGTACCTTTATCCACGCGGGTCTTGCATGTGTTACAATTACACGAGGTTAAGGAGCGTAAAGCAGCAACATCTTACTCTACTCCCTTAGAAGCACTTGAGGAAAGGTAAGACCGATCTTCGCACTTCACGAAGCAACACATCGTAGCTCAACAACCCCTTGTAATACTACAACATTATAAAGCTAAACCACCCACGTAACGGTGGAACAAGCAATAGACCAACCTTTGCATTTCACCGCATGACTCATTGAGCTCAACATCTCCCCGTAAAGGTAAAACATGATGTAACTGAAGCACCCACGTAACTGTGCAACAGGCAATAGATTAACCTTTGCATTTCACCGCATGACTCATTCGGCTCAACATCTCCACGTAAAGTAAAACATGATGTAACTGAAGCACCCACGTAACGGTGCAACAGGCAATAGATCAATCTTTGCATTTCACCATGTAACTCATTAGGCTCAACATCTCCCCGTAAAGGTAAAATATGATGAAACCTATCCACCTACGTAACGGTGCAACAAGCTGTAGGTCAACCTTTGCGCTTCACTATGTGATACATTGTAGCTCAACATCTCCCCCTAATGATACAACATGATGAAGCCCAACCATCTACGTAACGGTACAACACATTACTGCCTGCAACATGATGAAAAACATTGTTACTCAACTTCTCCTAGTAAAATAATTATTACAGATCAACCTACCTAAGAAGCAGAGCAACAAGTTATAGATTGACCTCTCCACTTTATAATGCAACAGATTAGAATATATCTCTACGCTTCAGTGTAATGTGACAACTCGTTACAGCTCAACCTCTCACATATTGTACGCACAATATATTGTATCTTCAAGACTCCTCATATTGTTATATCAACGTTGTAAGGCAAGACATTAGAGCTCAAGCCCGCCCCCCCCCCGTAGGTTCCAAAGTGTTACAGCTCAACCTCTCTTCGTAACTGTAAAATAAAATTATACATCAATCTCCTTCCTTCTTTGCCTGTAAAATGTTTAAGGTAGTGTAGATTGATATTTTTCATGTCGTATGATTATTTTATGACTTTTTGTCAGGAACAGTAAGTTTGTTTTAAAAATTTTATTTAACCACACGAGGACAAGTAACATTATAAATAATTCAGAGGTAAGAAGTAAATAGTTCCTTTACCTTCCACGTCACGTACAAGAGCGCTGAGGTCACGTATTTACCCCTTATTTATACTTTTCTTAGTCTTGTAAACAAGGATTAAAGCAGACTGTGTCTCTGTGCTGAGATCTGGCCAAAGGTTCACAAAACGCGGCCTATGCACGAAAGCAATCTTAAATTCTTCAAACACAAACAAACTATTTTAAAAGTAAACAGCTACAACGTACAAAACTATAAAACTGTAATTTTTAACTAATTCTTGGGTAACTGATTGTTAGTTTCATGCTTCCAACACTGCTCGATCATATTTACATTCACATTAATATAACTCATTCAATGTAACATTAGAATCAAAGGTTCCCCTTAATGGATTCTACAACTACTGCCGCAGTAGAGGTTATCCCAAATCCATAAAGTAACTTTATCCACACTAGTCTTGCATGTGTTACAACTACACGAGGTTAATGAGGCCAAAGCAGTAACATCTTCGGAATATCAGAGAAAATATCTTGCTCTACTTTCTTAGAAGCCCTTGAGGAAAGGTAAGACCTACCTTCGCACTTCACGAAGCAACACATAGTAGCTCAACAACTCCCCGTAGTGGTACAACATGATGAAGCTCGACCACCATTATTAATTGCTTCCCTACAACATGTTAAAAACATTGCTACTCAACTTCTCCTAGTAATGAAAACTAATTATTACAGCTCAACCTACTTACGAAACGGAGCAACAAGTTATAGATTGACCTCTCCACTTTATAATGCAACAGATTATAATATAGCTCTACGCTTCAGTGTAATGTGACAACTCGTTACAGCTCGACCTCTCTTTGTAACTGCAAAATAAAATTACACATCAAGCTCTTTCCTTCACCGGGCAACATATTGTATCCCAATGACTCCTTATATTGTTATATCCACGTTGTAGGGCAATCCACGTTATAACTCACCCCCCTCGTAGGTTCTAAAGTGTTACAGCTCAACCTCTCTTCGTAACTGTGAAAACGTTTTACATCAACGTCTAAATTTCTACATAGGAATTAAATAATTCTGTATAAGTCTGGTCATGATGTCAAATCGTAACTAAAACAGTAAGCATAGCAAATATTTGCCGGTAAAATGTGCGTGCATACAAAGACTGTAGCAAAGGTAAACCTGGGAAGTAACGGCCGAGACAAGAACGAGCCCCACCTCGCCCTTAAACTGATTACACCCTTCATGCTATAAAGGCTCTGTGTGTCTCTGTAAATAATGAAGTGTTTAGACAAATTACAACGCTGCAGAAAACTGATTTAGCGCCGGCAGCCGTGACGGGAGGAGCGAATTGTTATTCCGTAGCTGAGATACGAAAGCGCCCTCGCATTCCGGCCAAAGAATGTAATTTGTTTCCCCTTCGATTGTTTTAGCAATGTTAGCTACTCGATATTGACAAAATTTATTTTAAAAATTATTTATTCATTTATTTTAAAACAGCTTTTTAACGTCTGTAAACCAAGTTGAAGCGTTTTAAGCAAAGATAACTTCTCCTCTCATTCGACTGGGAATATTACCTCCTAACCTTACCTTACCTCTCATCTACCCATGTGCTATTCTAATGATGGCATCCCCAAGGCTATTTCATGAATAAGGAAAGCTGAAGAAGAAAGTTTTCGTAAAGTTTTTGTTTATATTGTTGAAAAAAAAAATATATATATATATAAATATATATATATATATATATATATATATATATATATATATATATATATATATATTTATATATACATACACATAAATTTTGACTTGAAAAGTACGTCCAAAATAAAGCAAAACACTTTGAAACAGAAAGCAAAAACTTTAGAGGTGGCTTAAATATCTCATTAGTGAACTGGAGCTGTCTGAGAAGGACGGCAAAAAAAGAAGATTTAAAGTTCTCATTATTGGACGGCAACAAAAGTTAGTTTAAAGTCCCCATTATTAGACTGAATCTGAAGTAGTAGGAAGGCAACAAAATGTGGTTCAAAGTTCCTATTATTGAACGCCAACAAAAAAGGGTTAAACGTTCCCATTATTGAACCGCGTCTGGCTTAGTAGGAAGGCAACAAAATGTGGTTCAAACCTCCCATTATTGGAAGGCAACAAAATGTGGTTCGAAGTTCCCATTATTGAACGGCAACAAAAAAGGGTTAAACGTTCCCATTATTGAACCGCGTCTGGCTTAGTTGGAAGGCAACAAAATGTGGTTTAAAGTTCCCATTATTGGACTGAGTCTGACGTAGTTGGAAGGCAACAAAATGTGGTTCAAACCTCCCATTATTGGACGGCAACAAAAGGTGGTTTAAAGTTCGCATTATTAGACGGCAACAAAAGCCGGTTTAATGCTCCCATTGGTCCAATAATGATTGGACTAGAGCAGCCTGAGATGGAGGTAAATAAAGCTAGTTTATTTTTCATATTGTTAAAGAGAAGCAAACTGACGTGATAGTGAAATATGGTTTTGGTCAACAGTTGTAATCGTGTTATTCCATATGTTTTGTTTTAAAGTAGACTTCTTGTATAGCCGTTGTGATTTTTTATAATAGAAACGGAATGTGTAAACATATATGCGTATAACAATTATGTCACCACTCGTACGTGAGCACAGTCCAAGATAGAACATTTAAAATTGTTAAAAGTATTACGTTTTTTACTGATGCATGTCATCAGTAGCTTTTGAGTATTAATCAATGCCTGGATGAAAACGTCAAATCCATGTTATTGCTTCCAATGACTCAACCAATTTTCTGTTATCAGCATCATTTTATTTGGTTGATAATCAAATAATTCGTCTTTCCCCAAATTATATAAAAATACTCCTAAAACCAAACTTTTTAATGAAACATTACCTATTATTACAAAAGGACATTAAAGTATTAGAAGTATGCGACAGTCATGGATTAGATGGGTTGTGTAGTAAGATTGACATGAATAGTTCGAGTGGTTTGTTTTGAGGCTTAATGTCGAGCCTCGGGTCAGCGGAGGCAGCGTTCCGCACGGATTTAATATGGAACCGATGTTACAGCCAGCTCTCAGATGTGTTTACGTTAAGGGAGGTTGTTTTGTAGCGCTACACAATGGGAAAGATAAGAGCGCAGTGTCTTATCAATGTAATCATCTGTAGGTGAATGCTTTGTGAAGTACAATGGGAGATATATGTCGGTCTCAAGTGCCTAGACGAAACATTAAGTCTGCTATTATCTACATACACCGCACGGAGGCGTCAATATTACTGCTGGAATTTAGTATCAATGCGCCTACTTTCCAAACGTCAAGCTACACATCCCATTACCAACAAACACTTCTTGAACACCAAATTTTTCCCATGCCAAACTTGACATTATATTCTATTGAAGACAGTAGGTGTTTTAGATGTCTTAAATAATATTTATTGGTTATCCTTTATAGAAATACAAACACAACCTTCATCTTCCAACACAATCTAAAGCCAAAGGTTTCTTATTAAAAACTTTGTTACGCTAAATTACAAAGTTAATCTTTAATATGCTAATTATTATACACTTTATTACTTAAGAGATATTGTATAATACATTCATCACTATCACACTCACACACACACACACACACACACACACACACACACACACACACACACACACACACACACACACACACACACACACACACACACACACACACACACACACACACACACACACACACACACACACACACACACAAACACACATAAACACACACATACACACACACACACACACACACAAACACACATACACACCCACACATACACACACATACACACACACACAAATACACACACACACACGCACATACACACACACACACACACAAACACACACACACACACACACTCACAAACACACACACGCACACACATGCGTATGTATTTCTACGAAAATTCAATGAAATGTGAGAATACACGTGGCGCGAAAGTTTCTACAAAAAGTTAACGAAATGTGGGAAAAAATTTACAACAAAAGTCGCTCTGAATGGTTATGAATTCAACCATTTCGCCAAAGACGAAACGAAAATATTTACTTTTAATTTGAAAAATTCCACTGTTAGAGTAAAGTAAATAGCTACGAACGCTAAATGTAGTATTACCTCTTCATCTGTGCTCGAACTGTGTTCATATAAAGGAAACTTGCAACCGATCACTTTGTTGTAAAAGCATATTGCAATCGTATCACATAAGCAATAAAAAACACAGACCAGTTTAAATACACGCCCAATAAAATCCAGTGCCTTCTCAATTCCATCAGAATGCTAAACACCGAACGTCTTTATTAATATTCAGAAGGCATTGATTTGGTACATCGCTCTTTCTATCCCTTGCAGGCAAATGATATTTCTTACTCTGTGTTTTTTATTTATTCTGGTGTTTGTTAAGTAATAAACTCTAATTTTACTGCTAGAATTTAACTTTTTTTATTGTTTATTTTTTTCTACTAAGAAATATATATAACTTTAACTGAAAATTATTACTTTTTCTGTAAAGTAAATATATGATGTAAGGATATATATTTTTCAATATTTAAGGGATGCTGTACAGGCAATAATATTTCGTGTATTATCACGTAAATACTTCGAGCGCTACTTAAAATCTCTCCTGTTGCATTTATCTTGACTGTACTAGATAAGGAGTAATTGAGGACTATATGATGCGTGAGCGATACTTTTTTTGTAAGCATGTTACAGAACAACTCTATCTAAATATGTGTACACCAGACTTTCTTTAAGTACTTTAAACACGACGAGCAAATGCGTATGTAAGGTTACATAAAAGTTTAAAAGTACTTGTGAGCATTTATAAGCAGAGACCGTGCATGAGTAGGAAATACTATTTGTATAAGCATGTTAAAGATTGACTCTATCTAACCATGTGTAAACACGACTCCTTTAAGCACTATATATACGACTGTTTATGCATGAGTGTGTAAGTACGTACAAGCATGTGTAAGTACGTGTAAGGATGTGAAAGCAGAGACCATGCATGAGTAAGGATTACTCTTTTTGTAAGCATGTTACAGAATGACTATCTAACCATGTGTAAACATGACTCCTTTAAGCACTATTTACACGACTGTTTAAGCATGAATGTGTAAATACGTACAAACATATGTAAGTAAGTGTAAGAATGTGTAAGCAGAGACCATGAATGAGAAAAGAAATACTCTTTTTGTAAGCATGTTACAGAATGACTCTATCTAACCATGTATAACACGACTACTTTAAGCACTATATTCACGACCGTTTATACATGAATGTGTAAGTACGTACAAGCTTGTGTAAGTACGTGTAAGGATGGGAAAGTAGAGACCATGCATGAGTAAGGAATACTCCTTGTATAAGCATGTTACAGAATGGCTCAATCTAAACATGTGTAAACACGACTCCTTTAAGCACTATATACACGACTGTTTATGCATGAGTGTGTAAGTACGTACAAGCATGTGTAAGTACGTGTAAGTATGTGCAAGCAGAGACCATGTATTTGTAATAAATACTCCTTTTGTAAGCATGTTACAGAATAACTGTATCTAAACATGTGTAAACACTACTCCTTTAAGCACTATATACACGACTGTATTATGCATGAGTGTGTAAGTACGTACAAGCATCTGTAAGTACGTGTAAGTGTATGTAACAGAGACCATGCATGTGTAAGAAATACTCTTTGTATAGACATTTTACAGAATGACTCTATCTAAACATGTGTAAACACTACTCCTTTAAGCACTATATACACGACTGTATTATGCATGAGTGTGTAACTAAGTACAAGCATGTGTAAGTACGTGTAAGTATGTGCAAGCAGAGACTATGCATTTGTAAGAAATACTTTTTTTAAAGCATGTTACAGAATGGCTGTATCTAAACATGTGTAAACACTACTCCTTTAAGCACTAAAACACGAGTGTTTATGCATGAGTGTGTAAGTACGTACAAGTATGTGTATGTACGTGTAAGTATATGTAAGCAGAGACCTTGCATGTGTAAGAAATACTCTTTTTGTAATCATGTTACAGAATGGCTGTATCTTAACATGTGTAAACACTAGTCCTTTAAGCACTATATACACGATTGTATTACGCATGAGTGTGTAAGTACGTACAAGCATGTGTAAGTACGTGTAAGTTTGTGTAAGCAGTGACCATGCATAAGTAAGAAATACTCTTTGTATAGACATTTTACAGAATGACTCTATCTAACCGTGTGTAAGCACTACTCCTTTAAGCACTATATACACGGCTGTATTATGCATGAGTGTGTAAGTACGTACAAGCATGTGTAAGTACGTGTAAGTATGTGCAAGCAGAGACCATGCATTTCTAATAAATACTCCTTTTGTAAGCATGTTACAGAATAACTGTATCTAAACATGTGTAAACACTACTCCTTTAAGAACTATATACACGACTGTATTATGCATGAGTGTGTAAGTACGTACAAGCATCTGTAAGTACGTGTAAGTATGTGCAAGCAGAGACCTTGCATGTGTAAGAAATACTCTTTTTGTAATCATGTTACAGAATGGCTGTATCTTAACATGTGTAAACACTAGTCCTTTAAGCACTATATACACGACTGTATTACGCATGAGTGTGTAAGTACGTACAAGCATGTGTAAGTACGTGTAAGTTTGTGTAAGCAGTGACCATGCATAAGTAAGAAATACTCTTTGTATAGACATTTTACAGAATGACTCTATCTAACCGTGTGTAAGCACTACTCCTTTAAGCACTATATACACGGCTGTATTATGCATGAGTGTGTAAGTACGTACAAGCATGTGTAAGTACGTGTAAGTATGTTCAAGCAGAGACCATGCATTTGTAATAAATACTCCTTTTGTAAGCATGTTACAGAATAACTGTATCTAAACATGTGTAAACACTACTCCTTTAAGAACTATATACACGACTGTAATATGCATGAGTGTGTAAGTACGTACAAGCATCTGTAAGTACGTGTAAGTATGTGCAAGCAGAGGCCATGCATTTGTAAGAAATACTCCTTTTGTAAGCATGTTACAGAATGCCTGTATCTAAACATGTGTAAACACTACTCCTTTAAGCACTATATACACGACTGTATTATGCATGAGTGTGTAAGTACGTACAAGCATGTGTAAGTACGTGTAAGTGTATGTAACAGAGACCATGCATGTGTAAGAAATACTCTTTGTATAGACATTTTACAGAATGACTCTATCTAAACATGTGTAAACACTACTCCTTTAAGCACTATATACAAGACTGTATTATGCATGAGTGTGTAACTAAGTACAAGCATGTGTAAGTACGTGTAAGTATGTGCAAGCAGAGACTATGCATTTGTAAGAAATACTTTTTTTTAAGCATGTTACAGAATGGCTGTATCTAAACATGTGTAAACACTACTCCTTTAAGCACTAAAACACGAGTGTTTATGCATGAGTGTGTAAGTACGTACAAGTATGTGTATGTACGTGTAAGTATATGTAAGCAGAGACCTTGCATGTGTAAGAAATACTCTTTTTGTAATCATGTTACAGAATGGCTGTATCTTAACATGTGTAAACACTAGTCCTTTAAGCACTATATACACGACTGTATTACGCATGAGTGTGTAAGTACGTACAAGCATGTGTAAGTACGTGTAAGTTTGTGTAAGCAGTGACCATGCATAAGTAAGAAATACTCTTTGTATAGACATTTTACAGAATGTCTCTATCTAACCGTGTGTAAGCACTACTACTTTAAGCACTATATACACGGCTGTATTATGCATGAGTGTGTAAGTACGTACAAGCATGTGTAAGTACGTGTAAGTATGTGCAAGCAGAGACCATGCATTTGTAATAAATACTCCTTTTGTAAGCATGTTACAGAATAACTGTATCTAAACATGTGTAAACACTACTCCTTTAAGAACTATATACACGACTGTATTATGCATGAGTGTGTAAGTACGTACAAGCATCTGTAAGTACGTGTAAGTATGTGCAAGCAGAGGCCATGCATTTGTAAGAAATACTCCTTTTGTAAGCATGTTACAGAATGCCTGTATCTAAACATGTGTAAACACTACTCCTTTAAGCACTATATACACGACTGTATTATGCATGAGTGTGTAAGTACGTACAAGCATGTGTAAGTACGTGTAAGTGTATGTAACAGAGACCATGCATGTGTAAGAAATACTCTTTGTATAGACATTTTACAGAATGACTCTATCTAAACATGTGTAAACACTACTCCTTTAAGCACTATATACAAGACTGTATTATGCATGAGTGTGTAACTAAGTACAAGCATGTGTAAGTACGTGTAAGTATGTGCAAGCAGAGACTATGCATTTGTAAGAAATACTTTTTTTTAAGCATGTTACAGAATGGCTGTATCTAAACATGTGTAAACACTACTCCTTTAAGCACTAAAACACGAGTGTTTATGCATGAGTGTGTAAGTACGTACAAGTATGTGTATGTACGTGTAAGTATATGTAAGCAGAGACCTTGCATGTGTAAGAAATACTTTTTTTGTAATCATGTTACAGAATGGCTGTATCTTAACATGTGTAAACACTAGTCCTTTAAGCACTTTATACACGACTGTATTACGCATGAGTGTGTAAGTACGTACAAGCATGTGTAAGTACGTGTAAGTTTGTGTAAGCAGTGACCATGCATAAGTAAGAAATACTCTTTGTATAGACATTTTACAGAATGACTCTATCTAACCGTGTGTAAGCACTACTCCTTTAAGCACTATATACACGGCTGTATTATGCATGAGTGTGTAAGTACGTACAAGTATGTGTAAGTACGTGTAAGTATATGTAAGCAGAGACCATGCATGTGTAAGAAATACTCTTTTTGTAAGCATGTTATAGAATGGCTGTATCTTAACATGTGTAAACACTACTCCTTTAAGCACTAAAACACGAGTGTTTTTGCATGAGTGTGTAAGTACGTACAAGTATGTGTATCAACGTGTAAGTTTGTGTAAGCAGAGACCATGCATGAGTAAGAAATACTCTTTGTATAGACATTTTACAGATTGACTCTACCTAACCATGTGTAAACACAACTCTTTTAAGCACTATATACACGACCTTTTATGCATGAATGTGTAAGTACGTACAAGCATGTGTATGTACGTGTAAGTATGTGTAGGTAGAGACCTTGCATGAGTAAGAAATATTTTTTTTGTAAGCATGTTAAAGAACGATTCTATCTACCCATGTGTAAATACTACTTCTTTAAGCTCTTTAATACTCTATTTGTAAGCATTTGTAAGCATTTTTTATACCTAACCATTTGTAAGTATATGTAGGCACTAATCATAGCATAAGCACGTGCATGTCTACGCAAGTGTAAAAATGATGTTTTCAGTAATTAGGTTTAAGAATCCAATCACGACTCTTTGTGTAAGCATGGGTAGGTTTTACTCTTCTTGTAAATGAAGAGTAAGAATGACTCTATCAAACATCTATAAGCATGAGTCATTGTATAAGTATGAGTAAGAACGTATGTGTAAGCAAGTTTATGAATTACTCTCTATGTATGTAAGTGTAACAATGACTGTCTAAACACGTGTAAGGACGGCCCTATTGTGTAATTATAACTGATTCCATAAACACATCTCATTGCGTATGCGTGTGTAGGCACGACTCATTGCGTAAGAATGTGTAAGAACGTGTATATGTAAGCAAGTGTAAGGTATACTGCCCGAGTATGTAGGGTGAATCCGTGAGTATTGCCGAATCCGGGATAGACTGCGCACCTCCTTTAGTTTTGACATATGTCAACAGAATGTGTAGCGATGCTCACTGTAGACGCACAGTAGTCTATTGAATAAGTGAAGTGGTTTTGTTTCAGTTGCTCTGATTTTACACCTCTTTTAGTGTTTTTACTGTGGCAATGCTGTTGTTTTGGCTTCAAATTTATTTCACTTGAAGCTACATTCGCAACTATCGTTAAATCACTGTATTAAGATCATTGTTTGAGCTTTGCAGCCAAAATAAGTTTTGTTCCGAATGTTTTTGGACTATTGCCGTCATCTTGACAGTCAAAGCCACGGACCTGTTAGCTGCGGCGTCTCTCCAGTACAAATCGGGATAGTCGCAGCAGATAATTTCTGTATGCATGCTGCAATTTTCTATTGGGAGATACTTGGCACACGCAGTGAATAATGATTTTAGTTGATCTATACAATAATATTTTTAATGTTTCAAATCTATTGTTTCTCGTGTGTATTCTATAGATACTTTAAAGCGTGGGAAAAAGTTGCCTCTGTAAGAAATGGTACACGTGGTTTTCAGGGTTGTTTGAACTAAAAGTTTCAGGGTTACGGGGATCTTTCCCCTAAACCGAAATGCTCTCCCAGACTACTTGTTCTCCATATCGGATAGCTTGGAACTTGTTCAAACCCAACGGGAGACTACGCCTGTCCAATGCTACCAAGAGACTACATTTTATGGCTGCATTGTCTCAGATAATCTTCGAATCTACACCGTGTTGCTGCAAAGACAATATCCCGATCAAGAGAAGAGTCCATCAACATTTTTAACAAAAATCTTTCCTGTTCCAAAACTAAAGGTAACAAATTAAACCTTTCCATGGATAATGAGAAGATTTAATGATTCCCTGGTTAAGCATGTCTTCAGTTTGTTTATTAATTTCATGTTTGTAAATTTCTGGATATCTATAATTTCTAGAATAGGCGGGAATTTCGTCTATAGTCCTAATAACATTTTTTATTTGATTGGTGAAAGTCAAATCTTTTCCATCAATATGAAATGTATCTGCATATTCTTCTATTAAATTTATTATGGCGGTTTTTCCTCTTGATTTTTTTTGGTTTATAACCTATCATAATAAAATTAGTATTTGTTTTAATTGCATTAGGTTCAAGAAAATTGTAATCTTTTAAAGGTTTTAATTCTAGTGGTGCATTTATTGTTAATTTTATATTTTCTTCTTGTTGTTTACAATAGGGCAATAGGCCTCACCCCATGCACTGAAACTAGGAATTTCTAACCCATTTAAGTGCTTGTATGATAGGAGTCCTTCTCCATCAATAATATTTTGTACTTTAACCTAAACTATTTGGCTAGTGCGGGCTTGCATAACATAACTCAATTGTTCTTGTTTTACTGACGTGATGTCTGTTTTATCACATTTTCCTTTTTCTGTATTAAAATACCGAATAGGGATTTCTTCACCACAAAGTAGTAATTTATTGTTTACAAAGTAAAATATTATTCCTAAATCTTTTATATTATCCGGACCCAGTAATAGGTCGAAACTCTGATGAAAATGAAATAAGTATATTAGAAAACATGGGTATTTTACAACAAATATCTTCCTTTGAAGTGCCGTGTGCAGTTGTTACTAAACGGTTCTTTTCTTACACATGTTTAAAACTTTTTTCAACCTAGTGATTTTCGTATAAACTATCGAGTACCACCTGTATTAATTAATATGTTTAATTTAGTATTTGCGTCATATATGAAAGGTAAGTCAGTATTTTCACACTGCAAATTCATTATGGAACATTGTTCCGAGGCTTGTACAACCTAAAGAATTATTTTAATCGGTTTGAATGGTCTCTTCATTTTCATCATAGTCTTCAGGTAACCTTTGGTGCTCAGCGAAATACTCGTCCTTTTCGGAATTTCCGTCAGAAGCGAATGTTTCTTGCTCGTTAATTTGGTACATTAAATATTCGCCGTCTTCAGCTCCTTGTCCGGTCATTTGATAAAGATTAGTACTTTGTCTAGAAGGCCTGTCTGTCTGTCTAGTGTATATACTCATAGGGGTAGGTTGATAACTCTTATTCTGAGGCTAATGAGGTTTACTATTATTGGTTAATTGTCCTCTTTGAGGTTGGCCATGGCTAGCAAAAGGTGGTTTATAGGAAGGATTTGGCCGTTGGTAAGTTTGTTTAGGTATTTTGTGATAATTAGTCTCTGGGTGTATTGGTTTTCCTACGGTATAATTTTGACCTTTCTGAAAACCTGATTGTTTGTTCGGCTGTGTGAACATTTTATTATTTTTTAAACTGAAAATCATTTGTAAGCATGTTAAGTGCTTCGTTAAGTGATTTAAGACTTTTTGTGCGCAATAATGATCCTACGGGTTCATGCAGACCTCTAAGGAGAACTCTTAAAGTTAGTTTTTGTACATATTCAATTAACAGATATTTTGCAATTTGATTTTGAGGCTCTTTGTTAATAAAAAATGAAATTTGTAAATTTAATAGCTTTTGAATTCGTTTATAAAAATTAAATGGTGATTCATTAGTTTCTTGTTTTAACTCTGCCATATCTAGGTTTAAAGTGAAACAATCTCTTTTATCTGAATAACTAGCTACTAAAACATTTTTTTATTTCATTTCAATTATAGGAATTTGAATTAACAACTACCTCTAGTGCTTTGCCTTTTAATTTAGCCAGTATAGATGAGAATAAATACTCATTTTGAAAATCTTCTGGGTTTTCAACTACATAAAACTTATTAACTACTTTGTCACAAATAGAGACAAATCTATGGAGCATAGTGGGCTCACCATTATACTCTGGTATCATGTCTAGATACTCTTTCTTTAATGTGGGCGTTGCCAGTATTATATATTAATATTTCAAAAATAATAAAAATTAAAATCAATAATATATTGAAAGTATACCACTTTTTCTTAATAATATTTCCTAGGATCTACTTACAGTAAAATCCAAAATACTTTGCCTATTTGTTACAGTGGGAACACAACGCGTATTGACACAAAGCAATTAGCACTTTCACTTTAAGTTCTTCTTTTCTTCACGATGTTCTCTCGTGTTGGTAATAGATATACACTCTATTCAATTGTTGCAGATATTCACTCTACAAGTTTTTTGCCGATATCGTTACAGATATGCACTCGGCAATGTTATCGTGGTTGCAGTATCTCGGTTAACGAGTAATATCGAAAACATTTATTCATTAATTTCTCGAGATGTCCTACCGACTGCACCAGTTACGTGATTTATTAAGCTTGAAAGGTTTTTAAAAATAACTTTATTTTTATAAACCTTTGTTAATTAAGAACAATTTAATTTTGAAATTATTACAGTAATTAGGCTTAACAAAATTCAACTGATATACATTCAGTTCGAGTGTAGATAACTGTTCTGTACAAGAGTTTGCTACACACTGAAAATAAAGCTGTTTTAACAGCTGCACAATATAAAGTCTGCGTAAGCAGGAATCTATTGTAGTAAGAATTTTATTTAGCCAAGTCACATTATTCGTTCAGATAACTTATATATACATACATACATACATACATACATATATATATATATATATATATATATATATATATATATATGTATATATATATATATATATATATATATATATATATATATATATATATATATATATGTATATATATATATATATATATATATATGTATATATATATATATATATATATATATATATATATATATATATATAATGTTGAAATTTTCAATCGTTAATAAAATACTTTTTTCCATCCACTCGAGTTCAAATACAATATTTTAAACTTGTAATGAATGGCACTTGATGTTATTACATTTTTTAAAATATTAATTCATAATTTAAATTTAATAATGAACTAATTTTAATTTTATATTGGAACAAAACGTTCCCCAAAATGCAATATAGTTAATTTCTTCCCCCTTGGTTTAAAAAAGTTGTAACATATAAGTTCATATGAACGCTGATTTTATGTGGTAAGTTATGTATTAAAACAGCTGTTTTAACGCATAGGTTACGTTACTTTGTTTATAATAATTGTAATTATTTAAAAAAAGCAAGTAAAATAAAATTTGTCTTTGTTGACGTGAGTAGTAATTGCTTTTAAAACAATGTATGTTTATATTACTATTTTTACCGCCAACTATTGGACAATAGGTAGTCATCGTAGTTAGCTACCATCTCTATGGAAATACACAAACGAGAACCGTATTGACCCAACCTGCATCGTGTAATCCTTTTAACTGTTGTATCACATCAAAAAGCACAGAAAATTGATTTTGCAAATGGCTGATAAAAAAAGGGAAATTACGCTTTTACTTACGACTTTCCTTAGGCAAGATGGAAGATAAAGACTGAGGATAAAAGACAAGAGCCCTTAAAAGGGCCAAAAAGAGACAAGTTAAATTGGAATGTATTGAAAGGGCTTGAAGGGTTTAGGTTTTTACGTGGCGCTTAATAACTCAACTTTTTATATTTCCTTTTACAGCCAGGCGCGCGCGTGTCCGCACTTTATTTCCAAGTTTACGAGGTTAGACATTACGGTACCGCGTGTATCAAGCCTACAAGAAAATTATCAGATCTTTAGGGGCCAAAGTAGATTAAGTGTCCGGTGGCCAGATATAGCTGAAGAATAGGGGTTTCAATTTTTTTTTAATATGCAAACTCCGTATTAACGAAATGGAAACTATAATTACATAAGTTATATAATTAATTAAAACAAAACAAGTGTTTCACAAAATTATTAAAGTAGTGTTAGATTGGAAGAGACATCAATTTAAAGTTGTCTGTAGAATTATAATGTATGGAACATCCTAAATCATTATAATAATAAATAATACACAAAATGATATATTTTTATTTTTATTCTAGTCTGTTAAAATATCGGTGGTTTATGTTTTTGATTAATGTATATATATATATATATATATAAAGGACATACACATTGTATATATATATATATATATATATATATATATATATATATATATATATATATATATATAAATATATGTTTATACATAAACTGCGTTTGTGTAAGTTTATGTGTGTGTGTGTGTGTGTGTGTGTGTGTGTGTGTGTGTGTGTGTGTGTGTGTGTGTGTGTGTGAGTGTGAGTGTGTGTGTGTGTGTGTGTGTGTGTGTGTGTGTGTGTGTGTGTGTGTGTGTGTGTGTGAGTATGTGTGTGTGTGTGTGTGTGTGTGTGTGTGTGTTTGTGTAAGTGTGTGTGTGTGTGTGTGTGTGTGTGTGTGTGTGTGTGTGTGTATGTATGTGTGTGTGAAAAGTGATCAGAAAAGTGATCAGAGGTCTCGCTACTTTCTTATAGCAACTTTCCAAATACCATGATCACCTCAAGGATAGAAAAGAGAGGAATAGGTCCGCTCCACTCTGACACCAACTTTGTGAATACCATGAACACCTCAAGGATAGAAAAGTGATGCATTAGACTTGCTACGCTCTGGCACCAACTTTGCTAATACTATGAACACCTCAAGGATAGAAAAGTGATGCATAGATCTCGCTACTCTCTGACACCAACTTTGTGAATACCAAGAACAACTCAAGGATAGAAAAGTGATGCATAGATCTCACCAACTCTGTCAACAACTTTGTGAACACCATGAACACCTCAATGATAGGAAAATGATGCATATGTCTCACTACGCTCTGACACCAACTTTGTGAATACCAAGAACAACTCAATTATAGAAAAGTGATGCATAGATCTCGCTACTCTCTGACACCAACTTTGTGAATACCAAGAACAACTCAAGGATAGAAAAGTAATGCATAGATCTCACCAACTCTGTCATCAACTTTGTGAACACCATGAACACCTCAATGATAGGAAAATGATGCATATGTCTCACTACGCTCTGACACCAACTTTGTGAATACCAAGAACAACTCAATTATAGAAAAGTGATGCATAGATCTCGCTACTCTCTGACACCAACTTTGTGAATACCAAGAACAACTCAAGGATAGAAAAGTAATGCATAGATCTCACCAACTCTGTCAACAACTTTGTGAACACCATGAACACCTCAATGATAGGAAAATGATGCATATGTCTCACTACGCTCTGACACCAACTTTGTGAATACCAAGAACAACTCAATTATAGAAAAGTGATGCATAGATCTCGCTACTCTCTGACACCAACTTTGTGAATACCAAGAACAACTCAAGGATAGAAAAGTAATGCATAGATCTCACCAACTCTGTCATCAACTTTGTGAACACCATGAACACCTCAATGATAGGAAAATGATGCATATGTCTCACTACGCTCTGTCACCAAATTTGTGAATACCATGAACACATCAAGGATAGAAAAGCGATGCATAGGTTTTGCTAAGATCTGACACAAACTTTGCGAATACCATGAAACCTCAACGTTGGAAAAGTGATGCACAGGTCTCGCTACACTCTGACACCAACTTTGGGAATACAATGAACACCTCAAGGATAGTAAAGTGATGCATTTTTCTCGCTACTCTCTGACACCAACTTTGCAAACCATGAACACCTCAAGGATAGAAAAGTGTTGAATAGGTCCGCTCCACTCTGACACCAACTTTGCAAACCATGAACACCTCTAGGATAGAAAAATGATGAATTGGTCCGCTACACTCTGACACCTAAGCCAAAGAAAAAAAATTAATAATTTAGCTTGAAATAAAGAGGTGTCTTTAATATAATAAAATAATTAATATATCTGTACAACTACCTTTGTGAGTACCATGGACATCTTAAGGATAGAAAAATGACGCATAGGTCTCGCTACGCTCTGAAACCAACTTTGTGAATACCATGAACATCTCAAGGATAAAAAGTGGATCATTGGTCTTGCTATGGTCTGACAACAACATGTGAATACCATGAACACGTCGAGGATAGAAAAATGGTGCATAGGTCTCGCTACGCTCTGACATCCACTTTGTGAATACCATGAACACATCAAAGAAAGAAAGTGGTGAATACGTCTCGTTACGCTTTGACATCGATTTTGTGAATACCATGAACACGTAGATGAAAATGGTGCATAGGTCTCGTTCCGCTCTAACAAAAACTTACATTGCGAACGACACTTTCAGTGATAACTCCAACAAGTTTATTTTGTCGTTCATCTTTTCATTGTTAATGCATGATCAAGCTGTGTGTAGCAGAAATTAAACTCGTTCACAACATCTTCTTTAAACTTCTAAACAGTTTTTATTTTCAGTTTTGTTGACATGTTATATTTTAGTACGGCACTTTTGGGAGAACGTTTATTAACATTACTTGCGTCAAGAGTCTACGAAGCAAAAAAGACTAGTCGCTAACGTGACTAATCAGTTTATAATGCAGTCACTCGGTCGGTAACAGGAACCAATTTACGCGTCCCTAATATAATCTTAACATGTCATGAATCATAACATCAATCATAACATGGACCACTCAGTCGCTAACGTGACCCACTCAGTTGTAAACGTAGTTTATTCAGTCGTTAACGTATTCTATTCAATTTACCTTGACAAATAAAACTGTGCAGTACAATAATCAATCAGACAGTAATCAGACACCTCATGGATTGAAAAGTGATGCATAGGTCTCGCTACGCTCTGACCCAAATTTTGTGAATACCATGAACACCTCATGGATGGAAAAGTGATGCATAGGTCTCGCTACGTTATGACACCAATTTTATGAATACCATGAAAACCTTATTGATTGAAAAGTGATGCATAGATCTCGCTACCCTCTGACACCAAATTTGTGAATACCATGGACACCTCATGGATTGAAAAGTGATGCATAGGTCTCGCTACGCTCTGACACCAATTTTGTGATTACCATGAACACCTCATGGATTGAAAAGTGATGCATAGGTCTCGCTACGCTCTGACCCAAATTTTGTGAATACCATGAACACCTCATGGATTGAAAAGTGATGCTTAGGTCTCGCTTCGCTCTGACACCAAATTTGTGAATGCCATGAACACCTCATGGATTGAAAAATGGTGCATAGGTCTCTTTACGCTCTAACACCAACTTAAATTGCGAACGTCACTTTCAGTGCTAACTCCAAGTTTATTTTGTCGTTAACTTTCATGTTTTCATTGTTGCTGCATGATCAAGCGGTGTGTAGCAATTAAAATTGTTCACAACACCTTCTTTAAACTTCTAAACAGTTTTAATTTTCAGTTTTGTTGACATGTTATATTTTAGTACGTCACCTTTGGCAGAACGTTTAATAACATTACTTGCGTCAAGAGTCTACGAAGCACAAAAGACTAGTCGGTAACGTGGACTAATCAGTCTATAATGCAGTCACTCGGTCGGTAACAGGAACCAATTTACGCGTCCCTAATATAATCTTAACATGTCATCAATCATAACATGGATCACTTAGTCGGTAACGTGACCCACTCAGTTTTAAACGTAGTTTATTTAGTCGCTAACTTCTTCTATTCAATTTACCTTGACAAATCAAACTGTGCAGTAAAATAATCAATCCGTAACATAGGCCGCTCAGACAGTAATGCGGACCATCTAGTCACTAACATGATCAACTCAGTCACTATATATTGTATCAGTCAGTCGGTAATGTTGTCCATTCAGTCGGCAACATGGACAAATCAGTCGGTAACGTGGTCTAGCCTCAGATATGGTAATGACATATAGATTTCTAAAAACCTCTTACTATCAATTCTGAAAATATCGAGAAAGCTATTGTAGTATTAGGCATTCTTGGTTAGAGGTGAATATTTTTGGAACACAATCATCATGAAACAGAATGCGAGTAATCTACTGTACTTTTACTTTAACCAATGACCACTCTTAGCTGTTGAACCATTCGGCGTCGAGTCTCCCAGTAACGACCGATTCGGAACAGCTGATTGTCCAGCTCAGGGCAGGTTGAAATGTGATTTCTATTCATGACACCATCGAGACATTGCGGGCACCTACCGGATTCTGCTAGGGCGAAACAATAGAGGTGGGCCTGGAGATAGTCGTGTCCTGTCAGGAGTCGATGGTCATCCACGCAGTTGCCCTATCGTTTATAGGCGGCAAGGGGCCGAGAGTGCTACGTGATCCTCAATGATTCCCTCTGCTGGCTTCCTCGTGCACATCTTTAATGGTTTCAGGGTTGCATTGATAAGATGTTTGGCAGAGGGGAGGCTGGCTTCTGCGTTTGGTTATTGCATCTTTTACAACGCGTGTAATAATAGAGTCCGAAAAACAGAAAACCATTGTCTTTCTCGTCACTTCTTTGTTGCAAACAGATTTTGCACTAACCTGGTAACATTTCTATATATTATAAACTACGACCTAAGATTTCCTAACAACCAACAAGCCGGAATATAATAACGCATTTCAAACAGTAGGTTATACTCAATTACCTCTACATTTAATTGAGGCGCTGCTAAATCAGATCTCTAACTACTATTAAATAGACCACCTACAAATCGGAAAATACCGATTGCCGGTGAAATAAATTTCAAAGGAATATCCTAAGACAAAGCTTTCCGAGGAGGCATATGCAAAGGGGGATCTAGAGGGAGGCCAATGTTAGCAGAGACATTAGGAAGACAAGAAGGCACGGGAAGAACGCTTCGTAAAAATATATTGAAGAAATATTTTCCGTAATTTGGGGCGTTGTTTCTGAAATAAGACAAGTCTATTGTAAAGTCGGCACCAGGCGACAGGTTCGCACAGTGGCTTCCGATTGTGAAATGACTGCTTTAGTTCCGCAGCCAAATATCGTCCCCTGCTAACTGATTGGCGCGAGAGCTGTTCCGTTACTGCGACGGTTTTGTAATTTTAATTACCCTCGCGAAAGTTACAGAAGAAAATTCAAATCTTGTGAAGCCTTATGTAAGTATTGCCCATGTATACACCCAGATTTAAGCTGGCTGGCTCTCCAAGGCCGGCGAACTATTGTAAGAAAAAATCTCATAGTTTTTAAAATGAGTTTAATAATAAGTTTACTTATAAAACACTAATGAGTTTACTCAAATAACAAGAAATATAAACTATAATTTTTTAAAGTCAATTCCTACTTAGGTCAACCAAAAAAACTTTAGATATTTTTAATTAAAGAATTACAATTAATATAAGTAAAATAACATAGGCTATGCGTTTAAACAGCAGTTCTACCATATAACCTATAACATAAAATCAGCTGTTATATGAAATCATATATTATCACTTATTTTAAGCTAAATGATAAGCTTAAATTACTATATTGCATAAATTGCCTCTTTTGTGAAAAGCTTTTGTCCCACATAAAACTAAAATTAAATAATTAAATTTAATAAATGAATTATTATTTAAAACATTATGTATTAACATCACGAGTCATCCACTACAACTTGAAGAAAAGTATTTGAATTTGAGTGGGTTAATAAAAAGTGTTTTATTAACGGCTGAAAATTTGAACAAGATATATATATATATATATATATACAATATATATATATATATATATATATATATATACAATATATATATATATATATATATATATATATATATATATATATATATACAAAGAGAGTGTGAACTGATAGAAGGAATTGAAAACAAAAATAACTACTTATTGGCCTACGAATTTGGATCAATATCTATCTATTTAGAACTATCTATTTCAGCTTATATTTGTATTAATAACTTTCTATCTATTTAGATAATCGATTGAACCATCACTATATATCTACTGAAAAATCTATTACGACCAATATATCTATCTATATTTATATGTATATATATATATATATATATATATATATATATATATATATATATATTCGATTGCCTATATCATTTAAATGATCACGAGAAAAACATATGCGCACTATAGTGGTTCTGCCAAACTTGAGCGAAATTTTCATCAAAATATATTAATTACAATATTCCAACTAGACAAGAGATATCAACGGAGTATTAACACGCAGGCTTAGTAAGTCATATACTCTGTGTGTAGTATTTTACCGCAGGAAGTGTAACACAAATAGACTGTTCAATAGAGACGGCGCCGCATGGCTAAAGCTGCCCCATTGCGGTATCAATGCGTGGTAGCAGTCCCTCACTATCCCTCTGGTATTGTGGTCTATTTAGTAAAAGGGCACGGGAGATTGGGTTTGGGAATAGGAAGTGGGAATTACTCTCGTACGCCAGCTCTAGCAGTGCAATGGTCCCGAAAGAAAGAAAGATTTACAGTGTTAATAACGCCTTTCCAAGCGAACACGTAGCGACTCCAACACGACAGCTGTGTTCCTCAATACGGTCTTAAGCTTATATAAAATAAAAATTTAATATGTCGTTATTGTTTGCAACACAGTCATATATCTTTTGCTTGACCTTATTTAGTTTAGCGATTCAATTAAGTAACTTTAGTGAGATTTAACGTTAAGGCAGATGGTGTGGCTGTTGTTGGAATTACAGAAAGCATATCCTTATGTAAAACCTTAAAAAATAAATACCCTGTAAACAGACTAGGTATCATTTGATGTCTGACGAAGATAAGAATTCATGCAGAGATTTTGTAGACGTCCTGGGACACTAAAGGTATCTCAGAGGTACTATCTAGGTCTGGGACGCTAATGGTATCTTAGATACTACCTAGGTCTAGGATGCTAATGGTATCTCAGATACTATCTAGGCCTGGGACACTAATGGTATCTCAGATACTGTTTTGGTCTGGGATATTAATGGTATCTTAGATACTATCTAGGTCTGGGATGCTAATGGTATCTCAGATACTATCTAGGCCTAGGACACTAATGGTATCTCAGAGACTATGTAGGTCTGAAATGCTAATGGTATCTCAGATACTAACACGGTCTAGGATGCTAATGGTAACTCAGATACTATCTAGGTCTGGGATGCTAATGGTATCTCAGATACTATCTCGGTCTAGGATGCTAATGATATCTCATTACTATCTAGGTCTGGGATGCTAATGGTATCTCAGATACTGTCTCGGTCTGGGATGGTAATGGTATCTCAGATACTATCTAGGTCTGGGATGCTAATGGTATCTCAGATACTATCTAGATCTGGGATGCTAATGGTAACTCAGTACTATCTCGGTCTAGGATGCTAATGGTATCTCAGTACTATCTAGGTTTGGGATGCTAATGGTATCTTAGATACTGTCTCGGTCTAGGATGCTAATGGTATCTCAGATACTATTTAGGTCTGGGATACCAATGGTATCTCAGATACTATCTAGGTCTGGGATGCTAATGGTATCTCAGATACTATCTAGGTCTGGGATGCTAATGGTATCTCAGTACTATCTCGGTCTAGGATGCTAATGGTATCTCAGTACTATCTAGATTTGGGATGCTAATGGTATCTCAGATACTGTCTCGGTCCACGATGCTAATGGTATCTCAGATACTATCTAGGTCTGGGATGCTAATGGTATCTCAGATACTATCTAGGACTGGGATGCTAATGGTATCTCAGATACTATCTAGGTCTGGGCTGCTAATGGTATCTCAGATACTATCTAGGTCTGGGATGCTAATGGTATCTCAGTACTATCTAAGTCTGGGAAGCTAATGGTATCTCAGATACTGTCTCGGTCTAGGATGCTAATGGTATCTCAGTACTATCTAGGTTTGGGATGCTATTGGTATCTCAGTACTATCTCGGTCTAGGATGCTAATGGTATCTCAGTACTATCTAGGTCTGGGATGCTAATGGTATCTCAGATATTATCTCGGTCTATGATGCTAATGGTATCTCAGTACTATCTCCGTCTAGGATGCTAATGGTATCTCAGATACTATCTAGGTCTGGGATGCTAATGGTATCTCAGTACTATCTCGGTCTAGGATGCTAACGGTATCTCCGTAGTATCTAGGTCTGGGATGCTAATGGTATCTCAGATACTATCTAGGTCTGGGATGCTAATGGTATCTCAGATACTATCTAGGTCTGGGATGCTAATGGTATCTCAGATACTATCTAGGTCTGGGATGCTAATGGTATCTCAGATACTGTCTAGGACTGGGATGCTAATGGTATCTCAGATACTATCTAGGTCTGGGATGCTAATGGTATCTCAGATACTATCTAGGTCTGGGATGCTAATGGTATCTCAGTACTATCTAGGTCTAGGATGCTAATGGTATCTCAGATACTGTCTCGGTCTAGGATGCTAATGGTATCTCAGTACTATCTAGGTTTGGGATGCTATTGGTATCTCAGTACTATCTCGGTCTAGGATGCTAATGGTATCTCAGTACTATCTAGGTCTGGGATGCTAATGGTATCTCAGATATTATCTCGGTCTATGATGCTAATGGTATCTCAGTACTATCTCCGTCTAGGATGCTAATGGTATCTCAGATACTATCTAGGTCTGGGATGCTAATGGTATCTCAGTACTATCTCGGTCTAGGATGCTAACGGTATCTCCGTAGTATCTAGGTCTGGGATGCTAATGGTATCTCAGATACTATCTAGGTCTGGGATGCTAATGGTATCTCAGTACTATCTCGGTCTAGGATGCTAATGGTATCTCAGTACTATCTAGGTCTGGGATGCTAATGGTATCTGAGTACTATCTCGGTCTAGGATGCTAATGGTATCTCAGATACTATCTAGGTCTGGGATGCTAATGGTATCTCAGTACTATCTAGGTCTGGGATGCTAATGGTATCTCAGATACTATCTAGGTCTGGGATGCTTAATGGTATCTCAGTACTATCTAGGTCTGGGATGCTAATGGTATCTCAGATACTATCTAGGTCTGGGATGCTAATGGTATCTCAGTACTATCTCGGTCTAGGATGCTAATGGTATCTCAGTACTATCTAGATTTGGAATGCTAATGGTATCTCAGATACTGTCTCGGTCTACGATGCTAATGGTATCTCAGATACTATCTAGGTCTGGGATGCTAATGGTATCTCAGATACTATCTAGGACTGGGATGCTAATGGTATCTCAGATACTATCTAGGTCTGGGATGCTAATGGTATCTCAGATACTATCTAGGTCTGGGATGCTAATGGTATCTCAGTACTATCTAAGTCTGGGAAGCTAATGGTATCTCAGATACTATCTAGGTCTGGGATGCTAATGGTATCTCAGATACTATCTAGGTCTGGGATGCTAATGGTATCTCAGTACTATCTAGGTCTGGGATGCTAATGGTATCTCAGATACTATCTAGGTCTGGGATGCTAATGGTATCTCAGATTCTGTCTAGGACTGGGATGCTAATGGTATCTCAGATACTATCTAGGTCTGGGATGCTAATGGTATCTCAGATACTATCTAGGTCTGGGATGCTAATGGTATCTCAGTACTATCTAGGTCTAGGATGCTAATGGTATCTCAGATACTGTCTCGGTCTAGGATGCTAATGGTATCTCAGTACTATCTAGGTTTGGGATGCTATTGGTATCTCAGTACTATCTCGGTCTAGGATGCTAATGGTATCTCAGTACTATCGAGGTCTGGGATGCTAATGGTATCTCAGATATTATCTCGGTCTATGATGCTAATGGTGTCTCAGTACTATCTCCGTCTAGGATGCTAATGGTATCTCAGATACTATCTAGGTCTGGGATGCTAATGGTATCTCAGTACTATCTCGGTCTAGGATGCTAACGGTATCTCCGTAGTATCTAGGTCTGGGATGCTAATGGTATCTCAGATACTGTCTCGGTCCACGATGCTAATGGTATCTCAGATACTATCTAGGTCTGGGATGCTAATGGTATCTCAGATACTATCTAGGACTGGGATGCTAATGGTATCTCAGATACTATCTAGGTCTGGGCTGCTAATGGTATCTCAGATACTATCTAGGTCTGGGATGCTAATGGTATCTCAGTACTATCTTAGTCTGGGAAGCTAATCGTATCTCAGATACTGTCTCGGTCTAGGATGCTAATGGTATCTCAGTACTATCTAGGTTTGGGATGCTATTGGTATCTCAGTACTATCTCGGTCTAGGATGCTAATGGTATCTCAGTACTATCTAGGTCTGGGATGCTAATGGTATCTCAGATATTATCTCGGTCTATGATGCTAATGGTATCTCAGTACTATCTCCGTCTAGGATGCTAATGGTATCTCAGATACTATCTAGGTCTGGGATGCTAATGGTATCTCAGTACTATCTCGGTCTAGGATGCTAACGGTATCTCCGTAGTATCTAGGTCTGGGATGCTAATGGTATCTCAGATACTATCTAGGTCTGGGATGCTAATGGTATCTCAGATACTATCTAGGTCTGGGATGCTAATGGTATCTCAGATACTATCTAGGTCTGGGATGCTAATGGTATCTCAGATACTGTCTAGGACTGGGATGCTAATGGTATCTCAGATACTATCTAGGTCTGGGATGCTAATGGTATCTCAGATACTATCTAGGTCTGGGATGCTAATGGTATCTCAGTACTATCTCGGTCTAGGATGCTAATGGTATCTCAGTACTATCTAGATTTGGGATGCTAATGGTATCTCAGATACTGTCTCGGTCTACGATGCTAATGGTATCTCAGATACTATCTAGGTCTGGGATGCTAATGGTATCTCAGATACTATCTAGGACTGGGATGCTAATGGTATCTCAGATACTATCTAGGTCTGGGATGCTAATGGTATCTCAGATACTATCTAGGTCTGGGATGCTAATGGTATCTCAGTACTATCTAAGTCTGGGAAGCTAATGGTATCTCAGATACTATCTAGGTCTGGGATGCTAATGGTATCTCAGATACTATCTAGGTCTGGGATGCTAATGGTATCTCAGTACTATCTAGGTCTGGGATGCTAATGGTATCTCAGATACTATCTAGGTCTGGGATGCTAATTGTATCTCAGTACTATCTAGGTCTAGGATGCTAATGGTATCTCAGATATTATGTCAGTCTGAGATGCTAATGGTATCTGAGATACTATCTAGGTCTGGGACTCTAATGGTATCTCAGTACTATCTCGGTCTGGGACGCTAATGATATCTCAGATACTATGTCAGTTTGAGATGCTAATGGTATCTGAGATACTATCTAGGTCTAGGATGCTAATGATATCTCAGATACTATCTAGGTCTGGGATGCTAATGGGATGGACTATTAAGGCAACTTGACAGTGTGGGGCTGTGATAGACTCGTGTCACTGGAAAAGTTCTTTGTCTAGAACCTTCCAGACATTGAGTGATGTCCCTCAGCTAAGACAAGTGATTTACCTAATTAAAACCGACCTCACATTTAACCTCAATTTTTAAAAATAAAAGAAAATAATAATAAATGCTATACGAATAAATAATATAAACATTTTAAACGGAATATTCTTTTTGGAAATGATTATTTTAGAAACAAAATTCGTAGCTTTTTAATTTCTATTTCTCAGTTGATATACAATTTAAAAACCACGAATAAATATAATTCGTTTATTTGTAAAACGAATTGTTAACAAAGGATATAGTAAAATGCACATTTAAATACTGCAGCTGCAAATAACGTGATTTCAACGAAACCAATACTTTATAAAGTTTCATTACAATATACATTCTTGCGAGTTCGCGTAACTGGGTCCCTTCTCGAGGGAGATGAGGAGCAGAGATTTATCATCCCCTTAGAGTTTTCAACGACACACCCCTCCTCCCACGAGAAAGAACATACTGTGTTCTTTTTTAAAATTTTGCGAATCCCAAATGTCTTACCGACGTAGAATAAGACGAACTTTAGCGAGTGAATTGCCGCAGCGTTTTATTGCGAAAAACATCCCCTCTTCTATCAAGTTTGTCTTAAAGCAGACTTCGTAATTTCATACAATGCTATTTCACGCCCTGATAATGCCACGTGATTGAGCCATTCTTTCTGACTTTATAATAATCGATCAGAACCTACGCACTTCGCTCTGTGTTTTCGGGACTGTTAGCCGACATTCTGTGTTTCAGGTGGACAGCTCACCAACCAAGTTTACTTCACCCATTCTCACTTCGCCCAGAGTCTCTTTACCCGTTCTCAATTCACCTATTATCACTTCACTTCACACATTATCACGTCACCCAGGCTCACTTCACACATTGTCACGTCACCCAGGCTCACTTCACACATTCTCACATCGCCCAGGCTCACTTCACACATTCTCATATCACCCAGACTCACTTTACACATTCTCATATCACCCAGGCTCACTACACATTCTCACATCACCCAAGCTCACTTCACACATTCTCAATTCGCCCATTCACGCTTCACGTCACACATTCTCACGACACCTAGGATCACTTCCCACATTCTCTCATCACCCAGGCTCACTTCATCCATTCTCAATTCACCCATTCTCATTTCACTTCACACCTTCTCACATCACCCAGACTCACTTCACACATTCTCACATCACCCAGGCTCACTTCACCCATTCTCACTTCACTTCACCCATTATCACCTCACTTCACATATTCTCACGTCACCCAGGCTCACTTCATACATTCTCACATCACCCAGACTCACTTCACGCATTCTTACATCACCCAGGCTCACTTCATACATTCGTACGTCACCCAGGCACACTTCACTCATTCTCACGTCACCCAGGCTTACTTCACACATTCTCACATCACCCAGGCTCACTTCACACATTCTCACTTCACTTCACCCATGCTCACTTCACTTCACACATTCTCACGGCACCCAGGCTAACTTCACACATTCTCAAGTCACCTAGGTTCACTTCACCGATTCCCACTCTACCCACGCTCGCTTCACCAAGGCTGGGAACAAGTCTACTTCAAGTAAGAGACTCTGCCCACACAAGGGTAACGTTCCCCTTTTACCAATACCATGAGATCCTTATGTCCTTACCTTATACGTACCTAACTCCATCTATCCTTCCTTATTCGTATCTTATAAGGGATTGTAACGGATACCCAATATACGCTCTGATATTACCTACCCCGAACGAGAGCAGGTCTATTTCAGATCATTAACGCAAGACCATGTGTAGACAATAGATGCCATATCATTCATCTATAATTTTCAACAGTTACAGTGGGCGTACCCTTCACCAGTGACAGGGGGCGTACACTTCACTAGTGACAGTGGGCGTACGCTTACCCAATGACAGTAGGTGTATTCTTCACTAGTGACAGTGGGTGTATCCTTCACCAATGACAGTAGACTAGTGACAGTGGGCATACGTTTTTCCTTTTATTGTGGGCGTGCCCTTCACCAGTTACAGTGGGCGTACCTTTCACCAGTGACAGTGATTATATCCTGCAACAGTGACAGTGGATGTATCCTCTACCAGTGACAGTGTGGGTGTTATTTACCAATGACAGTAAGCGTATCCTTCACCAGTGTGTGCCAGTGGGCGTGACTTAACGCAATGACAGTGGGAGTATCCATTACCGGTTACAGAGTAATCGTGTCGTCCATATACTTCAAAAGTGACAGTGAGTGATTCCGTTACTTGTAACAGTGTTGGTATCCCTTACCAGTGACCTTCACCAGTGAAAGTGGGCGTGGTCGTCATTAGTGATAATGGACTTATCATACACCAGTGACAGTGGGACTAATGTCAGTGGATTTATCCTACACCAGTGACAGTATTGACAGTGTTCACTACTTCACTACTGACTGTATTCCCACTTTATATTTATGTTTTACTAAAGTGTATTCATCGATAGGAATTGAGCTTGGTATGTAAGTAACGCAGATATTTAGTAATAAAACTAAAGCTTGAAATTTATTTGATTAGGCGTCTTTCAGTGACAAAATAATCAGCTTTAATGAGTACAAATACACGTGCAAAGTTTGAATTTCAACTCTTATTTATTTACAATGTAAATTAGAAAGTTGTAAATATATATTGTGAATTCTATTTCTGCTCATTTAGTTTGATGATAATGCAACTGATTCGCAGCTGTTCAAATATCATGATTTATTGATAAATTTCGTTTAGATTACACAATCACATTTATTAATTCAACATTTGCAGCATTTTGTTCCTCTATATTGTTTTGCCTTTCAGTTATGACGAAATTGTTAAATGAAAATACACAATTCCCAGAACCGTTTCACAATATTTACTTTACTAAATCGTGCATTGCATTAACTGACAATATTCTAATTACATATAATTATTTGTAAACTAAGCGTATAAATGTTATTCTAAAGTGAATATTTTTTTTTTTTTATGCGTCTGAACAGAAACGTTATATGGCAACAATTATCGAGATGGCAGGTCTTGAAACCATCAACATACGTTACCCAACCTTCGTCTAGCTGCACATTTACACTGACGGATCCTGTGATCCTGCCACTGGCCGTACAGGAGCGGACTACCACTCCTCACTCTTTACAGGGTGCATCGCAGTTGGTTTTCCCCTGAGCAACTATGGCGGGGAAATAGCGGCTGTATATGAAGCCGCTCGAAAACTAACTTCATTGAGAAATTACCGAAAAGCTGTGTTCTTTGTTGACTCTCAATCTGCAATCACGGCCCTCTCCACCAACACTGACACCAATTGCAGGCGAACTTTCAACTGTCGCGCTCTACTAAGTGATCTCTCTGAAAGCGGTTGGGAACTTACTCTACAGTGGATTCCAAGCCACGTTGGAATTCCAAGGAATGAAAAGGGGAACGAATTAGCGAAATCAGGCCTATCCCTACTCAGCCAATGATGCCTCTGTCCCTGACCTTCTCCAAGCCAAGGATTGATCAAGCGGTGAGGGCAAGAACATCTGCCAGACACAGGTACGCCGCGGAAGGGAAGAGCTGGGAATCTATCGTCAAGAACAACCCATTTAACCGAAAGCTGTCACGTCCAGTTGGTGTGGCCGCCTTTCGAACTCTGACAGGACACGATTACCTCGCTGCTCATTTGACCAGAATAGGAGTACTCGCCTCCGCAAACTGCCCGCTCTGCACAGCACCTGAAGCAATTTTGAACGCCCAACATCTGTTTGAATGCCAAGGACTGCGGAACGTTCGCGATGAAGCATATGTCTCAGACATAGAGCATCTCGCCTTCCTCTACTGGACTGCGCGGCACCGAATGGCTGAAATGTCAAGAGTGGGCGTTGGATAAAGTAAAGTAAGTACAATTATGGAGATGGCGTGACACTAGTAACAACACACTCATATGTGTGCATAAGACCATAGTGAACACATTTATATGGCTGTATATATGTGGAGTATATAACTATTTTGGCTTAAATTAGGTGAAAAAATAGGGCTTCATACAGCAGTTGATTTTATGTTATAGGTTAGGTTGTAAAAAAACTGTTTTAAGCTTTAGGTTATGTTTCTTTATTTATTGTACATTATTATTTAAAATTGTTATAAGCCAATATATAAAACAAAATATTTATTTATATTTCAATGAATCTTACTTCAGTTAATTAAATATAATGTAAATGAGTGTTATATTTTTATTCCATTATTTTAAATGAAAACTTACTTAAGAGCCTCTAACACTTTTAAAGAACCGATTTTAATTATTTCGTGAAACACAATTTTTATTCTGTAAATCTGTCAACATTTAACCAAGCATTTTTTTAAATATTATCTACATCCTTCTATTAATTAATACACTAACTAAATCTTATCAGAACGCCTCTTAAGGAATTATATTCTTCAAATAATCTTTTTTATTATTCACTTCTATGGAGCAGTTCCACTGACGGCCACGTTTTTTCAATTTCTTCTATTAGTCAACATCCCCTATGTTTATATATCTGGTTCAAATTTTCAATCGCTAATAAAATACGTTTTTATTCATCCACTCTTTTTTAAAACTTGTAGCGGATAACACTTGATATTATTACAGTTTTTATAAAAATAATTATAATTACATTTAAATAATTAATTTTAGTTTTATATGGGAGATAATGTTTTCACAAAAGGAATAAGGTATGCATTATAGTTATTGCGTCCCATTTGGATTAAAGTAAGCGATAACATTTAAGCTGTTTAAACACATAGGATATGTTAATATAATTGTATTTTTTTACTAAAAAGTAACTAAAATAAAGTTATTCTTTGTTGAGCTAAGTAGGAACTGAATTTTTAAAAAAACCTGTGTTTTCATTACTTGCTTCTCGTACAGTAATTAAGATGAAGTTTAATGTGGCGGGGCTTACAATAAAGTCATTATAATGCATTAGGCAAAACTTCAAAGGGAGGCGGAAAGTACAGACAAACACAAGTTTACTATAGACTATTTAATTGAGACAAATTAAACCCACATCCCACTCTAAGCTTCACCTCTGCTACAAGTTGTTTCCGGCCAGAGTCGACTGGGCAGCTATGTACAGCCGGGCTCGATATTGTACTAAAAAGATATTATCCATGTTCTAGTGCCTCGATAACTGCTACACGAGTTAGTGACTTCATGATTTGAAGCAAGTGATGTAAACAACAAAATTTTCAAGTAAATTCCTACTAAAATGTTTATTTTAGTTACTTTTTATTAAATAAATACAATAAATACAATAAATATAAATAAAGTAACATAACTCATGCTTTAAAACACCAGTTCTACCACATAACCTATAATATCAGCTGTTTTATAAAATCATATGGTATCACTTATTTTCAGCGAAATAGGTCGGAGTATTTAACTTGCATACCTTGCCCCTTTTGTGAAACTTTTTTCTCCCAAATAGCTCTCAAGTCTATTTTTGGCCCGGAAAGCCTTTCCTACAGTAGATATTACTTTACTATGTAGAGTAAAACAAAATAACCTAGTTGATACAAATCTCACCTATTTTGTAATACACGTAATAGACACTCTGAGATTAGAAAATGACAACATGGAAATGTGTAGTAAGAAACAAGTCTTTAGGCTCATGATGAAAACAAAAGATGTTATGTAGCGCTTAATTGTAGGGGAAAACATCTTTTGCTTTTGTAAACCAAATTTTTCAGTAAGGGTTAAACTATTATCCAGGTATAAAAAAACCGTGCCTCTCCCAACTAGTCTACAGTCACCAGGTCTGTAGAACATCAAACAGTAAATTAGCCTCTGGGAGCTTTTGGGGTATGAAATGAATATCCAAACCCCCCCCCCCTCCCCAAACCAGTGGGTCCGGTAGATACTCCTAGAGACTAAGCGATAGTACAATAAAATTTACTATAAATCTGTACTTTTAACCCTAGAGGACTCGCGCTAATACCCGTTACACCAGAGCTCGCGCGGGGTAATTATTTACCACAACTAGTTTTCAGGTCAATATAAGTAAAATAATTGGTGTTATAGATAAAAAATTATTCAAATATATTTTGTTATATTATAAAAGAAATTAACAAACTCATACAATATGATTTCCTTTTTTATACGTCAAAACACTCTTCACATACTTCAACTAAATGGTCTTTACATACACTTTTGCCACAATTAGCACAGCATTTAGTTGTTTTCTTGTCTAAATTCCTCGGGCAAAAACCACACCTGCAATAAAATAGTTTTTTGTAATACTCCAAAATATAAAGCTATACACTGTAAATAAACGTTTTTTGTTTCAATAATCATAAAAACTAAATATTTCATACGGAAGAATAGTATACAAACACAATATACAAAGGTTTTAGCAAACACTCTTTTTTCCAAAGCTTTTTTTGAAAAATTTAAAGTCATATGATTGTTTATGCAATTTTTACTGTTTGTAAATATGTTTTACATATTATATTGAGGGGCTTTTGTTCAAAAGGAAATAGGTATTATTTAGTATGTGTGTGTTGTTTTCTATTATAGTTTATACTTGTATAATATTTATTTATAATATATTCTAATATAACAGAAAGCTAATACGTAACTAGTAATTCTTTTATTTACCTTGCATTTTTTCTTTGCAGTTGTGATTGCCGTTGTTGTTGTCCTATAACAAATCTGATTCTGGTGCGCAGTTCTTTTGGAAGAGTTACAATTAATGAGCAATTCTGAATATGGTTCTTTACGAGTTCTGTGCCTAAAGTCTTTAGAAAGGTTCTCCTAGGATTATTTTGTTGAGTATTTGTTTCGTAAATTATTTGAGAATTTATTCCAACAACGTCAAGTATAAAAAAGAATACTGTCAATGGCCATCGGTTACTTGTTCGTGACACTGTATAGTTAGAGCACATACGGTCCACCACGTCAACACCCCCTTTGGTGAGATTATAAAATGTTATAAGTTCTGGTTTTTTTTGTTCACCGGTAGAATCATCAATTTTGTTGTTGTAGTGCATTGTTGACAGTCCTAGTACAACTTTATTTTTTGTTGGCACGTATGATACCAGAGTCATATTTTTCTCATGGAATCCAAACGAACTGCTGCACATTTTTTTATTTTTGGTTTGAACAAATTCTAGAGGTATCTCGGTTTTATTTTTACGTAATGTTCCGACAATTGTTAATTTGTGGTTTTTCAACAAATCAAGTGCTATGGGTATGCTAGTAAACCAGTTGTCCATAGTAACATTCCTGTTTGTTCCTGCAATAGGTCGAATCATTCTCTTTACAACATCTTGTACAGAGTTACTTATTAGAAAGGGGCCAGCAGGTTGAGTTCCAGCATATATTTCCATGTTATTCGTATAGCCTGTACGAGCATCACAAAGCATAAAAATTTTTATCCCGTACTTAGCCGGCATGTTTCTAATATACTGTCGAAACCTACAGCGACCCCTGAAACCTTCAAGATGTTCGTCTAGAGTAGCATATTCACTTACAGTATACGAATTTTGACTGTTCAATATAGTCTTTTCAAAAATGTGTCGAATATGTGTTATCTATTTTTTTCTTATTTATTAGGAATATACTGTGGTTGAATTTAATAATAAATACACAAAAACCTCTTAACCACATTAAAGAAAGTTTGTGGTTAAGAGGTTTTTGTGTATTTATTATTTTTTTCCTGTTTGTTCTGGTAGAAATATCATCAAAACGTAATAATTGCAACAAAAAATGGAATCTATGTCTTGACATTGTACACATTGCTATATCCAAACCCGTCCCGTCTGTTGTCCATATATCTTTAGAATTTTTGTGTGAAGACTTCATTGCTCCACAAATATACAAAACCCCAATCAAAGCTCTAATTTCTTCAAAAGAAGTTTCGTTTGCATCTCTCTCCCTTCCAAAATTAGCCTTTTTTGTGTTTATGTATTTATTTGTGCAAGACACTATGTAATGAATCAAGTCATTGTCAAATAACTGATTCCATGCTTTCAGGGGTGTATTTGAATGTTTTGCTTCTCCCTTTACCCCTGGCAAATGAATTATAATGTTACGCGAAGGTGTTCTTACATTTTGCGGGGGCGGTTTGCGATACCATTTTATCGGTGGCTCAATCACTCTACCTTTTTTCTCAATTTTGGATGTGCCATAGTAACAAGTAACGCGTTCACGATAAGGTAAATCATCTTCGTCAGAGGTGTACTCATCCAAGTTCAGCTCTAAGCTACATCTTTTAGCGTAATTTTCCTCTAAACTATCATTCACGTCATTTACATTACCAGAGTTACTTGGATATTCAATTCCGAAATCCAAATCTCGGTCAACATTTTTATAAACAATACTAGCCTGATCAACATCACTGCAAGCACTTTGTTCACTCTCGGAATAATGCACACTTTCCTCAACATGATCACTTTCATCACTTGAAGATCTTCCATATACTTCATCTTCCGTCTCTTGTAACCAGCGATTTATAAAATTTGTGTCGTCTCTTATCGCCATGACAAAATATGAACGTAAATAATTTCAAATGGATTATTAGGTCTATAAAATAAAACTAACTTCAGTTATAAAATCCTAACAAAATACACATCAAAATAAAATTCATTCGTAAAAATATTGCAAAAAACAATGAAAACTAATTTACGTTATAAAAATCTTACAAAATACAATTTAAAATAAACTTCACTTTTAAAAACCTCGAAAAATACAAATAGAAACAAACTTCACATATAGAAAACAGTAATGTAACGTGAGGACTCCCGCGGGGTAAATACTTTCCAAGCTGTGGCACCAATAACTTCAAACCGTTATAGGTAAGCAAAAACTGTCAAACTATGCGATGTATAAGCAGAAATAGATACAGGGCGAGTCCATTAGAAGGTATGTAGGGGGAGGAAGCATTTCAGGATTTGCAACTGTTTTATAATCTTTGTTGGAAACTCACTGGGAGAATAATTACCGCGAGTCCTCTAGGGTTAAATCATAAATGTGATATCTTAAATTGAGAGATTAAAGCATTCAAGATTTATGTGCACAAAATAATGTTTAAAATATTATTAAAGTGGTATTTTAGTTACTATTTTGACAAATAAGCATCATGGAAGAATAATGGGGACCATCTTTTTAAAAACGGGACATCTGGTCACCTTAGGCCACTAACGAGAGCTGTTCCGTTACTGCGACGGCTTTATAATTTCAATTATCCTCGCGAAAGTTACTGATGAAAACCAAAGCCTTGTGCAGTCTTATATATTTAATAGACATGTATGGCTACTCCAAGGCCCAGATTCTTTAACGAAATAATCTAGTAATTTTTAAAATGATTTTAAGAAATATGCTTACTTATATAAGATGTACAATAGTGAGTTTCTTCATTACAAAAGTAATAACTACAATTATTATAACTAAAGTAGCATAACCTATGCGTTAAAACGACTGTTCTAATACATAACCTATAACACAAAATCAGCTGTTTTGTGAAACCATAAGTTATCGATTATTTCAAACAAAATGGGAATATATATATATATATATAAGTAGAGTGTGAGCTAATAGAAGGAATTTATTAATATTAAAGTAACATAACCTATGCGTTAAAACAGCTATTCTACCAAGTAACCTATAAAATCAGCTGTTTTATGAAATC
Organism: Prosapia bicincta; assembly: GCA_036971475.1. Taxonomy (NCBI): domain Eukaryota; kingdom Metazoa; phylum Arthropoda; class Insecta; order Hemiptera; family Cercopidae; genus Prosapia; species Prosapia bicincta. Next base: position 27,819,885 of record JBAIZL010000002.1, read on the forward strand.
ATATGTTATCACTTACCTAAAGTCAAATGGAAAGGAGTAACTATATTGCATTCCTTGTCCTACTGTAAAAGGTTTTCTCCCATATAAATTTAAAGTTAATTTATTAAAATCACTGAAATAATATATGGAAGAAATTTGTATTAACATCAAGTGTCATTCACTACATGTTTAAAAAAAATGTAATTGAACTTGAGTGGATGAATAAAAACCTATTTTACTAAGACAGAAAATGTTTACAAAATAGGGAGAGTGTGAACTAATAGAAGCAATTGAAAAAGTGATATTTATAGTATTGAAGTGTACTAATGCAGTGCTAGAACGAGCATCAACTGTGCATAAGCCGCCGCTATGTAAGGGGGAGATGGAACATCTCACTGCCGAATATCCTTGTAGACTTTCTAGAAAGAGATATCAAAGGGTTATAATTGGTGGCGAAGGTGGACTTAATGTTTGACAAGAACAAACACTTCCGCCCGGAAGTTTACTTTAATTTTCAAACCTTGGCTTAACTTTTGCTGCTTTTCAAACGAACTGGAATTCCCTCCCTGTATTACTTCTGCAAACGAGATAATTTAATAGACACACGTTGGCCACAGATCTGAGTTTTCCTCGATGGCCAATTAAATTATGTGTTTTAAAATCAACAACTGAAGTATTGGTAAAACCTGTCCACCTCGATGTTTTACCACTATCTTGGATTGAAATTTGATGATTTTAAAAAATTCCCAATATTAGTTTACACTCTGCCTATGTATATCTTGTTCAAATTTTCAATCTTTAATAAAATACTTTTATTCATCCACTCAAGTTTAAATACATTTTTGTAAACTTATATTGGATGACACTGATGTTAATACAGTTTTTTCAAACATTAATTCGTTTTTAATTTTATTTTTATATGTGCAAACGTTTTTTGTAAATTGTAACATATTATTTCATAAAATATCTGATTTTTTGCTATAGGGAATATGTTAGAACAGCTGTTTTAACTCATAGGTCATGATACTTAATTTCTATTAATGGTAGATATTAATTAAAAAGTAACTAAAAAAAGGTAGTAATACAATGTTTGTTCGTTGGCCTAAATATAAGTAACTTTAAAAAACCTTTTTATATTACTTGTTTTAGAAAAGAAAATCAAGGGTAGAAATTATTTTTGCAATTACAGAACTGTTTAATGTATTTAAATATAACAATTGGTTCGGTTACGTAGCAACAGATACTTGAGTAAAACGTTCAGAATGAAAGTCAAAGGCTGTGTTCCATGTTGGTATACAACATATCCGAAGTATTCCAACCAATAGCGTATAGCAGCTACAGATACAGTGGATTTGGGTTTTTTTCATGTCCACCTTCTATAGCCCATAAGAGACATATTAACAAAGATTTTATAAGGTTAAGTTATGTGCACTTGTGATTACATCAATGCTTGAAGCTTAGGAATATTTTGGATCTGTTGGCTTTATTTACAACCTCCATAAAATATTGACTAAACTAAACATAAATTTGTCGTAACTTAGGCTGAAAGCGTTCGTCTTTATTACTTCGTCTCAGAGAAAATGGACATCTCCGGCGCAGGCTGGTCGCTGTATAGTGTGGTTGTTGGAATGGGCGTTGTCATGGACCAGAACAATTCTCGGACTTGCAAGTTTGTGCTAAACAAGCTCAGCCACTAATGAGTTAAGATGTCAGTCTCTGCTGAGCATATTACCCGTGAGCAGTGTGCTATACAGCACCTTTTTCAATATAGGTGCGACAATCTATCACCTCCAATACAGTTTCGGGCTAGTGCCTAGTGTCTATTGTTTCCATACACTAAAATTAGGCTCGAATTGTTTAAACCATGGCTTGAATGAATGTTCTTCCAAACTATTAAAGATCTTCGATAACACACAGGAATCAATGGGGCAAAATCTTAGCGGGTATATGTAAGGCTAAATAAATGCATCGGGAAACATAAACCAATGGATATTGCAGCAAAAGTAAACTTTAATATCAATATAAACACAATAATTTTCAGGTTTTGCACTATTAGAACGTGTTGGTAGATATTGCAGAGCAAGTGTGCATAATGCCAGGTATAAAAACGTGGAGGTGCTGGTAGGGAAGTAGTAACAAAGCCTCTTCTACGTAGTTATTGGGAGATAATAAGAAAAGTCCTTATTCCTGGAGGTGCCGATTGATCATCTCAAACTAGGAACATGTAGGTAGATATTGCAGAGCAAGTGTGCATAGTGCCAGGTATAGGAACGTGGAGGTGCTGGTAGGGAAGTAGTAACAAAGCCTCGCCTGTTGTAGTTATTGGGAGATAATGTGAAAAGTCCTTATTCCTGGAGGTGCTGATTGATCTTCTCAAACTAGGAACATGTAGGTAGATATTGCAGAGCAAGTGTGCATAGTGCCAGGTATAGGAACGTGGAGGAGCTGGTAGGGAAGTAGTAACAAAGCCTCGCCTGTTGTAGTTATTGGGAGATAATGTGAAAAGTCCTTATTCCTGGAGGTGCTGATTGATCATCTCAAACTAAGAACATGTTGGTAGATATTGCAGAGCAAGTGAGCATAGTGCCAGATATAGGAACGTGGAGGTGCTGGTAGGGAAGTAGTAACAAAGCCTCTTCTACGTAGTTATTGGGAGATAATGTGAAAAGTCCTTATTCCTGGAGGTGCTGATTGATCATCTCAAACTAAGAACATGTTGGTAGATATTGCAGAGCAAGTGTGCATAGCGCAGGTATAGGAACGTGGAGGTGCTGGTAGGGAAGTAGTAACAAAGCCTCTCCTGCGTAGTTATTGGGAGATAGTGGCCAAATTCCTTGTTCGTGGAAGTGATGATTGATAATCTCAAACAAAGAACGTGTTGGTAGATATTGCAGAGCAAGTGTGCATAATGCCAGGTATAAAAACGTGGAGGTGCTGGTAGGGAAGTAGTAACAAAGCCTCTTCTACGTAGTTATTGGGAGATAATGTGAAAAGTCCTTATTCCTGGAGGTGCTGATTGATCACCTCAAACTAGGAACATGTAGGTAGATATTGCAGAGCAAGTGTGCATAGTGCCAGGTATAGGAACGTGGAGGTGCTGGTAGGGAAGTAGTAACAAAGCCTCTTCTACGTAGTTATTAGGAGATAATGTGAAAAGTCCTTATTCCTGGAGGTGCTGATTGATCATCTCAAACTAAGAACATGTTGGTAGATATTGCAGAGCAAGTGTGCATAGTGCCAGGTATAGGAACGTGGAGGTGCTGGTAGGGAAGTAGTAACAAAGCCTCTCCTACGTAGTTATTGGGAGATAGTGGCCAAATTCCTTGTTCGTGGAGGTGATGATTGATGATCTCAAACAAAGAACGTGTTGGTAGATATTCCAGAGCTAGTGTGCAATTTCCAGGTATAGGAACGTAGAGGTGCTGGTAGAGAAGTAGTAACAAAGCCTCTCCTGCGTAGTTATTGGGAGATAGTGGCAAAATTCCTTGTTCGTATAGGTGATGATTGATAATCTCAAACTAAGAACATGTTGGTAGATTTTGCAGAGCAAGTGTGCATAATGCCAGGTATAGGAACGTGGAGGTGCTGGTAGGGAAGTAGTACAAAGTTTCTCTTACGTAGATATTAGGAGTTAGTGGCCAAATTCCTTGTTCTTGGAGGTGTTGATTGATGATCTCAAACTATGAACGTGTTGGTAGATATTGCAGAAGAAGTGTGCATAGTACCAGGTATAGGAACGTGGAGGTGCTTGAGGGAAGTAGTAACAAAGCCTCTCTTGCGTAGTTATTTTTGAGATAGTGGCCAAATTCCTTGTTCGTGGAAGTGATGGTTGATAATTTCATACTAAGAACGTGTTGGTAGATATTGCAGAACAAGTGTGCATAATGCCAGGTATAGGAACGTAGAGGTACTGGTAGGGAAGTAGTAACAAAGCCTCTCCTGCGTAGCCTACAAAATTCTTCTATAGACTTATTATTTTTACACAATAAGCTAGTTTTTCTCTACATTAGATAATCATTTTCTAATTTATATCACCATTGTTACATATACCCCTATAAATTAACGTGTGTGTATGTATTCACACCGTTTTAACTTGGAATGTAAATAAAAAACTTCTTTAATATAATTGTGGTTTTATAGTAAAACTCTCAAGACGCTGAAGGTTATTTAAAGACAATAACTGTTGCGGTTAGTATGCCAGTCGGATAAGGGGGACTTAGTGAAGCTTGGTAGTTTTATAGTAAAACTCTCAAGACGCTGAAGGTTCATATGTTAATATAAAGACAATAACTATTGCGGTTAGTATGCAGTCGGATAAGGGGGACTTAGTGAAGCTTGGTGTTTTTATAGTAAAACTCTCAAGACGCTGAAGGTTATTTAAAGACAATAACTGTTGCGGTTAGTATGCCAGTCTTATAAGGGGGACTTCTGTCTCTAACACCGGTTGTGTGGAAGGGTTCAAGGTCAGGGGTGTTGCCGTTTGGGAGGGGGTTATGCAAAGTGGAAAGAGGGTTTTGGTTGGGACCGACTTAGTTTGTTTTTGTTGTGGGGGCTGTTTTTACTTACACTCGAGAGATTCTGCCTAACTAACGTTTTCCTGTACAAAGTGTAAAATAAGTGTAAGATACCGAAAAGGTATAAGGTGATGTCCAGGAGTAAGATGGTGTCAAAATAAAGGTGATGATCAGGTGTAAAATTACGACAAATTCTAAGACGTCGACAAAATATTGGGTGATGGCCAGGTGTAAGATGACGACAAAGTGTAAGATAATGACAACATTTAAGGTGATGCCCAGGTGTTAGATGGCGACAAAATGTAAGATGACGACAAAGTATTTGGCGATGCCCAGGTGTAAGATGACGACAAAGTGTAAGATGATGCCCAGGTGTAAGATGACGACAAAATGTAAGATGACGACAAAGTATTTGGCGATGCCCAGGTGTAAGATGACAACAAAGTGTAAGGTGGCGCCAATGTGTAAGATGACAACAAAGTGTAAGGTGATGCCCAGGTGTAAGATGACGACAAGGTGTGAGATAACATCAAGGTATAAGATGATGAGAAGGTGTAAAGTAACGCCAAGGTCTACGATGAATAGAAGGTACTCAAATGCAAATAAAGGCCCTCAAACGTATCGGTCTGTGTTTAAGTTAAGTGTTACCTAATATCATTCGTGTAGCATTGTACAGCTGTTTTATTCGATAAATGCATCCACGAATATTCGGTTCTATAGAATATACCCTACCGTAGCTTATGGATGTATGTATCAGCCACGTCTCTATTCATAGTTTGTTGCTTTATGTTTTCTCAGAAAGAATAATGGATACAAAGTCGGCGCCGCTACAAACCTGATATTAACATAGGTTCGTTGAGTTAAAAACATCGCGTCGAGGGAGGGATGCAATTACTTGTACCCTTAGTGCCGCCACCTCTTACAGCTTGCGAATGCTTAGGCGATCTGTCAGGGGTTAGGCGTGACGTAAGCAACTCCAACACTCTACTTATGTATGTGTGTGTATAAATGTGTGTATATATGTGTGAGTGTATGTGTGCGTGTGTATATATGTGTGAGTGTATGTGTCCGTGTGTATATATGTGTGCGTGGGTTTGTGTATATGCATTTTCGCTCAAATTTAAAAACAAATAAAGTTGCCTGTAAAATGTTCAAGGCAGTGTAGATTGATATGTTTCATGTGGTATGATTATTTTATGACTTTTTCTCAGGAACAGTGAATTTGTTTAAAAATTTTATTTAACCACACGAGGACAAGTAACATTATAAATAATTCAGAGGTAAGAAGTAAATAGTTCCTTTACCTTCCACGTCACGTACAAGAGCGCTGAGGTCACGTATTTACCCCTTATTTATACTTTTCTTAGTCTTGTAAACAAGGATTAAATGCAGACTGTGTCTCTGTGCTGAGATCTGACCAAAGGTTCACAAAACGCGGCCTTTGCACGAAAGCAATCTTAAAATCTTCAAACACAAACAATTTTAAAAGTAAACAGCTACAACGTGCAAGACTATAAAACTGCAATTTTTAACTAATTCTTGGGTAACTAATTGTTAGTTTCATTCTTCCAACACTGCTCGATCATATTTACATTCACATTAATATAACTCATTCAATGTAACATTAGAATCAAAGGTTCCCCTTAATGGATTCTACAACTACCGCCGCAGTAGAGGTTATCCCAAATTCATAAAGTAACTTTATCCACACGAGTCTTGCATGTGTTACAATTACACGAGGTTAAGGAGCGTAAAGCAGCAACATCTTCGGATTATCAGAGAAATATCTTACTCTACTTCCTTAGAAGCACTTGAGGAAAGGTAAGACCTATCTTCGCACTTCACGAAGCAACACATCGTAGCTCAACAACCCCTTGTATTACTACAACATTATAAAGCTCAACCACCCACGTAACGGTGGAACAAACAATAGATCAACCTTTGCATTTCACCGCATGACTCATTGAGCTCAACATCTCCCCGTAAAGGTAAAACATGATGTAACTGAAGCACCCACGTAACAGTGCAACAGGCAATAGATCAACCTTTGCATTTCACCGCATGACTCATTGAGCTCAACATCTCCCCGTAAAGGTAAAACATGATGTAACTGAAGCACCCATGTAACGGTGCAATAGGCAATAGATCAACCTTTGCATTTCACCGCATGACTAATTGAGCTCAACATCTCCCCGTAAAGGTAAAACATGATGTAACTGAAGCACCCACGTAACGGTGCAACAGGCAATAGATCAACCTTTGCATTTCACAACGTGACTCATTGAGCACAACATCTCCCAGTAAAGGTAAAACACAATGTAGCTCAATCACCCACGTAACGGTGATACAAACTATAGATCCACATTTGCTTTTCACCATGTGACTCTCAACATTTCCACCTAATGGTACACTATGATGACGGTCAACCACCCACGCACTTAACGAAGCAACACATTGTATTTCAACGACCCCTTGTAATGATAAAATATTATATAGCTCAACCACCCACGTAACGGTGCAACGAGCTATAGATCAATCTTTGCACTTCACCAAGTAACTCGCTAGGCTCAACATCTCCCCGTAAAGATAAATTATGATGAAACCTAACCACCTACGTAACGGTTCAACAAGCTGTAGGTCAACCTTTGCACTTCACTATGTGATACATTGTAGTTCAACATCTTCCCCTAATGATACAACATGATGAAGCCCAACCATCTACGTAACGGTACAACACAATACTGCCTACAACATGATGAAAATCATTGTTACTCAACTTCTCCTAGTAAAATAAATGTTACAGCTCAACCTACCTACGAAGCAGAGCAACAAGTTATAGATTGACCTCTCCACTTTATAATGCAACAGATTAGAATATATCTCTACGCTTCAGTGTAATGTGACAACTCGTTACAGCTCAACCTCTCACATATTGTACGCACAATATATTGTATCTTCAAGACTCCTCATATTGTTATATCCACGTTGTAGGGCAAGACATTATAGCTCACCCCCCCCCCGTAGGTTCCAAAGTGTTACAGCTCAGCCTCTCTTCGTAACTACAAAATAAAATTATACATCAATCTATTTCCTTCACTGGGCAACATATTGTATCTCAATGACCCTTCATGTTGTTATATCCACGTTGTAGGGCAAGACATTATAGCTCACCCCCCCCCCTCCATAGGTTCTAAAGTGTTACAGCTCAACCTCTCTTCGTAACTGTAAAAACGTTATACATCAACGTTTACATTTCACAGGGATTAATTCTGTATAAATCTCATGATGTCAAATTGTAAATACAGTAAGCATAGCCAATATTTGCCGGTAAAATGTGCGTGCATACAAAGACTTTAGCAAAGGTAAACCTGGGAAGTAACGGCCGAGAGAAGAACGAGCCCCACCTCGCCCTTAAACTGATTACACTCTTCTTACTATAAAGGCTCTGTGTGTCTCTGTAAATAATGAAGTGTTTAGACAAATTACAACGCTGCAGAAAACTGATTTAGCGCTGGCAGCCGTGACGGGGAGAGCGAATTGTTATTCCGTCGCTGAGATACGAAAGCGCCATCGCATTCCGGCCAAGGAATGCAATTTGTTTCCCCTTCGATTGTTTTAGCAATGTTAGCTACTCGCTATTGACAAAATTTATTTTAAAAATTATTTATTCATTTATTTTAAAACAGCTTTTTAACGTCTGTAAACCAAGTTGAAGCGTTTTAAGCAAAGATAACTTCTCCTCTCATTCGACGGGGAATATTACCCCCTAACCTTACCTTACTTCTCATCTACCCATGTGCTATTCTAATGATGGCATCCCCAAGGCTATTTCATGAATAAGGAAAGCTGAAGAAGAAAGTTTTCATAATGTTTTTGTTTATATTGTTGAAAAAAATTATATATATATATATATATATATATATATATATTATATATTATATATATATATATATATATATATATATATATATATTCATATTTATATATACATACACATAAATTTTGACTTAAAAAGTACGTCCAAAATAAATCAAATTACTCTGAAACAGTAGGCAAAAACTTTAGAGGTGGCTTGAATATCTCATTAGTGAACTGGAGCAGACTGAGAAGGACGGCAAAAAAAAAGAAGATTTAAAGTTCTCATTATTGGACGGCAACAAAAGTTTGTTTGAAGTTCCCATTATTAGACTGAATCTGAAGTAGTTGGAAGGCAACAAAATGTGGTTCAAAGTTCCCAATATTGGACTGAATCTGAAGTAGTTGGAAGGCAACAAAATGTTGTTTAAAGTTCCCATTATTAGACGGCAACAAAAAAGGGTTAAAAGTTCCCATTATTAAACCGGGTCTGACTTAGTTGAAAGGCAACAAAATGTGGTTAAAAGTTCTTATTATTGGCCGGAAACAAAAGTTGGTTTAACGTTCCCATTATTGGACTGAGTCTGAGGTAGTTGGAAGGCAACAAAATGTGGTTCAAACCTCCCATTATTGGACGGCAACAAAAGGTGGTTTAATGTTCTCATTAATGGACTGCGTCTGAATTAGTTGGAAGGCAACAAAATGTGGTTTAATGTTCCCATTATTGGACTAGAGCAGCCTGAGATGGAGGTTGAAGCTAGTTTATTAAAGCTAGTTTATCAAAGCTAGTTTATTTTTCATATTGTTAAAGAGAAGCAAACTGAAGTGATAGTAAAAAATATGGTTTTGGTCAACAGTTGTAACCGTGTTATTCCATATGTTTTGTTTTAAAGTAGACTTCGTGTATAGCCGTTTTTTATAATAGAAACTTTCCTGTCCCAAAACTAAAGGAATGAAATTTTTTAAAAATGCGGGTAAAGGCGCAGTTGTTTCGACTTCTGTAAACTTGATTATATTTTTGTGTTTTTATCTTGTGAGATTAGTTGTAGCCTACCAAACGATCATAATTGGTCAGTTATATTATTTTTTTTCTCTAAATAGGTGGAATCAGTTTACATTTTATGTATTGAAACGTTTTCAAAAACTAGAGCCTTGCTTTACTAATTTTTAGTGTGTTATTGAAATGCGGCATGTCACCCTTACAGGTGCGGCTATCACCCTTAGCATGTGGGTTAGACACTGCGAGGTAGTGGTATACAAAAGAAATTCCACCACTTAAGAGGTATAAGATTAAGGCGTGAGATTTTGTTAGTGCTTCATAGCTATCAGTACATAGCATACTTGGTTTTATATTGTGTCTGTATCGTGACACTGAGAATATAAATATTAAAAAATGTGCGCATGTCTAGCGGATTTACCCTATGTCTAAAAATGACTGTCTATTCACGTGTAATCACGACCCTGTTGTGTAAGCACGACATTTTCCGTATGCATGGAATGTCCATGCAAACATGAGATACCGCAATTCTTTTCATAGTGTTTAGACTCACAAATAAAACTCAATCGACGGATTTACCTCGAACAAGGAAATTCCCCTACAGGATTCTGAAATATATTTCTTGTAGCTCGCGATTTATGCAGAGCCAAACCTCGACAGGCTGCAACAAAACCAACATTCGTGCTTGCCAATCAATGATCAGAAAGAAACCTCATCAGTAAACCCCCTCCCTCGCCACTCCTCTGCTTCAATATAACCCTTACGTTAGCCTACCAATAAATGTTTCGCTGGTTTCATTTTATTACTACGTTTTTTTACTATTTTCTCTTTATTCAATTCGTAAAAAATCTAAAATGTGTTCCTAAATTACGCTTTGAAACGTTTATTTGGAACACGTACATGAAGGTCCAGATTCAGAAATAGTGTAGCTAGCGAAACAGATATTCGGGAGCTAAATATATAGTAATTTTTCTAGCGTTTCTGTCGTGACAAATACAAGTTAGTCATCTTACTAAACCTATAAATTTTACATCATAAGTCTTTCTTTTAACAAAAGTAAATTAGATTTCTCCATTTCAGCATGAGCTAGTTTTTGTGTGTGTGTAAACAATCCTCCCAACAATGACTTGTTTCTCGTGAACAATCCCATCAATATTAACGTCATCTTAGAAGTGTTGCCAACTGCGAAGCGTCAACGAGAATAATCGTATTTTTTCACTGACAAAATGGCGGAAGTATCTCCTTAGATTTTCTTAAATGTGCATCCTGCTGAGGGGTGGGGGTGAGATAGGGTATGAAATCGCCGTGTAATTTCGTCGCGAAGGAATCTTGTTGCGAGATCAAGTAATAAAATAATATTACTTGAAACTTGATCAACATCGTTTGCATTCCAGAGGGCCGTGTTTTTTTATACAGAGCACGTTAAGTGTACACATTAATGGAGAGTCTATGAAGGATGGGCGTGGGAAGGATACCTTTTCTATCTGAGTGTCGGTGACATGTTTCCTCACTTACGCCCGACGAGGTTAGGTCTCCATGGAAACATGGACTGTTTTGTCCCTGCTTCAAAAATATCAGAATCAAATTACCAAATAACTACAACCTTGTCTTGGTTAGTGACACATGTCTTAGGTAAGCACCATATTATATTTCGTCCACTAATAATGGTTTAGTATGTTATTCCTAAATCTTAAAATAGTGCCTCCATTATTTTAAGTCACCGCCTTCTTCCCTGATCATATTTCACCAGTTCAAAACCTTCATAAACAAATGTCCACCGTAATTTTATGTTTACTGCTCTTCAAACTAAAGATATATTTGCGTAACTAATTCCCTT
>JBAIZL010000002.1:27841066-27901066 GCA_036971475.1 Prosapia bicincta
TTTTTAATTTATTAACTATTACAAGAAAACATATCACCATATTTAATATATATATATATATATATATATATATATATATAAATATATATTTATATATATAATAAATTAAATATATTTCAAAAACAAGAATACTTTCAATGAATATATTTATTCAAAGCTTTTCGCCGACAAAATAGTAGCATCATCTTCAGGAATGTATTTATCTAATCTACATAATATATTCATGAAAAGTATCCTCGTTTTTTAAATATTTTTAATTTATTAACTATTACAAGAAAACATGTCACCATAATTATTGTATATATATATATATATATATATATATATATAATTAATAAATTAAAAATATTTCAAAAACAAGAATACTTTCAATGAATATATTTATTCAAAGCTTTTCGCCGATAAAATAGTAGCAGCATCTTCAGGAAAATAAATATCTAATCTAAATAATATATTCATGAAAAGTATTTTTGTTTTTGAAATATTTTTAATTTATTAACTATTACAAGAAAACATATCACCATATTTAATATATATATATATATATATATATATATATATATATATATATAATTAATTAATTAAAAATATTTCAAAAACAAGAACACTTTCAATGAATATATTTATTCAAAGCTTTTCGCCGGTAAAGTAGTAGCAGCATCTTCAGGAAAATAATTATCTAATCTAAATAATATATTCATGAAAAATATTCTTGTTTTTGAAATATTTTTAATTTATTAACTATTACAAAAAAAACATATCACCATATTTAATATATATATATATATATATATATATATATATATATATATACGTATATATATATATATATATATATATATATATATATATATATATGTATATATAATTAATAAATTAAAAATATTTCAAAAACAAAAATTCTTTCAATGAATATATTTATTCAAAGCTTTTCGCCGATAAAATAGTAGCAGCATCTTCAGGAAAATAATTATCTAATCTAAATAATATATTCATGAAAAATATATATATATAATTAATAAATTAAAAATATTGCAAAACCAAGTATACTTTCAATGAATATATTTATTCAAAGCTTTTCGCCGAGAAAATAGTAGCAGCATCTTCAGGAAAATAATTATCTAATCTAAATAATATATTCATGAAAAGTATTCTTGTTTTTGAAATATTTTTAATTTATTAACAATTACAAGAATGCATCTCACCATATATATATATATATATATATATATATATATATATATATATATATATATATTTATAATTAATAAATTAAAATATTTCAAAAACTAGAATACTTTCAATGAATATATTTATTCAAAGCTTTTCGCCGATAAAATGGTAGCAGCATCTTCAGGAAAATATTTATCTAATCTAAATAATATATTCATGAAAAGTATTATTGTTTTTGAAATATTTTAAATTTATTAACTATTACAAGAAAGCATATCACCATATATATATATATATATATATATATATATATATATATATATATATATATATATATATAATTAATATATTAAAATATTTCAAAAACAAGAATACTTTCAATGAATATATTTATTCAAAGCTTTTCGCCGATAAAATGGTAGCAGCATCTTCAGGAAAATAATTATCTAATCTAAATAATATATTCATGAAAAGTATTCTTGTTTTTGAAATATTTTTAATTTATCAACTATTACAAGAAAACATATCACCATATTTAATATATATATATATATATATATATATATATATATATATTTAATTAATGAATTAAAAATATTTCAAAAACAAGAATTCTTTCAATGAATATATTTATTCAAAGCTTTTCGCCGATAAAATAGTAGCAGCATCTTCAGGAAAATAATTATCTAATATAAATAATATATTCATGAAAGGTATGCTTGTTTTTGAATTGAAATATTTTAAATTTATTAACTATTACAATTAAGCTAATCACCATATATATATATATATATATATATATATATATATATATATATATATATATATATATATGTGTATATAAATAATAAATTAAAAATATTTCAAAAACAAGAATACTTTCAATGAATATATTTATTCAAAGCTTTTCACCGATAAAATAGTAGCAGCATCTTCAGGAAAATAATTATCTAATATAAATAATATATTCATTAAAAGTATTCTTGTTTTTGAAATATTTTTAATTAATTAACTATTACAAGAATGCATATCACCATATATAAATATATATATATATATATATATATATATATATATATATATAATTAATAAATTAAAAATAATGCAAAAACAATTATACTATCAATGAATATATTTATTCAAAGCTTTTCGCCGGTAAAGTAGTAGTAGCATCTTCAGGAAAATAATTATCTAATCTAAATAATATATTCATGAAAAATATTCTTGTTTTTGAAATATTTTTAATTTATTAACTATTACAAAAAAAACATATCACCATATTTAATATATATATATATATATATATATATATATATATATATATATATATATATATGTATATATAATTAATAAATTAAAAATATGTCAAAAACCAGAATACTTTCAAGGAATATATTTATTCAAAGCTTTTCGCCGATAAAATAGTAGGAGCATCTTCAGGAAAATAATTTTCTAATCTAAATAATATATTCATGAAAAGTATTCTTGATTTGAAATATTTTTAATTTATCAACTATTACAAGAAAACATATCACCATATTTAATATATATATATATATATATATATATATATATATATATATATATATATATAATTAATAAATTAAAAATATTTCAAAAACAAAAATTCTTTCAATGAATATATTTATTCAAAGCTTTTCGCCGATAAAATAGTAGCAGCATCTTCAGGAAAATAATTATCTAATCTAAATAATATATTCATGAAAGATATATATATATAATTAATAAATTAAAAATATTGCAAAACCAAGTATACTTTCAATGAATATATTTATTCAAAGCTTTTCGCCGAGAAAATAGTAGCAGCATCTTCAGGAAAATAATTATCTAATCTAAATAATATATTCATGAAAAGTATTCTTGTTTTTGAAATATTTTTAATTTATTAAAAATTACAAGAATGCATCTCACCATATATATATATATATATATATATATATATATATATATATATATATGTATATATATATATATATATAATTAATAAATTAAAATATTTCAAAAACTAGAATACTTTCAATGAATATATTTATTCAAAGCTTTTCGCCGATAAAATGGAAGCAGTATCTTCAGGAAAATATTTATCTAATCTAAATAATATATTCATGAAAAGTATTATTGTTTTTGAAATATTTTAAATTTATTAACTATTACAAGAAAGCATATCACCATATATATATATATATATATATATATATATAATTAATATATTAAAATATTTCAAAAACAAGAATACTTTCAATGAATATATTTATTCAAAGCTTTTCGCCGATAAAATGGTAGCAGCATCTTCAGGAAAATAATTATCTAATCTAAATAATATATTCATGAAAAGTATTCTTGTTTTTGAAATATTTTTAATTTATCAACTATTACAAGAAAACATATCACCATATTTAATATATATATATATATATATATATATATATATATATATATATATATATATATATATATTTAATTAATGAATTAAAAATATTTCAAAAACAAGAATTCTTTCAATGAATATATTTATTTAAAGCTTTTCGCCGATAAAATAGTAGCAGCATCTTCAGGAAAATAATTATCTAATATAAATAATATATTCATGAAAGGTATGCTTGTTTTTGAATTGAAATATTTTAAATTTATTAACTATTACAAGGAAGCTAATCACCATATATATATATATATATATATATATATATATATATATATATATATATATATATATATGTATATAAATAATAAATTAAAAATATTTCAAAAACAAGAATACTTTCAATGAATATATTTATTCAAAGCTTTTCACCGATAAAATAGTAGCAGCATCTTCAGGAAAATAATTATCTAATATAAATAACATATTCATTAAAAGTATTCTTGTTTTTGAAATATTTTTAATTAATTAACTATTACAAGAATGCATATCACCATATATAAATATAAATATATATATATATATATATATATATATATATATATATATATATAATTAATAAATTAAAAATATTGCAAAAACAATTATACTAACAATGAATATATTTATTCAAAGCTTTTCGCCGATAAAATAGTAGCAGCATCGTCAGGAAAATAATTATCTAATTTAAATAATACATTCATGAAAAGTATTCTTGTTTTTGAAATATTTTTAATTTATTAACTATTACAAGAAAACATATCACCATATTTAATATATATATATACATATATATATATATATATATATATATATATATATATATATAATTAATGAATTAAAAATATTTCAAAAACAAGAATTCTTTCAATGAATATATTTATTCAAAGCTTTTCGCCGATAAAATAGTAGCAGCATCTTCAGGAAAATAATTATCTAATCTAAATAATATATTCATGAAAAGTATTCTTGTTTTTGAAATATTTTTAATTTATCAACTATTACAAGAAAAAATATCACCATATTTAATATATATATATATATATATATATATATATATATAATTAATAAATTAAAAATATTTCAAAAACAAGAATACTTTCAAAGAATATATTTATTCAAAGCTTTTCGCCGGTAAAGTAGTAGCAGCATCTTCTGGAAAATAATTATCTAATCTAAATAATATATTTATGAAAAGTATTCTTGTTTTTGAAATATTTTTAATTTATTAACTATTACAAGAAAACATATCACCATATTTAATATATATATATATATATATATATATATATATATATATATATAATTAATAAATTAAAAATATTTCAAAATCAAGAATACTTTCAATGAATATATTTATTCAAAGCTTTTCGCCGATAAAATAGTAAGTAGCAGCATCTTCAGGAAAATAATTATCTAATCTAAATAATATATTCATGAAAAGTATTCTTGTTTTTGAAATATTTTTAATTTATCAACTATTACAAGAAAACATATCACCATATTTAATATATATATATATATATATATATATATATATATATATATATATATATATATTTATATATTAAATATGGTGATATGTTTTCTTGTAATATAGTTAATAAATTAAAAATATTTCAAACACAAGAATACTTTTAATGAATATATTTATTCAAAGCTTTTCGTCGATAAAATAGTATCAGCATCTTCAAGAAAATAATTATCTATTAAAATACTTTTACAAAATACTTTTTGTAAAAGTATTTTGTTAGTTAATTATTTTCCTGAAGATGCTGATACTATTTTATCGACGAAAAGCTTTGAATAAATATATTCATTAAAAGTATTTTTGTGTTTGAAATATTTTTAATTTAATAATTATATATATATATATATATATACCTAGAAATTTAAAACATATGTTTTTTCATATATTTTCTCCATAGCGTGTACGTAATGGGTGCAATTCAGTATTGCCAACTTCACCGCACGAAACAAATTAGGAAAAGTGTGTTATCAGGCCGTATGTTGTTACACGTGAAATATTTCACTTAGATAAACATTTTTGACAGATTTTAGGGGTGAGAATATGTTTCCTCACGGCTTTACAGACGCTTTAAATACAATATAAACAAAGTAAAAAAAACGGGAGGTAAATTTTCATTTTTGGGTAATTTCCAATAACAAGATTTTTAATCTCCATCAAGCTTGGCTTCCAGTACAAGCTTGCTAGATCCTTCGGCTGGTCTCTGTCAAGACTGTTATACTTCCAACGGTCTCAATCATCCTTGCCTTCCAGTACAAGCTTGCTAGATCCCTCGGCTGGTCTCTGTCAAGACTGTTGCACTTCTAACAGTCTCCCTCGTGCTTGCCTTCCAGTACAAGCTTGCTAGATCCTTCGGCTGGTCTCTGTCAAGACTGTTATACTTCCAACGGTCTCAATCATCCTTGCCTTCCAGTACAAGCTTGCTAGATCCCTCGGCTGGTCTCTGTCAAGACTGTTGCACTTCTAACAGTCTCCCTCGTGCTTGCCTTCCAGTACAAGCTTGCTAGATCCCTCGGCTGGTCTCTGTCAAGACTGTTGCACTTCTAACAGTCTCCCTCATGCTTGCCTTCCAGTACAAGCTTGATAGATCCTTCGGCTGGTCTCTGTCAAGACTGTTGCACTTCAAACGATCATAGGATTCCTTACAGAAGCTCCAAAATATTATCTATTCAAGTGCTTATATGCAAGACCCGTTTATAACTAACCTGCTGTTGTTTACTCATTTTGTTAGATTGTGAGTTATTTTACTTACATCTCTAAACTCTTAGGCATTGTTTGTTGATGATTGCATCTTTTCTTGCAGATGAAGAAGGTGTATCTATATGCTTTCAATTGTTTAATAATAATTTCTTCTTGGGCTTTTAGAAAACTTTGGTTGTTTTTTACCAACTTATCCGCCAGACCATCCACACACCTATCCACCATTACATCTGTGTGTGTGTGTGTGTGTGTGTGTGTGTGTGTGTGTGTGTGTGTGTGTGTGTGTGTGTGTGTGTGTGTGTACGTGTGTGGGTGATGAAACCCATTACACCATCGGGTAAACCTTGTCTAGGGTTACAGTGTGTTTGTGTTTTGTGAAAAAGTGGAAAAAATAAAAGATGTTGAAACAGAAGAGTTTAACAAAGGAGAACCTAGCCTTTCGGCTCTCACCTCCTTTGCCACAGAACTCATTTTTACCCATAAAGGTTTGGAGATCTACAGTCCAGTTAGTGATACCTCTGCCACCACGAATCCAACCTCAAACTCGTAACTTCCATCCGGGTGACTAGCATCAGGCCCAAGGCGGTGGGCTTGAACCCCCGACCCGAGGTACCAGTATGTAAGAGTCTTTCGAATTCACTACAAGGCCTTGACTGGTCACCGGCCAGCCACTGGACGAACTTCCAGTGAACCTTTCCAAGCGGGCATGTTTCAGATACTCAATACCTCGCCTGAATAGTTCGGTCTAGGTAGTGCAATCGGACCTTTATCCACTTACCTAGGGGCTGGACCACCAGACTAGGGACTTGGTCCTAGGTGGTCATAACCCACCCCGTTAGATGTCTAGGGTTTCAACAGTATTTCTTCTATAACGGAATGTTTCAATAATAGTAACCGTAATAGTATACGTGGGACCCACCAATTCCAGGTCCTAAGTGTAACGGCCAGAACCAAATGTTATAGTTTTTAGACTCTCTACTATTACTTTCACATCTGCGTTGAGCGTTTGTTGTTTCCTTACTGCTAGCATTATCAATGCCATTATCATCGTAACAGGTTAACGTAATACTTATTATACTCATCTTCACTTTTGTTAGGAATATTTGTATACATACGAGTCATTGTCCTGTTTTTCCTAACATTACAACATTTTCCTTTGTCGACGTGCTTCCGAATGACTCCATTTTCATTATTTATATCAGTATATTTATATAACCTTATATATATATATATATATATATATATATATATATATATATATACTGTATATATATACTTCAGTATAAAATATTGTAATGTTAGGAAAGGCAGGAAAATGTACTCGAATATAAACGAGTTAACGACGTGAAACATCTGAAATGATGGCGCAGTATTTACCAGGTCTCGTCTTACTTTCAGCTGAAACGATACTTTAGGTCCATTCACAGGCTAAAAGTCATTTGTCTTGCAATGTCTGATACAGGTTACCCTTGTTGGGGGAAATATTTCGCCAGCAAAACCATTCTCTCAAGTGGGATAACTTTTCTTTTGTGTATTTTTATCAAACGATTTTATGATGCTAAACAATATTTCATCTTGATTTATATCGTTTTCTTTTTAGAATTGATTTTACAAAACAAAATAGTCGATATTTGTAGCGTATACGCATTGATATTGTATTTAAGGTAGTTAACGTAAGATTTTATATCGATCTTGTCTCGAGTTGAGTTGATGGGTGTAACAATGTAATCATTAAGTCGAGGGTTAGGATTGGCCACTTCTGCGCTACAACACAGCTTGCTATGTTGCCATATTTGTGTAATTTGCCAGATGTGGCCGCCTGTAATTAAGAAACTTTTAATATAAACAAATTTATCCAGAGTTTTGTAGAAAAATCGCAGCAAAATGTTAGTTTAATGGCTTGTTGTCTGCTTCGGCTACGTAGGGATGAAGTACAGTATTACCTATAAATCGATTTCAAACCGTAACGTTTCGCCACCATTTCACACAGTTGGCTCGTCACAGATAATATACCTTGGTCATAGTGAATTAAAATCTACATTGTGAGTAGTGCTGCCATCTAGCACCTTCGTTTAGTAACGCATATTCCATGTAATACTCTTAGGTCACAGATAATATCCCTTGGTCATAGTGAAGTAAAATCTACATTGTGAGAGATACCAAGTGGTATCTAGTGCTGCCATCTAGCACCTTCGTTTAGTAACGCATATTCCATGTAATACACTCTTAGGCCACAGATCATAGGCCTTGGTCATAGTGAAGTAAAATCTACATTATGAGAGATACCAAGTGGTATCTAGTGCTGCCATCTAGCACCTTCGTTTAGTAACGCATATTCCATGTAATACACTCTTAGGCCACAGATCATAGGCCTTGGTCATAGTGAAGTAAAATCTACATTGTGAGAGATACTAAGTGGTATCTAGTGCTGCCATCTAGCACCCTCTTTTAGTAACGCATATTCCATGTAATACACTCTTAGGCCACAGGTCATACGCCTTGGTCATATTGAAGTAAAATCTACATTGTGAGAAATACCAAGTAGTATCTAGTGTTACCATCTAGCACCTTCGTTTAGTAACGCATATTCCATGTAATACACTCTTAGGCCACAGATCCTACGCCTTGGTCATAGTGAAGTAAAATCTACATTGTGAGAGATACCAAGTGGTATCTAGTGCTGCCATCTAGCAACTTCGTTTAGTAACGCATGTTCCATGTAATACACTCTTAGGCCACAGACCATACGGCTTGGTCATAGTGAAGTAAAATCTACATTGTGAGATTTTTTTTTAGTCCAAGTAATATAATCTTAGTATTACACCATGCTAATGATAAATGATACAAACACAAAATGTGTATTCAATTCATAACTAGGCGAACAAAATTTTTTTTATATTCTAGTTACTTTTTATTAAGTAATTATATTTATTTTTTTTAAAGTAACATAACCTACGCGTTAAAACAGCAACCACCATAACCTATATCATAAATTCAGCTGATTTATGAAATCATACGTTTTCACTTATTTAAGGCTAAAAGGGACGAAATAACTATACTCCATACCTTCCCCCTTCAGTGAAACGTTTTTCCCCCATTGAATATACTTATTGAATATACATTTTAAAAAAACTGTATAACATCAAGTTACAACTACTACAAGTTTATAAAAATTTATTTGAGCTTTAGTGGATGTATAAAAAGTATTTTATTGACGATTGAATAAAATATATATATATATATATACACGAGGTGTGGCTAGAAAAAAACCGAACTAGCACAGGTGAAACAATAAAACGAATGCAATAAGGCTGAAAGTCGCCTGGCCTGTCACGTGACTCTTGCTCTGCCTACTGCTCGAGTTTCATCTGCCTCCTGCACTCAGTCTGCCCGTGGCGTCTGTTCTAAGTAGTTGATGTTTTGTCTGTGCGTCGGAAAAATGTTGAGTGTACAGAAGGAACAGCGTGTTAACATCAAATTTCTTTTCAAACTTGGAAAATCTACAAGTGAAACGTTTGTAATGTTGCAACAAGTGTACGGCGATGATTGTTTATCGCAAACACAAGTGTTTAAGTGGTTTAAACGATTTAAAGATGGCCGCGAAGACACAAGTGATAACGCTCGCACTGGCAGACCATTGTCAGCAAAAACCGATGCAAAATTGAAAAAATCGGTAAACTTGTTCGAGAAGATCGCCGTTTAACAATCAGAGCAATGCCAGAGTTGACAGGAATTGACAAGGAAAGTGTTAGGCAGATTCTTCATGAAAGTTCAACATGAACAAAGTGTGTGCAAAAATGGTTCCAAAGTGTCTCACAATTGAACAGATGGAACGCCGAAGAATGATTTGTTCTGACATCCTAGAAAACATTGAAAGTGATCCCACCTTTTTACAAAATGTTATTACTTGTGATGAATCATGGTTTTTTGCTTACGATCCCGATACCAAACGCCAATAGATGCAATGGAAATCTCCTGATTCTCCACGACAAAAAAAAGCACGAATTTCAAAATCGAAATTCAAGGCAATGATGATTGTTTTTTTTATGTCAAAGAAATTGTACACATTGATTAGGTACCAGAGGGACAAACAGTGAATCAGCACTACTACATTAGCGTCCTGGCTACCCTACGTGAGCGAGTACGGAGAAAACGGAACGATTTGTGGAAAAAAAAGACATGGATCCTGCACCAAGACAATGCCCCAGCTCACAATGCGTTGTCAGTGAAAACGTTTTTAGCCATTCACAACATTCCCATCTTAGACCATCCACCCTACTCACCTGATTTGGCCCCCTGTGATTTTTTTCTTTTCACTAAAGTCAAGTCAGCTTTGAAAGGAACTAGACTTGAGAGTGTTGAAGCAGTAAAAGAAAAAGCGACGGAAGTAATGTATGGACTTACCGAAAATGATCTGCAGCATTGCTATGAACAGTGGAAAATTCGTATGGAGCGGTGTATAGACCGAGGAGGAGAGTACATTGAAGGAGATAACATCAAATTGTAAATAATGGAAAATAAAATTTTTTTATATCATCAGTTCGGTTTTTTTCTAGCCACACCTCGTATATATATATATATTTAAAATTTAATTTTCTTATATTGAGCTTGCTTTTGTACCACTTATTTTTCAACCAATATCCTCATTTCATAAGTTAGATCACCGAGTTTGCATACTTAGAACATACCCTCTCTTCTTCAGCTATACCTGACCACCCGGACTCTAATCCACTTTGGCCCCTAAAGATCTGATAATTTTCTTGTAGGCTTGATACAGGCGGTACCATAATGTCTAACATCGTAAACTTGGAAATAAAGTGCGGATACGCGCGCGCCTGGCTGTAAAAGGAAATATAAAAAGTTGAGTTATTAGGCGCGGTGTAAAAACCTAAACCCTCAAACTCTTTCAATACAATCTAATTTAACTTGTCTCTTTTTGGCCCTTTTAAGGGTTTTTTCGTTTTATCCTCAAGCTCTATCTTTCTAGTGGTGTGAGGAACTTGACTTGGGATAGGTAAAACGTTATACGATCTATTGTTTGTCTTTCCTTTAAAATCAATTTCCAATGCTTGTTATTGTGGCGGAAAATACTGTGGTAAAACATTTACTTTTTAAGAGGGACTTTTTTGTTTTGTGAATAACAAAGATCCAAATTCTTACAAAGTTAGTTTGTTTGTATTTTTTAGTCAAAGGTCAAGTCAATATCGTTTATATTCGAGTACATTTTTCTACCTTTCCTAACATTACAACATATTCCATTGACGAAGCCTTTCGGAGTGACTTCATTTTTAGAACTTAAATAGTACGCCAATGTTCGCCCGATTCTTGAATTCGTCTTTACATACTGTTTGCCACGCCCCCACATCGTGCAAAACCCTCTTTCTATTGGTACACACTCATTTGCGGCTCCTCACATTTACCTAATTAATCATTTTAAACTCTAAAAATAACGCCCGACTGTAAATTTATTTGTTCGTTTATTATACTCCCTTTCTCTAATATCTTTGCTTTATAAATTTCCAAATTCTCTAAATAGTACTATTTAACTATTGAAAGTTAAGTCATTTCGAAACGCGTCAAGAAAGTAATATATCGTAACGTTAGAAAAGGCAAACAAATGTACCAAAATATATAAAAATATTCCTAACAGTAGCGATGATGAAATAAGAATTCCAATATTTTTGTACAAGAAATGTCAAAGCCTTCTTCATACTTCCAAAATTCTCTTTTATTTAATTATATATCGTCCAAAGCAATGTGGAATAGTAAATTAATTAATTACAATAACGTCACGATATCCATAATAAGAAAATAATTAATTATAAATCATTAACTAATGATATTTCAATTAAAAGGTAACCATCCTATGATGCACTGAATTAACATTTAATTACACATGTTTTAATACGAGAACCCTCCACTGATAACTTATTTAACGGATTACGTAAACGTATAAACTTTACAATATACATTTATAAATGTAAATAATTTACTCAACAATAAATAAAAATAAGATTCTTGAAAATATTTTTAATAATTTTTAATTTTGTTTAATGTTTTATGGTTTTTAATGATATTTAATTTTTCTGAAGAACATTAATGAATTTTTTGGACAATAAAGAGTTGGAGCTTGAATTTATGGAATAATAATTTAAAATATTAGGTTATATTCACTTAACAAACTATTTTAATTCCTTCTATAAGTTCACACTCTGTTATATTTATCTTGTTCAAATTTTCAATCGTTGATAAAATACTTTTTATCCATCCACTCATGTTAAAATACATTTCTTTAAATCTTGTAGTGGGCAAATCTTGATGTTATTATAGTTTAAAAAAAATTCAATTCATTAATTAAATACAATTAATTCAGTTTAGTTTTATGTTGGAGAAAAACCTTTCACTAAAGTTGCAAAATATGCAATATAGTTACTTCAATTTGGCTTAAAATAAGTGATAACATATGATTTCATAAAACAGCTGATTTTGTGTTATAGGTTATATGGTAGAACAATTGTTTTAACGCATAGGTTATGTTACCTCATTTATAATATTTGTAATAATTTATAAAAGTAACTCAAAGAAAAATGTTTTTATTGACTTGAATAGAAATTAACTTTAACAGTTTTTTGTTTCTAGTACTTTCAGGATTATACAGTTTTTGAATTTGTATTGTTTCACTCTTTTTAAAAAATACTTAGAAAAATAATTTAATATAGGAAGCAAACCACTAAAAACCTAAAACAAAAACATTCGGTGACGTCAAACATCGGTCAGCAAATTGTAATACATAAGCCTTGATAGAAACGCTAAGCTAAAACGTTACCTGTAAGTAATAGCGGATCCTGTGACGTCATTTCCTGAGCCATGAAGTGTAGGGAGCCGTCATGCAATGCCTGAATAAACCTATTTAAATGTTAATGAATACGCCGGCCTCAAGTACAGTGGTTCCCTTACAATTCGTTGGCTTTGTCGAGTTACGGGCAATGGGTTTGTAAAATTGTCGTTACATTTTCTCGTTATTTAAGGCATGTAAGGTGTTTAGGGTAGGAATATTAGGTGTATTACAAAGCGGTAGTTCAATGTAGATTTAAAGCCCACAACCCCGTTGTTACTCATGTCCGTCCAATGCAAGAGATACCCATACCAACTGTTCTTTGAACTTAGCTTGTGAGGTTATTTTAATACAAAAGCCACAAATTAATCATTTATTTACTCAGACGGGTTTCAACGACAAAGTCATCATCAACATCATAAGTAAGTGTTACTACTACAAGTTGTAAGTTGGAGTTTGTAGCAGCAAAATTCATTGGGGTTGATGATGACGACTTGGTCATTGAAACGCGTCAGAGTAAAATAAATTATTAATTTGTGAGTTTTGTGTACTTCTTTTATTTATTATTAAGAGACACTCACTCCAAACTGGGCAGATACCTGAGTACATTTCGATTTAATTCAGAATCTCTCCATTGTACCTGTGGGAATGCTGAAAGAAGTAAGAGAATAATTAAGGAATTGGGATCAGGACGCACAAGGTAGAACCACCGAGTAGTTCCTGATGAAGCCCCAAACCCATGGTATCCGTAATTGGGTTACAAAAACGGGGTGGGGTATCTCAATATGTAATAGTCTGAAAGCTTTGGAATTTGACATGGGCTGGTCACCGCCCGCCAATACGACAAGACGATTACTTAATCTATAGCTTCGGTTTCGATCGTTTTTTTAAAACTAAGTGAGACCAGTAGAACTTTTTGGTGGAACCTCTTTTCTCATTACTTTGGTCCAAGTAGTCCAATCGGACCTTGATCCATTCTCGGTTAGTTTCCCTAAAGACCCAACATGCTCACTTACTCTTGAGATCGCTTGTTGATGGTCGGACTAAGTCTTGGGAACTTCTCTAGTTCTCCCTCTAATAAGTAAACCTTCCTGTTAACGGGTTCATACTTTTCTTCACACTATATGTAACCAGGAGCACTTCAGGTAAGCGCCTCTGCAGGTAAGTGATGATATCCTTACCTAGTACTAAGAGATATACCTGAAGCACTATCTACTGACATCCTCCCGGCCTTTCCTATTCTCCCCCTCTCGTTATAGAGGGAGGGTGTAGGAATGGACTTCTTTATTCTCCCAAATGTGAGCAGGCGTATGGGTGGACACGTCGTTATGATTTCGAAGAAAAGTTGATGTATTTCAGCTACGCACCCCTCCCTAAATTCACAATTCGCTCCTGTCCTTCGTAAACTGATTTTCTTAGGGCAGAAGAAGACAAATAGATCACAAAACTAGCTAGGCTACTCTTCTACATTCTCAATAAAGTCAAACCGACGTTTACTTATTTCTGCATGCGTATAACGGGAGAGGGTCGGTCCCTTTTATGATTCGAGAGGGTTCGATGGCCTATCTTTAAGGAATAGCACCTTTAAATTACTTTAAATTCTGAGCAACGATTGTCGCAATATAATGAATACAAAAGGTTTTGATTGTCATTTATCATTCCAAAAAAGCGACAAAAAATGTCTGAGCGTTACATACGTGTTGTTGAAGTTTTTGTTTAACGCAGGGAGGGTTAGGTTTAACCAGAGACGATTTGGCTCTTGGTTAGTTAACGCTTTTATATAAATGCTGGCCAGTTTATACGCCTGCTTTGTTGGCTAACTTTCAAACAAATTTAAATTGTTACAAGAGGGCAAGCCCTGGTGGGACGCTTTTTCTTCTCTATAGCGTCCCAGTGTCTGGTACTAGATTTACGCCCAAGTTTATCGTTGCCCAATGAAAACAGTTTTCAATAATTCAGTGTTTTTTGTCAACTCGCCCCATAGGAATCAATTCCAATAAATTATTTATCTGTAATAAAAACCTCCTGGAAATACTTTGCTATTATTCTATTACCTCTATAAACGGTTTGAGAACTTGACATCGACACCTACTTCATATTGCATGTTAGGGTAGCTAGCGTTGTAGAGAAAAGGAAGATTTTTATTACTTGATAAAAAGTAGATAAAATTGTTACAAGACAAGGATAAACAAGGTAAAATATTTATCTTCATGAAGAGGATGGTAGTAGGAAAGGAGAAACCAGACAGCAAGAAAACAAAACAGAATGAGAAAGAATATCAATACATGTGAAACAAGTAATATAAACCAAAAAAAAACATTTTAGTAAATTCTTTCTTAGTCAACGAAGATAAATTTTATTTTTAATACTTTTTATAACATAAATAAAACAACATAACCTATGCGTTAAAAGAGCTTTTCTACAACATAACCTATGCGTTAAAACAGCTGTTCTACAACATAACCTATTCGTTAAAACAGCTGTTCTACAACATTACCTATAATAAAATAAGCTGTTCTATGAAATCATATCCTATCACTTATTTTAACTCAAATGAGACGAAATAACTATAATGCATACATTCGCCCCTTTTGTGAAACGTTTTTCTCCCATATAAAACTAAAATTAAATAATTGTTAAATTTAACTATTGAATTAATATTTGAGAATACTGTATTAACATCGTGTGTCAATCACTAAAAGTTTACAAAAATGTATTTGAACTTGAGTAAATGAAAAATATATATTTTATTACCGGTTGAAATTTTGAAAAAGATATATATATATATATATATATATATATATATATATATATATATATATACATAGGGAGAGTGTGAACTAATAGATAGAATTGAAAAAGACATCATTTTGTAAAATGATAAGAAAATATTTAGTAAAAAGAAGAGTAACTAATAATAAAAGAAAAAAAATAATGTGAAGAGGTCGAAGAGAGAAGATAAAAGACTCTTGAAGTAACTATGGAAATTAAGAAATAAGAGTATGGAAGCAAGAAAGCAAGGTTTAGTGCTAAACACCAACCCATGTAGAGAAAAATATTATGACTGAAATGATAAGTGTAAGAATAAAAGGACTGCAATGACGGACAAAACATTAAAGGCCGAAGGATAAAGATATTTTTTATGGAGGAAAATATTTATTAAATTTGAAAATGAGGCTATTAGGATTAAATGAACAAGACTGGGTCAAATATATAGATAAGTTGAAGGAATTAGTTACGCAAATATATTCTTAATTTGAGGAAAAGTAAACCTAAAATTGCGCTGGATAACTGTTTCGCAAGGTTTTGAACTGGTGAAATATGATCAGGGAAAAAGGCGGTGACTTACAATGAATGGAGGTGCGATTCCAAGATTTAGGAATAACATACTAAACCAATATTAGTGGACGAAATATCATATGGTACTTACCTAAGACATGTGTCACTAAGCAAGCCAAGGTTGTAGTTATTTGGTAATTTGATTCTGATATTTTTGAAGCAGGGACAAAACAGTCCGTGTTTCCATGGAGTCCTAACATTGTCGGGCGTAAGTGAAGAAACATGTTACCGACACTCAGATAGAAAAGGCCTCCTTCCCTCGCCCATCCTTCAAAAAAACTCCATTAATGTCGAACTCTTAACGTGCTCTTTACAAAAAACACGGCCCTCTGGAATGCAGACGATTTCGATCAAGTTTCAAGTAATAATATTTTATTACTCGCAACAAGATTCCTTCGCGACGAAATTACACGGCGATTTCATACCCTATCCCACCCCCCCCCCCCTCAGCAGGATGCGCGTTTAGGGAAATCTAAGGAGATATTTCCGCCATTTTGTCAGCGAAAAAATAAGATTATTCTCGTTGACGCTTCGCAGTTGGCAACACTTCTGAGAGAACATTAATATTGATGGAGTTGTTCACGAGAAACAAGTCATTGTTGAGAGGATTGCTTACACAAAACAAACTAGCTCATGCAGAAATGGAGAACTGTATTTTACTTTTGTTAAAAGACAGATTTATGATGTAAAATCTATAGGTTTAGTAAGAAGACTAACCTGTAGTAGGCACGAAAGAACGCGAGAAAAATTACTATACATTTAGAATGCTGATAGCTACACTTTGTCGGAATCAGGACCTTACCGTACATAATAAACGTTTCAAAGCGTAATTAGCAACAAATACAACATACAGACACACTCACAACAACATACCTACATATGCAATTGCGAGTCGTGTTTAAAGTGCCTAAAGAAAACGTCTTTCGTAGTAATTTTTAGAAAGAGTTTCTATGTAACATGCTTATACAAAGAGTATGTTTTACTCATGCATGGACAAAGTTTTGCTTTCACATGCTCACAAGTACTTACAAACGCTTATACAGGTTACAAATGCCTTTGCGAGTCGTGTTTAAAGTGCTTAAAGAAGGAGTAAGGCGTACACATTTTTAGATTGAGTTGCTCTGTAACATGCTTATGCAAAGAGTATTTCTTACTCATCCATGGACAAAGTTTTGTTTTCACATGCTCACAAGTACTTACAAACGCTTATACTTACTTACATATGCATTTGCGCGTCGTGTTTAAAATGCTTAAAAAAACGTCTTTCGAACTAATATTTAGATAGGGTTTCTCTGTAAAAAGCTTATACAAAGAGCATGTCTTACTTATGCATGGACAAAGATTTACTTTCGCTAGCTCACAAGTACTTACAAATGCTTATAGAGCTTACAAATGCCTTTGCGAGTCGTGTTTAAAGTGCTTAAAGAAAACGTCTTTCGAACTAATATTTAGATAGGGTTTCTTTCTAACATGCTAATACAAAGAGTATGTCTTACTCATGCATGGGCAAAGTTTTGCTTTCACATGTTCACATTCTTACAAACGTTTATACATACTTACATATGCATTTGCGAGTCGTGTTTAAAGTTCTTAAAGAAAGAATAAGGCCTATGCATATTTAGATTGAGTTGCTCTGTAACATGCTTATACAAAGAGTATTTCTTACTCATGCATTGGCAAAGTTTTGCTTACACATGCTCACAAGTACTTACAAACGCTTATACATACTTACATATGCAATTGCGAGTCGTGTTTAAAGTTCTTAAAGAAAGAATAAGGCCTACGCATATTTAGATTGAGTTGCTCTGTAACATGCTTATGCAAAGAGTATTTCTTTCTCATTCATTGGCAAAGTTTTGCTTACACATGCTCACAAGTACTTACAAACGCTTATACATACTTACATATGCATTTGCGAGTCGTGTTTAAAGTTCTTAAAGAAAAAATAAGGCGTACACATATTTAGATTGAGTTTCTCTGTAACATGCTTATACAAAGAATATTTCCTACTCATGCATGGGCATAGTTTTGCTTTCACATGTTCACAATTACTTACAAACGCTTATACATACTTACATATGCATTTGCGAGTCGTGTTTAAAGTGCTTAAAGGAAACGTCTTTCGAACTAATATTTAGATAGGGTTTCTCTGTAACATGCTAATACAAAAAATATTTCTTACTCATGCCTGGGCAAAGTTTTGCTTTCGCATGCTAACAAGTACTTACACACTCGTATACATACTTACATATGCCTTTACGAGTTGTGTTTAAAATGCCTAAAGAAAACATCTTTCGCACTAATTTTTAGAAAGAGTTTTTATGTAACATGCTTATACAAAGAGTATGTCTTACTCATGCATGGACAAAGTTTTGCTTTCACATGCTCACAAGTACTTACAAACGCTTATACAGCTTACAAATGCCTTTGCGAGTCGTGTTTAAAGTGCTTAAAGAAAACGTCTTTCGTACTAATATTTGGATAGTGTTTCTCAGTAAAAAGCTTATACAAAGAGTATTTTTTACCAATGCATGGGCAAAGTTTTGCTTTCACATGTTCACAAGTACTTACAAACGCTTATACATACTTACATATGCCTTTGCGAGTCGTGTTTAAAATGCTTAAAGAAAACGTCTTTCGTACTAATATTTAGATAGGGTTTCTCTGTAAAAAGCTTATACAAAGAGGATTTCTTACTCATGCATGGGCAAAGTTTTGCTTTCACATGCTCACAAGTACTTAGAAACGCTTATACATATTTACATATGCCTTTTGAGTCGTGTTTAAAGTGCCTAAATAAATCGTTTTTCATACTAATTTTTAAAAAGGGTTTCTCTGTAAAATGCGTATACAAAGAGTATTTCCTACTCATGCATGGACATAGTTTTGCTTTCACATGTTCACACGTAATTACAAACGCTTATACTTACTTACATATGCATTTGCGCGTCGTGTTTAAAATGCTTAAAAAAACGTCTTTCGAACTAATATTTAGATAGGGTTTCTCTGTAAAAAGCTTATACAAAGAGCATGTCTTACTTATGCATGGACAAAGATTTACTTTCGCTAGCTCACAAGTACTTACAAATGCTTATAGAGCTTACAAATGCCTTTGCGAGTCGTGTTTAAAGTGCTTAAAGAAAACGTCTTTCGAACTAATATTTAGATAGGGTTTCTCTCTAACATGCTAATACAAAGAGTATGTCTTACTCATGCATGGGCAAAGTTTTGCTTTCACATGTTCACATTCTTACAAACGTTTATACATACTTACATATGCATTTGCGAGTCGTGTTTAAAGTTCTTAAAGAAAGAATAAGGCCTATGCATATTTAGATTGAGTTGCTCTGTAACATGCTTATACAAAGAGTATTTCTTACTCATGCATTGGCAAAGTTTTGCTTACACATGCTCACAAGTACTTACAAACGCTTATACATACTTACATATGCAATTGCGAGTCGTGTTTAAAGTTCTTAAAGAAAGAATAAGGCCTACGCATATTTAGATTGAGTTGCTCTGTAACATGCTTATGCAAAGAGTATTTCTTTCTCATTCATTGGCAAAGTTTTGCTTACACATGCTCACAAGTACTTACAAACGCTTATACATACTTACATATGCATTTGCGAGTCGTGTTTAAAGTTCTTAAAGAAAAAATAAGGCGTACACATATTTAGATTGAGTTTCTCTGTAACATGCTTATACAAAGAATATTTCCTACTCATGCATGGGCATAGTTTTGCTTTCACATGTTCACAATTACTTACAAACGCTTATACATACTTACATATGCATTTGCGAGTCGTGTTTAAAGTGCTTAAAGGAAACGTCTTTCGAACTAATATTTAGATAGGGTTTCTCTGTAACATGCTAATACAAAAAATATTTCTTACTCATGCCTGGGCAAAGTTTTGCTTTCGCATGCTAACAAGTACTTACACACTCGTATACATACTTACATATTGCCTTTACGAGTTGTGTTTAAAATGCCTAAAGAAAACATCTTTCGCACTAATTTTTAGAAAGAGTTTTTATGTAACATGCTTATACAAAGAGTATGTCTTACTCATGCATGGACAAAGTTTTGCTTTCACATGCTCACAAGTACTTACAAACGCTTATACAGCTTACAAATGCCTTTGCGAGTCGTGTTTAAAGTGCTTAAAGAAAACGTCTTTCGTACTAATATTTGGATAGTGTTTCTCAGTAAAAAGCTTATACAAAGAGTATTTTTTACCAATGCATGGGCAAAGTTTTGCTTTCACATGCTCACAAGTACTTACAAACGCTTATACAGCTTACAAATGCCTTTGCGAGTCGTGTTTAAAGTGCTTAAAGAAAACGTCTTTCGTACTAATATTTGGATAGTGTTTCTCAGTAAAAAGCTTATACAAAGAGTATTTTTTACCAATGCATGGGCAAAGTTTTGCTTTCACATGTTCACAAGTACTTACAAACGCTTATACATACTTACATATGCCTTTGCGAGTCGTGTTTAAAATGCTTAAAGAAAACGTCTTTCGTACTAATATTTAGATAGGGTTTCTCTGTAAAAAGCTTATACAAAGAGGATTTCTTACTCATGCATGGGCAAAGTTTTGCTTTCACATGCTCACAAGTACTTAGAAACGCTTATACATATTTACATATGCCTTTTGAGTCGTGTTTAAAGTGCCTAAATAAATCGTTTTTCATACTAATTTTTAAAAAGGGTTTCTCTGTAAAATGCGTATACAAAGAGTATTTCCTACTCATGCATGGACATAGTTTTGCTTTCACATGTTCACACGTAATTACAAACGCTTATACTTACTTACATATGCATTTGCGCGTCGTGTTTAAAATGCTTAAAAAAACGTCTTTCGAACTAATATTTAGATAGGGTTTCTCTGTAAAAAGCTTATACAAAGAGCATGTCTTACTTATGCATGGACAAAGATTTACTTTCGCTAGCTCACAAGTACTTACAAATGCTTATAGAGCTTACAAATGCCTTTGCGAGTCGTGTTTAAAGTGCTTAAAGAAAACGTCTTTCGAACTAATATTTAGATAGGGTTTCTCTCTAACATGCTAATACAAAGAGTATGTCTTACTCATGCATGGGCAAAGTTTTGCTTTCACATGTTCACATTCTTACAAACGTTTATACATACTTACATATGCATTTGCGAGTCGTGTTTAAAGTTCTTAAAGAAAGAATAAGGCCTATGCATATTTAGATTGAGTTGCTCTGTAACATGCTTATACAAAGAGTATTTCTTACTCATGCATTGGCAAAGTTTTGCTTACACATGCTCACAAGTACTTACAAACGCTTATACATACTTACATATGCAATTGCGAGTCGTGTTTAAAGTTCTTAAAGAAAGAATAAGGCCTACGCATATTTAGATTGAGTTGCTCTGTAACATGCTTATGCAAAGAGTATTTCTTTCTCATTCATTGGCAAAGTTTTGCTTACACATGCTCACAAGTACTTACAAACGCTTATACATACTTACATATGCATTTGCGAGTCGTGTTTAAAGTTCTTAAAGAAAAAATAAGGCGTACACATATTTAGATTGAGTTTCTCTGTAACATGCTTATACAAAGAATATTTCCTACTCATGCATGGGCATAGTTTTGCTTTCACATGTTCACAATTACTTACAAACGCTTATACATACTTACATATGCATTTGCGAGTCGTGTTTAAAGTGCTTAAAGGAAACGTCTTTCGAACTAATATTTAGATAGGGTTTCTCTGTAACATGCTAATACAAAAAATATTTCTTACTCATGCCTGGGCAAAGTTTTGCTTTCGCATGCTAACAAGTACTTACACACTCGTATACATACTTACATATTGCCTTTACGAGTTGTGTTTAAAATGCCTAAAGAAAACATCTTTCGCACTAATTTTTAGAAAGAGTTTTTATGTAACATGCTTATACAAAGAGTATGTCTTACTCATGCATGGACAAAGTTTTGCTTTCACATGCTCACAAGTACTTACAAACGCTTATACAGCTTACAAATGCCTTTGCGAGTCGTGTTTAAAGTGCTTAAAGAAAACGTCTTTCGTACTAATATTTGGATAGTGTTTCTCAGTAAAAAGCTTATACAAAGAGTATTTTTTACCAATGCATGGGCAAAGTTTTGCTTTCACATGTTCACAAGTACTTACAAACGCTTATACATACTTACATATGCCTTTGCGAGTCGTGTTTAAAATGCTTAAAGAAAACGTCTTTCGTACTAATATTTAGATAGGGTTTCTCTGTAAAAAGCTTATACAAAGAGGATTTCTTACTCATGCATGGGCAAAGTTTTGCTTTCACATGCTCACAAGTACTTAGAAACGCTTATACATATTTACATATGCCTTTTGAGTCGTGTTTAAAGTGCCTAAATAAATCGTTTTTCATACTAATTTTTAAAAAGGGTTTCTCTGTAAAATGCGTATACAAAGAGTATTTCCTACTCATGCATGGACATAGTTTTGCTTTCACATGTTCACACGTAATTACAAACGCTTATACAGCTTACAAATGCCTTTGCGAGTCGTGTTTAAAATGCTTAAAGAAAACGTCTTTCGTACTAAAATTTAGATAGGGATTCTCTGTAAAAAGCTTATATAAAGAGGATTTCTTACTCATGCATGGGCAAAGTTTTGCTTTCGCATGCTCACAAGTACTTACAAATGCTTATACAGCTTACAAATGCCTTGGCGAGTCGTGTTTAAAGTTCTTAAAGAAAACGTCTTTCGTACAAATATTTAGAAAGGGTTTCTCTGTAACATGCTTATACAAAGAGTATTTCTTACTCAGGCATGGTCGACGTTTGCTTTCACATGTTCACAAGTACTTACAAACGCTTATACATGCTTACATATGCATTTGCGAGTCGTGTGTAAAGTTGTTAAAGAAAGAATAAGGCGTACACATATTTAGATTGAGTTGCTCTATAACAAGCTTATACAAAGAGTATTTCTTACTCATGCATGGGCAACGTTTTGCTTACACATGCTCAGAAGTAATTACAAACGCGTATACATACTTACATATGCCTTTGCGAGTCGTGTTTAAAATGCTTAAAGAAGAATAAGGCGTGCACATTTTCAGATTGAGTTGCTCTGTAACATGCTTATGCAAAGAGTATTTCTTACTCATGCATTAGCAATGTTTCGTTTTCACATGCTCACAAGTACTTACAAACGCTTATACATATTTACATATGAGTTTTGAGTCGTGTTTAAAGTGCTTAAAGGAAACGTCTTTCCTACTAATTTTTAGATAGCGTTTTTCTGTCAAAACCTTATACCAAGAGTATTTCTTACTCATGCATGGGCAAAGATTTGCTTTCGCATGCTCACAAGTACTTACACACTCGTATACATACTTGCATATGCCTTTACGAGTCGTGTTTAAAATGCCTAAAGAAAACGTCTTTCGTACTAATTTTTAGATAGAGTTTCTCTGTAAAAACCTTATACCAAGAGTATTTCTTACTCATGCATGGGCAAAGATTTGCTTTCGCATGCTCACAAGTACTTACACACTCGTATACATACTTGCATATGCCTTTACGAGTCGTGTTCAAAATGCCTAAAGAAAACGTCTTTCCTACTAATTTTTAGATAGAGTTTTTCTGTAAAAACCTTATACCAAGAGTATTTCTTACTCAAGCATGGGCAAAGATTTGCTTTCGCATGCTCACAAGTACTTACACACTCGTATACATACTTACATATGCCTTTACGAGTCGTGTTTAAAATGCCTAAAGAAAACGTTTTTCGTACTAATTTTTAGATAGAGTTTCTCTGTATAAAGCTTATACAAAGAGTATTTCTTCCTCATGCATGGGCAAAGTTTTGCTTTCGCATGCTCACAAGTACTTACAAACGCTTATACATACTTACATATGCCTTTGCGAGTTGTGTTTAAAATGCTTAAAGAAAACGTTTTTCGTACTAATATTTAGATAGGGTTTCTCTGTAAAAAGCTTATACAAAGAGTATTTCTTCCTCATGCATGGGCAAAGTTTTGCTTTCGCATGCTCACAAGTACTTACAAACGCTTATACATACTTACATATGCCTTTGCGCGTCGTGT
This sequence comes from Prosapia bicincta, assembly GCA_036971475.1. Lineage (NCBI taxonomy): Eukaryota > Metazoa > Arthropoda > Insecta > Hemiptera > Cercopidae > Prosapia > Prosapia bicincta. Next base: position 27,865,660 of record JBAIZL010000002.1, read on the forward strand.
TTAAAATGCCTAAAGAAAACGTCTTTCGTACTAATATTTAGATATGGGTTCTTTGTAAAAAGCTTATACAAAGAGTATTTCTTACTCATGCATGGGCAACGTTTTGCTTTCGCATGCTCACAAGTACTTACAAATCCGTATACAGCTTACAAATGCCTTTTCGAGTCGTATTTAAAGTGCTTAAAAAAACGTCGTTCGTACTAATATTTAGAAAGGTTTCTCTGTAACATGCTTATACAAAGAGTATTTCTTACTCAAGCATGGTCGACGTTTTGCTTTCACATGCTCACAAGTACTTGCAAACGCTTATACAGCTTACAAATGCCTTGGCGAGTCGTGTTTAAAATTCATAAAGGAAGAGTAAGGCGTACACAGTTTTAGATTGAGTTGCTCTGTAACATGATTATGCAAAGAGTATTTCTTACTCATCCATGGACAAAGTTTTGCTTTCACATGCTCACAAGTACTTACAAACGCTTATACATACTTACATATGCATTTGCGAGTCGTGTTTAAAATGCTTAAAGAAAACGTCTTTCGTACTAATATTTAGATAGGGTTTCTCTGTAAAAAGCTTATACAAAGAGTATTTCTTACTCAGGCATGGGCGACGTTTTACTTTCACATGTTCACAAATAATTACAAACGCTTATACATGCTTACATATGTATTTGCGAGTCGTGTGTAAAGTTCTTAAAGAAAGAATAAGACGTACATATATTTAGATTGAGTTTCTCTGTAAAAAGCTTATACAAAGAGTATTTCTTACTCATGAATGGGCAAGGTTTTGCTTTCACATGTTCACAAGTACTTTCAAACGCTTATACATACTTACATATGCCTTTGCGAGTCGTGTTTAAAATGCTTAAAGAAAGAACAAGGCGTACACATATTTAGATTGAGTTGCTCTGTAACATGCTTATACAAAGAGTATTTCTTACTAATGCATAGGCAAAGTTTTGCTTTCACATGTTCACAAGTACTTACAAACGCTTATACATACTTACATATGCCTTTGCGAGTCGTGTTTAAAATGCATAAGAAAACGTCTTTCGTACTAATTTTTAAAAAGTGTTTCCCTGTAAAATGCCTATACAAAGAGTATTTCCTACTCATGCATGGACATAGTTTTGCTTTCACATGTTCACAAGTACTTACAAACGCTTATACATACTTACATATGCCTTTACGAGTCGTGTTTAAAATGCCTAAAGAAATCGTCTTTCGTACTAATTTTTAAAAAGAGTTTCTCGTTAACATGCTTATACAAAGAATATTTCCTACTCATGCATGGACATAGTTTTGCTTTCAAATGTTTACAAGTACTTACAAACGCTTACACATACCTACATATGCCTTTGCGAGTCATGTTTAAAGTGCTTAAGAAAACGTCTTTCGTACTAATTTTTAAAAAGAGTTTCTCTGTAAAATGCCTATACAAAGAGTATTTCCTACCTATGCATGGACATAGTTTTGCTTTCACATGCTCACAAGTACTTCCAAACGCTTATACATACTTACATATGCATTTGCGAGTCGTGTTTAAATTTCTTAAAGAAAGAACAAGGCGTACACATATTTAGATTGAGTTGCTCTGTAACATGCTTATACAAAGAGTATTTCTTACTAATGCATAGGCAAAGTTTTGCTTTCACATGTTCACAAGTACTTAGAAACGCTTATACATACTTACATATGCCTTTGCGAGTCGTGTTTAAAATGCATAAGAAAACGTCTTTCGTACTAATTTTTAAAAAGTGTTTCCCTGTAAAATGCCTATACAAAGAGTATTTCCTACTCATGCATGGACATAGTTTTGCTTTCACATGTTCACAAGTACTTACAAACGCTTATACATACTTACATATGCCTTTACGAGTCGTGTTTAAAATGCCTAAAGAAATCGTCTTTCGTACTAATTTTTAGAAAGAGTTTCTATGTAACATGCTTATAAAAAGAGTATGTCTTACTCATGCAAGGACAAAGTTTTGCTTTCACATGCTCAGAAGTACTTACAAACGCCTATACATACTTACATATGCCGTTGCGAGTCGTGTTTAAAGTGCTTAAAGAAAACGTCTTTCGTACTAATATTTAGATAGGGTTTCTCTGAAAAAAGCTTATACAAAGAGTATTTCTTCCTTATGCATGGGCAAAGTTTTGCTTTCACATGCTCACGAGTACTTACAAACGCTTATACATACTTACATATGCATTTGCGAGTCGTGTTTAAAGTTCTTAAAGAAAGAACAAGGCGTACACATATTTAGATTGAGTTGCTCTGTAACATGCTTATACAAAGAGTATTTCTTACTAATGCATAGGCAAAGTTTTGCTTTCTCATGTTCACAAGTACTTACAAACGCTTATACATACTTACATATGCCTTTGCGAGTCGTGTTTAAAATGCTTAAAGAAAACGTTTCTCGTACTAATATTTAGATAGGGTTTCTCTGTAAAAAGCTTATACAAAGAGTATTTCTTCCTCATGCATGGGCAAAGTTTTGCTTTCGCATGCTCACAAGTACTTGCAAACGCTTATACAGCTTACAAACGCCTTTGCGAGTCGTGTTTAAAATTCTTAAAGGAAGAGTAAGGCGTACACAGTTTTAGATTGAGTTGCTCTGTAACATGCTTATGCAAAGAGTATTTCTTACTCATCCATGGACAAAGTTTTGCTTTCACATGCTCACAAGCACTTACAAACGCTTATATATACTTACATATGCATTTGCGAGTCGTGTTTAAAGTTCTTAAAGAAAGAACAAGGCGTACACATATTTAGATTGAGTTGCTCTGTAACATCCTTATACAAAGGGTATTTCTTACTAATGCATAGGCAGATTTTTAGCTTTCACATGTTCACAAGTACTTACAAACGCTTATACATACTTACATATGCCTTTACGAGTCGTGTTTAAAATGCCTAAAGAAATCGTCTTTCGTACTAATTTTTAGAAAGAGTTTCAATGTAACATGCTTATACAAAGAGTATGTCTTACTCATGCATGAACAAAGTTTTGCTTTAACATGCTCATAACTACTTACAAACGCTTATACAGCTTACAAATGCCTTTGCGAGTCATGTTTAAAATTCATAAAGAAAGAATAAGGCGTACATATATTTAGATTGAGTTTCTCTGTAAAAAGCTTATACAAAGAGTATTTCTTACTCATGCATGGGCAACTTTTTGCTTTCACATGCTCACAAGTACTTGCAAACGCTTATACAGCTTACAAATGCCTTGGCGAGTCGTGTTTAAAATTCATAAAGGAAGAGTAAGGCGTACACAGTTTTAGATTGAGTTGCTCTGTAACATGATTATGCAAAGAGTATTTCTTACTCATCCATGGACAAAGTTTTGCTTTCACATGCTCACAAGTACTTACAAACGCTTATACATACTTACATATGCATTTGCGAGTCGTGTTTAAAGTTCTTAAAGAAAGAACAAGGCGTACACATATTTAGATTGAGTTGCTCTGTAATATGCTTATACAAAGAGTATTTCTTACTAATGCATAGACAAAGTTTTGCTTTCACATGTTCACAAGTACTTACAAACGCTTATACATACTTACATATGCCTTTGCGAGTCGTGTTTAAAGTGCTTAAGAAAACGTCTTTCGTACTAATTTTTTACAAAGTGTTTCCCTGTAAAATGCCTATACAAAGAGTATTTCCTACTCATGCATGGACATAGTTTTGCTTTCACATGTTCACAAGTACTTACAAACGCCTATACATACTTACATATGCCTTTGCGAGTCGTGTTTAAAGTGCTTAAAGAAAACGTCTTTCGTACTAATATTTAGATAGGGTTTCTCTGTAAAAAGCTTATACAAAGAGTATTTCTTACTCAGGCATGGGCGACGTTTTACTTTCACATGTTCACAAATACTTACAAACGCTTATACATGCTTACATATGTATTTGCGAGTCGTGTGTAAAGTTCTTAAAGAAAGAATAAGACGTACATATATTTAGATTGAGTTTCTCTGTAAAAAGCTTATACAAAGAGTATTTCTTACTCATGAATGGGCAAGGTTTTGCTTTCACATGTTCACAAGTACTTTCAAACGCTTATACATACTTACATATGCCTTTGCGAGTCGTGTTTAAAATGCTTAAAGAAAGAACAAGGCGTACACATATTTAGATTGAGTTGCTCTGTAACATGCTTATACAAAGAGTATTTCTTACTAATGCATAGGCAAAGTTTTGCTTTCACATGTTCACAAGTACTTACAAACGCTTATACATACTTACATATGCCTTTGCGAGTCGTGTTTAAAATGCATAAGAAAACGTCTTTCGTACTAATTTTTAAAAAGTGTTTCCCTGTAAAATGCCTATACAAAGAGTATTTCCTACTCATGCATGGACATAGTTTTGCTTTCACATGTTCACAAGTACTTACAAACGCTTATACATACTTACATATGCCTTTACGAGTCGTGTTTAAAATGCCTAAAGAAATCGTCTTTCGTACTAATTTTTAAAAAGAGTTTCTCGTTAACATGCTTATACAAAGAATATTTCCTACTCATGCATGGACATAGTTTTGCTTTCAAATGTTCACAAGTACTTACAAACGCTTACACATACCTACATATGCCTTTGCGAGTCATGTTTAAAGTGCTTAAGAAAACGTCTTTCGTACTAATTTTTAAAAAGAGTTTCTCTGTAAAATGCCTATACAAAGAGTATTTCCTACCTATGCATGGACATAGTTTTGCTTTCACATGCTCACAAGTACTTCCAAACGCTTATACATACTTACATATGCATTTGCGAGTCGTGTTTAAATTTCTTAAAGAAAGAACAAGGCGTACACATATTTAGATTGAGTTGCTCTGTAACATGCTTATACAAAGAGTATTTCTTACTAATGCATAGGCAAAGTTTTGCTTTCACATGTTCACAAGTACTTAGAAACGCTTATACATACTTACATATGCCTTTGCGAGTCGTGTTTAAAATGCATAAGAAAACGTCTTTCGTACTAATTTTTAAAAAGTGTTTCCCTGTAAAATGCCTATACAAAGAGTATTTCCTACTCATGCATGGACATAGTTTTGCTTTCACATGTTCACAAGTACTTACAAACGCTTATACATACTTACATATGCCTTTACGAGTCGTGTTTAAAATGCCTAAAGAAATCGTCTTTCGTACTAATTTTTAGAAAGAGTTTCTATGTAACATGCTTATAAAAAGAGTATGTCTTACTCATGCAAGGACAAAGTTTTGCTTTCACATGCTCAGAAGTACTTACAAACGCCTATACATACTTACATATGCCGTTGCGAGTCGTGTTTAAAGTGCTTAAAGAAAACGTCTTTCGTACTAATATTTAGATAGGGTTTCTCTGAAAAAAGCTTATACAAAGAGTATTTCTTCCTTATGCATGGGCAAAGTTTTGCTTTCACATGCTCACGAGTACTTACAAACGCTTATACATACTTACATATGCATTTGCGAGTCGTGTTTAAAGTTCTTAAAGAAAGAACAAGGCGTACACATATTTAGATTGAGTTGCTCTGTAACATGCTTATACAAAGAGTATTTCTTACTAATGCATAGGCAAAGTTTTGCTTTCTCATGTTCACAAGTACTTACAAACGCTTATACATACTTACATATGCCTTTGCGAGTCGTGTTTAAAATGCTTAAAGAAAACGTTTCTCGTACTAATATTTAGATAGGGTTTCTCTGTAAAAAGCTTATACAAAGAGTATTTCTTCCTCATGCATGGGCAAAGTTTTGCTTTCGCATGCTCACAAGTACTTGCAAACGCTTATACAGCTTACAAAAGCCTTTGCGAGTCGTGTTTAAAATTCTTAAAGGAAGAGTAAGGCGTACACAGTTTTAGATTGAGTTGCTCTGTAACATGCTTATGCAAAGAGTATTTCTTACTCATCCATGGACAAAGTTTTGCTTTCAAATGCTCACAAGCACTTACAAACGCTTATATATACTTACATATGCATTTGCGAGTCGTGTTTAAAGTTCTTAAAGAAAGAACAAGGCGTACACATATTTAGATTGAGTTGCTCTGTAACATCCTTATACAAAGGGTATTTCTTACTAATGCATAGGCAGATTTTTAGCTTTCACATGTTCACAAGTACTTACAAACGCTTATACATACTTACATATGCCTTTACGAGTCGTGTTTAAAATGCCTAAAGAAATCGTCTTTCGTACTAATTTTTAGAAAGAGTTTCAATGTAACATGCTTATTCAAAGAGTATGTCTTACTCATGCATGAACAAAGTTTTGCTTTAACATGCTCATAACTACTTACAAACGCTTATACATACTTACATATGCCTTTGCGAGTCGTGTTTAAAGTCCTTAAAGAAAACGTCTTTCGTACTAATATTTAGATGGGGTTTCTCTGTAAAAAGCTTATACAAAGAGTATTTCTTCCTCATGCATGGGCAAAGTTTTGCTTTCGCATGCTCACAAGTACTTGCAAACGCTTTTACAGCTTACAAATGCCTTTGCGAGTCATGTTTAAAATTCATAAAGAAAGAATAAGGCGTACATATATTTAGATTGAGTTTCTCTGTAAAAAGCTTATACAAAGAGTATTTCTTACTCATGCATGGGCAACGTTTTGCTTTCACATGCTCACAAGTACTTGCAAACGCTTATACAGCTTACAAATGCCTTGGCGAGTCGTGTTTAAAATTCATAAAGGAAGAGTAAGGCGTACACAGTTTTAGATTGAGTTGCTCTGTAACATGATTATGCAAAGAGTATTTCTTACTCATCCATGGACAAAGTTTTGCTTTCACATGCTCACAAGTACTTACAAACGCTTATACATACTTACATATGCATTTGCGAGTCGTGTTTAAAGTTCTTAAAGAAAGAACAAGGCGTACACATATTTAGATTGAGTTGCTCTGTAATATGCTTATACAAAGAGTATTTCTTACTAATGCATAGACAAAGTTTTGCTTTCACATGTTCACAAGTACTTACAAACGCTTATACATACTTACATATGCCTTTGCGAGTCGTGTTTAAAATGCTTAAAGAAAACGTTTCTCGTACTAATATTTAGATAGGGTTTCTCTGTAAAAAGCTTATACAAAGAGTATTTCTTCCTCATGCATGGGCAAAGTTTTGCTTTCGCATGCTCACAAGTACTTGCAAACGCTTATACAGCTTACAAAAGCCTTTGCGAGTCGTGTTTAAAATTCTTAAAGGAAGAGTAAGGCGTACACAGTTTTAGATTGAGTTGCTCTGTAAAATGCCTATACAAAGAGTATTTCCTACTCATGCATGGACATAGTTTTGCTTTCACATGTTCACAAGTACTTACAAACGCCTATACATACTTACATATGCCTTTGCGAGTCGTGTTTAAAGTGCTTAAAGAAAACGTCTTTCGTACTAATATTTAGATAGGGTTTCTCTGTAAAAAGCTTATACAAAGAGTATTTCTTACTCAGGCATGGGCGACGTTTTACTTTCACATGTTCACAAATACTTACAAACGCTTATACATGCTTACATATGTATTTGCGAGTCGTGTGTAAAGTTCTTAAAGAAAGAATAAGACGTACATATATTTAGATTGAGTTTCTCTGTAAAAAGCTTATACAAAGCGTATTTCTTACTCATGCATGGGCAAAGTTTTGCTTTCACATGTTCACAAGTACTTACAAACGCTTATACATACTTACATATGGCTTTGCGCGTCGTGTTTAAAATGCTTAAAGAAAACGTCTTTCGTACTAATATTTAGATAGGGGTTCTCTGTAAAAAGCTTATACAAAGAGTATTTCTTACTCATGAATGGGCAAGGTTTTGCTTTCGCATGTTCACAAGTACTTTCAAGCGCTTATACATACTTACATATGCCTTTGCGAGTCGTGTTTAAAGTGCTTAAAGAAAACGTCTTTAGTACTAATATTTAGATAGGGTTTCTCTGTAAAAAGCTTATACAAAGAGTATTTCTTACTCAAGCATGGTCGACGTTTTGCTTTCACATGTTAACAAGTACTTACAAACGCTTATACATGCTTACATATGCATTTGCGAGTCGTGTGTAAAGTTCTTAAAGAAAGAATAAGGCGTACACATATTTAGAATGAGTTGCTCTGTAACATGCTTATACAAAGAGTATTTCTTACTCATGCAAGGGCAAAGTTTTGCTTTCACATGCTCACAAGTACTTACAAACGCTTATACATATTTACATATGCCTTTTGAGTCGTGTTTAAAGTGCCTAAAAATGTCGTGTTTCATACTAATTTTTAAAAAGAGTTTCTCTGTAAAATGCTTATACAAAGAGTATTTCCTACTCATGCATGGACATAGTTTTGCTTTCACATGTTCACAAGTACTTACAAACGCTTATACAGCTTACAAATGCCTTTGCGAGTCGTGTTTAAAATTCTTAAAGGAAGAGTAAGGCGTACACAGTTTTAGATTGAGTTGCTCTGTAACATGCTTATGCAAAGAGTATTTCTTACTCATCCATGGACAAAGTTTTGCTTTCACATGCTCACAAGTACTTACAAACGCTTATATATACTTACATATGCATTGGCGAGTCGTTTTTAAAGTTCTTAAAGAAAGAACAAGTCGTACACATATTTAGATTGAGTTGCTCTGTAACATGCTTATACAAAGAGTATTTCTTACTAATGCATAGGCAAAGTTTTGCTTTCACATGTTCACAAGTATTTACAAACGCTTATACATACTTACATATGCCTTTGCGAGTCGTGTTTAAAATGCTTAAAGAAAACTTTTTTCGTACTAATATTTAGATAGGGTTTCTCTGTAAAAAGCTTATACAAAGCGTATTTCTTACTCATGCATGGGCAAAGTTTTGCTTTCACATGTTCACAAGTACTTACAAACGCTTATACATACTTACATATGCCTTTGCGCGTCGTGTTTAAAATGCCTAAAGAAAACGTTTTTCGTACTAATATTTAGATAGGGTTTCTCTGTAAAAAGCTTATACAAAGAGTATTTCTTCCTCATGCATGGGCAAAGTTTTGCTTTCGCATGCACACAAGTACTTGCAAACGCTTTTACAGCTTACAAATGCCTTTGCGAGTCGTGTTTAAAATTCATAAAGGAAGAGTAAGGCGTACACAGTTTTAGATTGAGTTGCTCTGTAACATGAATATGCAAAGAGTATTTCTTACTCATCCATGGACAAAGTTTTGCTTTCACATGCTCACAAGTACTTACAAACGCTTATACATACTTACATATGCATTTGCGAGTCGTGTTTAAAGTTCTTAAAGAAAGAACAAGGCGTACACATATTTAGATTGAGTTGCTCTGTAATATGCTTATACAAAGAGTATTTCTTACTAATGCATAGGCAAAGTTTTGCTTTGACATGTTCACAAGTACTTACAAACGCTTATACATACTTACATATGCCTTTGCGAGTCGTGTTTAAAGTGCATAAGAAAACGTCTTTCGTACTAATTTTTAAAAAGTGTTTCTCTGTAAAATGCCTATACAAAGAATATTTCCTACTCATCATGGACATAGTTTTGCTTTCACATGTTCACAAGTACTTACAAACGCTTATACATACTTACATATGCCTTTACGAGTCGTGTTTAAAATGCCTAAAGAAATCGTCTTTCGTACTAATTTTTAGAAAGAGTTTCTATGTCACATGCTTATACAAAGAGTATGTCTTACTCATGCATGAACAAAGTTTTGCTTTCACATGCTCACAAGAACTTACAAACGCTTATACATACTTACATATGCCTTTGCGAGTCGTGTTTAAAGTGCTTAAAGAAAACCTCTTTCGTACTAATATTTAGATAGGGTTTCTCTGTAAAAAGCTTATACAAAGAGTATTTCTTCCTTATGCATGGGCAAAGTTTTGCTTTCGCATGCTCACAAGTACTTGCAAACGCTTATACAGCTTACAAATGCCTTGGCGAGTCGTGTTTAAAATTCATAAAGGAAGAGTAAGGCGTACACAGTTTTAGATTGAGTTGCTCTGTAACATGCTTATGCAAAGAGTATTTCTTACTCATCCATGGACAAAGTTTTGCTTTCACATGCTCACAAGTACTTACAAACGCTTATACATACTTACATATGCATTTGCGAGTCGTGTTTAAAGTTCTTAAAGAAAGAACAAGGCGTGCACATATTTAGATTGAGTTGCTCTGTAACATGCTTATACAAAGAGTATATCTTACTAATGCATAGGCAAAGTTTTGCTTTCACATGTTCACAAGTACTTACAAACGCTTATACATACTTACATATGCCTTTGCGAGTCGTGTTTAAAATGCTTAAAGAAAACGTTTTTCGTACTAATATTTAGATAGGGTTTCTCTATAAAAAGCTTATACAAAGAGTATTTCTTCCTCATGCATGGGCAAAGTTTTGCTTTCGCATGCTCACAAGTACTTGCAAACGCTTATACAGCTTACAAATGCCTTTGCGAGTCGTGTTTAAAATTCTTAAAGGAAGAGTAAGGCGTACACAGTTTTAGATTGAGTTGCTCTGTAACATGCTTATGCAAAGAGTATTTCTTACTCATCCATGGACAAAGTTTTGCTTTCACATGCTCACAAGTACTTACAAACGCTTATATATACTTACATATGCTTTTGCGAGTCGTGTTTAAAGTTCTTAAAGAAAGAAAAAGGCGTACACATATTTAGATTGAGTTGCTCTGTAACATGCTTATACAAAGAGTATTTCTTACTAATGCATAGGCAAAGTTTTGTTTTCACATGTTCACAAGTACTTACAAACGCTTATACATACTTACATATGCCTTTGCGAGTCGTGTTTAAAATGCTTAAAGAAAACGTTTTTCGTACTAATATTTAGATAGGGTTTCTCTGTAAAAAGCTTATACAAAGAGTATTTCTTACTCATGCATGGGCAAAGTTTTGCTTTCGCATGCTCACAAGTACTTACAAATGCTTATACAGCTTACAAATACCTTTGCGAGTCGTGTTTAAAATGCTTAAAGAAAACATTATTCGTACTAATATTTAGATAGGGTTTCTCAGTAACATGCTTATACAAAGAGTATGTCTTACTCATGCATGGACAAAGTTTTGCTTTCACATGCCCACAAGTAGTTACAAACGCTTATACATACTTACATATGCCTATGCGAGTCGTGTTTAAAATGCTTAAAGAAAACGTGTTTCGTACTAATATTTAGATAGGGTTTCTCTGTAAAAAGCCTATACAAAGAGTATTTCTTACTCATGCATGGGCAAAGTTTTGCTTTCACAAGTTCACAAGTACTTACAAACGCTTATACATACTTACATATGCCTATGCGAGTCGTGTTTAAAATGCATAAGGAAAACGTGCTTCGTACTAATATTTAGATAGGGTTTCTCTGTAAAAAGCTTATACAAAGAGTATTTCTTACTCATGCATGGGCAAAGTTTTGCTTTCACATGTTCACAAGTACTTACAAACGCTTATACATACTTACATATGCCTTTGCGAGTTGTGTTTAAAATGCTTAAAGAAAACGTCTTTCGTACTAATATTTAGATAGGGTTTCTCTGTAAAAAGCTTATACAAAGAGTATTTCTGACTCATGCATGGGCGACGTTTTGCTTTCATATGTTCACAAATACTTACAAACGCTTATACATGCTTACATATGCATTTGCGAGTCTTGTGTAAAGTTCTTAAAGAAATAATAAGGCGTACATATATTTAGATTGAGTTTCTCTGTAAAAAGCTTATACAAAGAGTATTTCTTACTCATGCATGGGCAACGTTTTGCTTTCGCATGCTCACAAGTACTTACAAACGCTTATACAGCTTATATATGCCTTTGCGAGTCGTGTTTAAAATGCTTAAAGAAAACGTCTTTCGTACTAATATTTAGATAGGGTTTCTCTGTAAAAAGCTTATACAAAGCGTATTTCTTACTCATGCATGGGCAAAGTTTTGCTTTCACATGTTCACAAGTACTTACAAACGCTTATACATACTTACATATGGCTTTGCGCGTCGTGTTTAAAATGCTTAAAGAAAACGTCTTTCGTACTAATATTTAGATAGGGGTTCTCTGTAAAAAGCTTAAAGAAAAAGTATTTCTTACTCATGAATGGGCAAGGTTTTGCTTTCGCATGTTCACAAGTACTTACAAACGCTTATACATACTTACATATGCCTTTGCGAGTCGTGTTTAAAGTGCTTAAAGAAAACGGTTTTAGTACTAATATTTAGATAGGGTTTCTCTGTAAAAAGCTTATACAAAGAGTATTTCTTACTCAAGCATGGTCGACGTTTTGCTTTCACATGTTAACAAGTACTTACAAACGCTTATACATGCTTACATATGCATTTGCGAGTCGTGTGTAAAGTTCTTAAAGAAAGAATAAGGCGTACACATATTTCGAATGAGTTGCTCTGTAACATGCTTATACAAAGAGTATTTCTTACTCATGCAAGGGCAAAGTTTTGCTTTCACATGCTCACAAGTACTTACAAACGCTTATACATATTTACATATGCCTTTTGAGTCGTGTTTAAAGTGCCTAAAAAAGTCGTGTTTCATACTAATTTTTAAAAAGAGTTTCTCTGTAAAATGCTTATACAAAGAGTATTTCCTACTCATTTATGGACATAGTTTTGCTTTCACATGTTCACAAGTACTTACAAACGCTTATACAGCTTACAAATGCCTTTGCGAGTCGTGTTTAAAATTCTTAAAGGAAGAGTAAGGCGTACACAGTTTTAGATTGAGTTGCTCTGTAACATGCTTATGCAAAGAGTATTTCTTACTCATCCATGGACAAAGTTTTGCTTTCACATGCTCACAAGTACTTACAAACGCTTATATATACTTACATATGCATTTGCGAGTCGTTTTTAAAGTTCTTAAAGAAAGAACAAGTCGTACACATATTTAGATTGAGTTGCTCTGTAACATGCTTATACAAAGAGTATTTCTTACTAATGCATAGGCAAAGTTTTGCTTTCACATGTTCCCAAGTATTTACAAACGCTTATACATACTTACATATGCCTTTGCGAGTCGTGTTTAAAATGCTTAAAGAAAACGTTTTTCGTACTAATATTTAGATAGGGTTTCTCTGTAAAAAGCTTATACAAAGCGTATTTCTTACTCATGCATGGGCAAAGTTTTGCTTTCACATGTTCACAAGTACTTACAAACGCTTATACATACTTACATATGCCTTTGCGCGTCGTGTTTAAAATGCCTAAAGAAAACGCCTTTCGTACTAATATTTAGATAGGGGTTCTTTGTAAAAAGCTTATACAAAGAGTATTTCTTACTCATGCATGGGCAACGTTTTGCTTTCGCATGCTCACAAGTACTTACAAATGCGTATACAGCTTACAAATACCTTTTCGAGTCGTATTTAAAGTGCTTAAAAAAACGTCGTTCGTACTAATATTTAGAAAGGTTTCTCTGTAACATGCTTATACAAAGAGTATTTCTTACTCAAGCATGGTCGACGTTTTGCTTTCACATGCTCACAAGTACTTGCAAACGCTTATACAGCTTACAAATGCCTTGGCGAGTCGTGTTTAAAATTCATAAAGGAAGAGTAAGGCGTACACAGTTTTAGATTGAGTTACTCTGTAACATGATTATGCAAAGAGTATTTCTTACTCATCCATGGACAAAGTTTTGCTTTCACATGCTCACAAGTACTTACAAACGCTTATACATACTTACATATGCATTTGCGAGTCGTGTTTAAAGTTCTTAAAGAAAGAACAAGGCGTACACATATTTAGATTGAGTTGCTCTGTAATATGCTTATACAAAGAGTATTTCTTACTAATGCATAGACAAAGTTTTGCTTTCACATGTTCACAAGTACTTACAAACGCTTATACATACTTACATATGCCTTTGCGAGTCGTGTTTAAAGTGCTTAAGAAAACGTCTTTCGTACTAATTTTTAAAAAGTGTTTTCCTGTAAAATGCCTATACAAAGAGTATTTCCTACTCATGCATGGACATAGTTTTGCTTTCACATGTTCACAAGTACTTACAAACGCTTATACATACTTACATATGCCTTTGCGAGTCGTGTTTAAAGTGCTTAAAGAAATCGTCTTTCGTACTAATATTTAGATAGGGTTTCTCTGTAAAAAGCTTATACAAAGAGTATTTCTTACTCAGCCTTGGCGACGTTTTACTTTCACATGTTCACAAATACTTACAAACGCTTATACATGCTTACATATGTATTTGTGAGTCGTGTGTAAAGTTCTTAAAGAAAGAATAAGACGTACATATATTTAGATTGAGTTTCTCTGTAAAAAGCTTATACAAAGAGTATTTCTTACTCATGAATGGGCAAGGTTTTGCTTTCACATGTTCACAAGTACTTTCAAACGCTTATACATACTTACATATGCCTTTGCGAGTCGTGTTTAAAATGCTTAAAGAAAGAACAAGGCGTACACATATTTAGATTGAGTTGCTCTGTAACATGCTTATACAAAGAGTATTTCTTACTAATGCATAGGCAAAGTTTTGCTTTCCCATGTTCACAAGTACTTACAAACGCTTATACATACTTACATATGCCTTTGCGAGTCGTGTTTAAAATGCATAAGAAAACGTCTTTCCTACTAATTTTTAAAAAGTGTTTCCCTGTAAAATGCCTATACAAAGAGTATTTCCTACTCATGCATGGACATAGTTTTGCTTTCACATGTTCACAAGTACTTACAAACGCTTATACATACTTACATATGCCTTTACGAGTCGTGTTTAAAATGCCTAAAGAAATCGTCTTTCGTACTAATTTTTAAAAAGAGTTTCTCGTTAACATGCTTATACAAAGAATATTTCCTACTCATGCATGGACATAGTTTTGCTTTCAAATGTTCACAAGTACTTACAAACGCTTACACATACCTACATATGCCTTTGCGAGTCATGTTTAAAGTGCTTAAGAAAACGTCTTTCGTACTAATTTTTAAAAAGAGTTTCTCTGTAAAATGCCTATACAAAGAGTATTTCCTACCTATGCATGGACATAGTTTTGCTTTCACATGCTCACAAGTACTTACAAATGCTTATACATACTTACATATGCATTTGCGAGTCGTGTTTAAAGTTCTTAAAGAAAGAACAAGGCGTACACATATTTAGATTGAGTTGCTCTGTAACATGCTTATACAAAGAGTATTTCTTACTAATGCATAGGCAAAGTTTTGCTTTCACATGTTCACAAGTACTTAGAAACGCTTATACATACTTACATATGCCTTTGCGAGTCGTGTTTAAAATGCATAAGAAAACGTCTTTCGTACTAATTTTTAAAAAGTGTTTCCCTGTAAAATGCCTATACAAAGAATATTTCCTACTCATGCATGGACATAGTTTTGCTTTCACATGTTCACAAGTACTTACAAACGTTTATACATACTTACATATGCCTTTACGAGTCGTGTTTAAAATGCCTAAAGAAATCGTCTTTCGTACTAATTTTTAGAAAGAGTTTCTATGTAACATGCTTATAAAAAGAGGATGTCTTACTCATGCATGAACAAAGTTTTGCTTTCACATGCTCAGAAGTACTTACAAACGCATATGCATACTTACATATGCCTTTGCGAGTCGTGTTTAAAGTGCTTAAAGAAAACGTCTTTCGTACTAATATTTAGATAGGGTTTCTCTGAAAAAAGCTTATACAAAGAGTATTTCTTCCTTATGCATGGGCAAAGTTTTGCTTTCACATGCTCACGAGTACTTACAAACGCTTATACATACTTACATATGCATTTGCGAGTCGTGTTTAAAGTTCTTAAAGAAAGAACAAGGCGTACACATATTTAGATTGAGTTGCTCTGTAACATGCTTATACAAAGAGTATTTCTTACTAATGCATAGGCAAAGTTTTGCTTTCACATGTTCACAAGTACTTACAAACGCTTATACATACTTACATATGCCTTTGCGAGTCGTGTTTAAAATGCTTAAAGAAAACGATTTTCGTACTAATATTTAGATAGGGTTTCTCTGTAAAAAGCTTATACAAAGAGTATTTCTTCCTCATGCATGGGCAAAGTTTTGCTTTCGCATGCTCACAAGTACTTGCAAACGCTTATACAGCTTACAAATGCCTTTGCGAGTCGTGTTTAAAATTCATAAAGGAAGAGTAAGGCGTACACAGTTTTAGATTGAGTTGCTCTGTAACATGATTATGCAAAGAGTATTTCTTACTCATCCATGGACAAAGCTTTGCTTTCACATGCTCACAAGTACTTACAAACGCTTATACATACTTACATATGCATTTGCGAGTCGTGTTTAAAGTTCTTAAAGAAAGAACAAGGCGTACACATATTTAGATTGAGTTGCTCTGTAATATGCTTATACAAAGAGTATTTCTTATTAATGCATAGGCAAAGTTTTGCTTTGACATGTTCACAAGTACTTACAAACGCTTATACATACTTACATATGCCTTTGCGAGTCGTGTTTAAAGTGCTTAAGAAAACGTCTTTCGTACTAATTTTTAAAAAGTGTTTCTCTGTAAAATGCCTATACAAAGAATATTTCCTACTCATCATGGACATAGTTTTGCTTTCACATGTTCACAAGTACTTACAAACGCTTATACATACTTACATATGCCTTTGCGAGTCGTGTTTAAAGTGCTTAAGAAAACGTCTTTCGTACTAATTTTTAAAAAGTGTTTCTCTGTAAAATGCCTATACAAAGAATATTTCCTACTCATGCATGGACATAGTTTTGCTTTCACATGTTCACAAGTACTTACAAACGCTTATACATACTTACATATGCCTTTACGAGTCGTGTTTAAAATGCCTAAAGAAATCGTCTTTCGTACTAATTTTTAGAAAGAGTTTCTATGTCACATGCTTATACAAAGAGTATGTCTTACTCATGCATGAACAAAGTTTTGCTTTCACATGCTCACAAGAACTTACAAACGCTTATACATACTTACATATGCCTTTGCGAGTCGTGTTTAAAGTGCTTAAAGAAAACCTCTTTCGTACTAATATTTAGATAGGGTTTCTCTGTAAAAAGCTTATACAAAGAGTATTTCTTCCTAATGCATGGGCAAAGTTTTGTTTTCGCATGCTCACAAGTACTTGCAAACGCTTATACAGCTTACAAATGCCTTGGCAAGTCGTGTTTAAAATTCATAAAGGAAGAGTAAGGCGTACACAGTTTTAGATTGAGTTGCTCTGTAACATGCTTATGCAAAGAGTATTTCTTACTCATCCATGGACAAAGTTTTGCTTTCACATGCTCACAAGTACTTACAAACGCTTATACATACTTACATATGCATTTGCGAGTCGTGTTTAAAGTTCTTAAAGAAAGAACAAGGCGTGCACATATTTAGATTGAGTTGCTCTGTAACATGCTTATACAAAGAGTATATCTTACTAATGCATAGGCAAAGTTTTGCTTTCACATGTTCACAAGTACTTACAAACGCTTATACATACTTACATATGCCTTTGCGAGTCGTGTTTAAAATGCTTAAAGAAAACGTTTTTCGTACTAATATTTAGATAGGGTTTCTCTATAAAAAGCTTATACAAAGAGTATTTCTTCCTCATGCATGGGCAAAGTTTTGCTTTCGCATGCTCACAAGTACTTGCAAACGCTTATACAGCTTACAAATGCCTTTGCGAGTCGTGTTTAAAATTCTTAAAGGAAGAGTAAGGCGTACACAGTTTTAGATTGAGTTGCTCTGTAACATGCTTATGCAAAGAGTATTTCTTACTCATCCATGGACAAAGTTTTGCTTTCACATGCTCACAAGTACTTACAAACGCTTATATATACTTACATATGCATTTGCGAGTCGTGTTTAAAGTTCTTAAAGAAAGAAAAAGGCGTACACATATTTAGATTGAGTTGCTCTGTAACATGCTTATACAAAGAGTATTTCTTACTAATGCATAGGCAAAGTTTTTTTTTCACATGTTCACAAGTACTTACAAACGCTTATACATACTTACATATGCCTTTGCGAGTCGTGTTTAAAATGCTTAAAGAAAACGTTTTTCGTACTAATATTTAGATAGGGGTTCTCTGTAAAAAGCTTATACAAAGAGTATTTCTTACTCATGAATGGGCAAGGTTTTGCTTTCGCATGTTCACAAGTACTTACAAACGCTTATACATACTTACATATGC
The DNA here is from genome assembly GCA_036971475.1 of Prosapia bicincta. Taxonomy (NCBI): domain Eukaryota; kingdom Metazoa; phylum Arthropoda; class Insecta; order Hemiptera; family Cercopidae; genus Prosapia; species Prosapia bicincta. The sequence goes on from JBAIZL010000002.1 coordinate 27,883,836, forward strand.
CTTTGCGAGTCGTGTTTAAAGTGCTTAAAGAAAACGTCTTTAGTACTAATATTTAGATAGGGTTTCTCTGTAAAAAGCCTATACAAAGAGTATTTCTTACTCAAGCATGGTCGACGTTTTGCTTTCACATGTTAACAAGTACTTACAAACGCTTATACATGCTTACATATGCATTTGCGAGTCGTGTGTAAAGTTCTTAAAGAAAGAATAAGGCGTACACATATTTAGAATGAGTTGCTCTGTAACATGCTTATACAAAGAGTATTTCTTACTCATGCAAGGGCAAAGTTTTGCTTTCACATGCTCACAAGTACTTACAAACGCTTATACATATTTACATATGCCTTTTGAGTCGTGTTTAAAGTGCCTAAAAAAGTCGTGTTTCATACTAATTTTTAAAAAGAGTTTCTCTGTAAAATGCTTATACAAAGAGTATTTCCTACTCATGCATGGACATAGTTTTGCTTTCACATGTTCACAAGTACTTACAAACGCTTATACAGCTTACAAATGCCTTTGCGAGTCGTGTTTAAAATTCTTAAAGGAAGAGTAAGACGTACACAGTTTTAGATTGAGTTGCTCTGTAACATGCTTATGCAAAGAGTATTTCTTACTCATCCATGGACAAAGTTTTGCTTTCACATGCTCACAAGTACTTACAAACGCTTATATATACTTACATATGCATTTGCGAGTCGTTTTTAAAGTTCTTAAAGAAAGAACAAGTCGTACACATATTTAGATTGAGTTGCTCTGTAACATGCTTATACAAAGACTATTTCTTACTAATGCATAGGCAAAGTTTTGCTTTCACATGTTCACAAGTATTTACAAACGCTTATACATACTTACATATGCCTTTGCGAGTCGTGTTTAAAATGCTTAAAGAAAACGTTTTTCGTACTAATATTTAGATAGGGTTTCTCTGTAAAAAGCTTATACAAAGCGTATTTCTTACTCATGCATGGGCAAAGTTTTGCTTTCACATGTTCACAAGTACTTACAAACGCTTATACATACTTACATATGCCTTTGCGCGTCGTGTTTAAAATGCCTAAAGAAAACGTTTTTCGTACTAATATTTAGATAGGGTTTCTCTGTAAAAAGCTTATACAAAGAGTATTTCTTCCTCATGCATGGGCAAAGTTTTGCTTTCGCATGCTCACAAGTACTTGCAAACGCTTTTACAGCTTATAAATGCCTTTGCGAGTCGTGTTTAAAATTCATAAAGGAAGAGTAAGGCGTACACAGTTTTAGATTGAGTTGCTCTGTAACATGATTATGCAAAGAGTATTTCTTACTCATCCATGGACAAAGTTTTGCTTTCACATGCTCACAAGTACTTACAAACGCTTATACATACTTACATATGCATTTGCGAGTCGTGTTTAAAGTTCTTAAAGAAAGAACAAGGCGTACACATATTTAGATTGAGTTGCTCTGTAATATGCTTATACAAAGAGTATTTCTTACTAATGCATAGGCAAAGTTTTGCTTTGACATGTTCACAAGTACTTACAAACGCTTATACATACTTACATATGCCTTTGCGAGTCGTGTTTAAAGTGCTTAAGAAAACGTCTTTCGTACTAATTTTTAAAAAGTGTTTCTCTGTAAAATGCCTATACAAAGAATATTTCCTACTCATCATGGACATAGTTTTGCTTTCACATGTTCACAAGTACTTACAAACGCTTATACATACTTACATATGCCTTTACGAGTCGTGTTTAAAATGCCTAAAGAAATCGTCTTTCGTACTAATTTTTAGAAAGAGTTTCTATGTCACATGCTTATACAAAGAGTATGTCTTACTCATGCATGAACAAAGTTTTGCTTTCACATGCTCACAAGAACTTACAAACGCTTATACATACTTACATATGCCTTTGCGAGTCGTGTTTAAAGTGCTTAAAGAAAACCTCTTTCGTACTAATATTTAGATAGGGTTTCTCTGTAAAAAGCTTATACAAAGAGTATTTCTTCCTTATGCATGGGCAAAGTTTTGCTTTCGCATGCTCACAAGTACTTGCAAACGCTTATACAGCTTACAAATGCCTTGGCGAGTCGTGTTTAAAATTCATAAAGGAAGAGTAAGGCGTACACAGTTTTAGATTGAGTTGCTCTGTAACATGCTTATGCAAAGAGTATTTCTTACTCATCCATGGACAAAGTTTTGCTTTCACATGCTCACAAGTACTTACAAACGCTTATACATACTTACATATGCATTTGCGAGTCGTGTTTAAAGTTCTTAAAGAAAGAACAAGGCGTGCACATATTTAGATTGAGTTGCTCTGTAACATGCTTATACAAAGAGTATATCTTACTAATGCATAGGCAAAGTTTTGCTTTCACATGTTCACAAGTACTTACAAACGCTTATACATACTTACATATGCCTTTGCGAGTCGTGTTTAAAATGCTTAAAGAAAACGTTTTTCGTACTAATATTTAGATAGGGTTTCTCTATAAAAAGCTTATACAAAGAGTATTTCTTCCTCATGCATGGGCAAAGTTTTGCTTTCGCATGCTCACAAGTACTTGCAAACGCTTATACAGCTTACAAATGCCTTTGCGAGTCGTGTTTAAAATTCTTAAAGGAAGAGTAAGGCGTACACAGTTTTAGATTGAGTTGCTCTGTAACATGCTTATGCAAAGAGTATTTCTTACTCATCCATGGACAAAGTTTTGCTTTCACATGCTCACAAGTACTTACAAACGCTTATATATACTTACATATGCATTTGCGAGTCGTGTTTAAAATGCTTAAAGAAAGAACAAGGCGTACACATATTTAGATTGAGTTGCTCTGTAACATGCTTATACAAAGAGTATTTCTTACTAATGCATAGGCAAAGTTTTGCTTTCACATGTTCACAAGTACTTACAAACGCTTATACATACTTACATATGCCTTTGCGAGTCGTGTTTAAAATGCATAAGAAAACGTCTTTCCTACTAATTTTTAAAAAGTGTTTCCCTGTAAAATGCCTATACAAAGAGTATTTCCTACTAATGCATGGACATAGTTTTGCTTTCACATGTTCACAAGTACTTACAAACGCTTATACATACTTACATATGCCTTTACGAGTCGTGTTTAAAATGCCTAAAGAAATCGTCTTTCGTACTAATTTTTAAAAAGAGTTTCTCGTTAACATGCTTATACAAAGAATATTTCCTACTCATGCATGGACATAGTTTTGCTTTCAAATGTTCACAAGTACTTACAAACGCTTACACATACCTACATATGCCTTTGCGAGTCATGTTTAAAGTGCTTAAGAAAACGTCTTTCGTACTAATTTTTAAAAAGAGTTTCTCTGTAAAATGCCTATACAAAGAGTATTTCCTACCTATGCATGGACATAGTTTTGCTTTCACATGCTCACAAGTACTTACAAACGCTTATACATACTTACATATGCATTTGCGAGTCGTGTTTAAAGTTCTTAAAGAAAGAACAAGGCGTACACATATTTAGATTGAGTTGCTCTGTAACATGCTTATACAAAGAGTATTTCTTACTAATGCATAGGCAAAGTTTTGCTTTCACATGTTCACAAGTACTTAGAAACGCTTATACATACTTACATATGCCTTTGCGAGTCGTGTTTAAAATGCATAAGAAAACGTCTTTCGTACTAATTTTTAAAAAGTGTTTCCCTGTAAAATGCCTATACAAAGAATATTTCCTACTCATGCATGGACATAGTTTTGCTTTCACATGTTCACAAGTACTTACAAACGCTTATACATACTTACATATGCCTTTACGAGTCGTGTTTAAAATGCCTAAAGAAATCGTCTTTCGTACTAGTTTTTAGAAAGAGTTTCTATGTAACATGCTTATAAAAAGAGTATGTCTTACTCATGCATGAACAAAGTTTTGCTTTCACATGCTCAGAAGTACTTACAAACGCTTATGCATACTTACATATGCCTTTGCGAGTCGTGTTTAAAGTGCTTAAAGAAAACGTCTTTCGTACTAATATTTAGATAGGGTTTCTCTGAAAAAAGCTTATACAAAGAGTATTTCTTCCTTATGCATGGGCAAAGTTTTGCTTTCACATGCTCACGAGTACTTACAAACGCTTATACATACTTACATATGCATTTGCGAGTCGTGTTTAATGTTCTTAAAGAAAGAACAAGGCGTACACATATTTAGATTGAGTTGCTCTGTAACATGCTTATACAAAGAGTATTTCTTACTAATGCATAGGCAAAGTTTTGCTTTCACATGTTCACAAGTACTTACAAACGCTTATACATACTTACATATGCCTTTGCGAGTCGTGTTTAAAATGCTTAAAGAAAACGTTTTTCGTACTAATATTTAGATAGGGTTTCTCTGTAAAAAGCTTATACAAAGAGTATTTCTTCCTCATGCATGGGCAAAGTTTTGCTTTCGCATGCTCACAAGTACTTGCAAACGCTTATACAGCTTACAAATGCCTTGGCGAGTCGTGTTTAAAATTCATAAAGGAAGAGTAAGGCGTACACAGTTTTAGATTGAGTTGCTCTGTAACATGATTATGCAAAGAGTATTTCTTACTCATCCATGGACAAAGTTTTGCTTTCACATGCTCACAAGTACTTACAAACGCTTATACATACTTACATATGCATTTGCGAGTCGTGTTTAAAGTTCTTAAAGAAAGAACAAGGCGTGCACATATTTAGATTGAGTTGCTCTGTAACATGCTTATACAAAGTGTATATCTTACTAATGCATAGGCAAAGTTTTGCTTTCACATGTTCACAAGTACTTACAAACGCTTATACATACTTACATATGCCCTTGCGAGTCGTGTTTAAAATGCTTAAAGAAAACGTTTTTCGTACTAATATTTAGATAGGGTTTCTCTATAAAAAGCTTATACAAAGAGTATTTCTTCCTCATGCATGAGCAAAGTTTTGCTTTCGCATGCTCACAAGTACTTGCAAACGCTTATACAGCTTACAAATGCCTTTGCGAGTCGTGTTTAAAATTCTTAAAGGAAGAGTAAGGCGTACACAGTTTTAGATTGAGTTGCTCTGTAACATGCTTATGCAAAGAGTATTTCTTACTCATCCATGGACAAAGTTTTGCTTTCACATGCTCACAAGTACTTACAAACGCTTATATATACTTACATATGCATTTGCGAGTCGTGTGTAAAGTTCTTAAAGAAAGAATAAGACGTACATATATTTAGATTGAGTTTCTCTGTAAAAAGCTTATACAAAGAGTATTTCTTACTCATGAATGGGCAAGGTTTTGCTTTCACATGTTCACAAGTACTTTCAAACGCTTATACATACTTACATATGCCTTTGCGAGTCGTGTTTAAAATGCTTAAAGAAAGAACAAGGCGTACACATATTTAGATTGAGTTGCTCTGTAACATGCTTATACAAAGAGTATTTCTTACTAATGCATAGGCAAAGTTTTGCTTTCACATGTTCACAAGTACTTACAAACGCTTATACATACTTACATATGCCTTTGCGAGTCGTGTTTAAAATGCATAAGAAAACGTCTTTCCTACTAATTTTTAAAAAGTGTTTCCCTGTAAAATGCCTATACAAAGAGTATTTCCTACTAATGCATGGACATAGTTTTGCTTTCACATGTTCACAAGTACTTACAAACGCTTATACATACTTACATATGCCTTTACGAGTCGTGTTTAAAATGCCTAAAGAAATCGTCTTTCGTACTAATTTTTAAAAAGAGTTTCTCGTTAACATGCTTATACAAAGAATATTTCCTACTCATGCATGGACATAGTTTTGCTTTCAAATGTTCACAAGTACTTACAAACGCTTACACATACCTACATATGCCTTTGCGAGTCATGTTTAAAGTGCTTAAGAAAACGTCTTTCGTACTAATTTTTAAAAAGAGTTTCTCTGTAAAATGCCTATACAAAGAGTATTTCCTACCTATGCATGGACATAGTTTTGCTTTCACATAATCACAAGTACTTACAAACGCTTATACATACTTACATATGCATTTGCGAGTCGTGTTTAAAGTTCTTAAAGAAAGAACAAGGCGTACACATATTTAGATTGAGTTGCTCTGTAACATGCTTATACAAAGAGTATTTCTTACTAATGCATAGGCAAAGTTTTGCTTTCACATGTTCACAAGTACTTAGAAACGCTTATACATACTTACATATGCCTTTGCGAGTCGTGTTTAAAATGCATTAGAAAACGTCTTTCGTACTAATTTTTAAAAAGTGTTTCCCTGTAAAATGCCTATACAAAGAATATTTCCTACTCATGCATGGACATAGTTTTGCTTTCACATGTTCACAAGTACTTACAAACGCTTATACATACTTACATATGCCTTTACGAGTCGTGTTTAAAATGCCTAAAGAAATCGTCTTTCGTACTAATTTTTAAAAAGAGTTTCTCGTTAACATGCTTATACAAAGAATATTTCCTACTCATGCATGGACATAGTTTTGCTTTCAAATGTTCACAAGTACTTACAAACGCTTACACATACCTACATATGCCTTTGCGAGTCATGTTTAAAGTGCTTAAGAAAACGTCTTTCGTACTAATTTTTAAAAAGAGTTTCTCTGTAAAATGCCTATACAAAGAGTATTTCCTACCTATGCATGGACATAGTTTTGCTTTCACATAATCACAAGTACTTACAAACGCTTATACATACTTACATATGCATTTGCGAGTCGTGTTTAAAGTTCTTAAAGAAAGAACAAGGCGTACACATATTTAGATTGAGTTGCTCTGTAACATGCTTATACAAAGAGTATTTCTTACTAATGCATAGGCAAAGTTTTGCTTTCACATGTTCACAAGTACTTAGAAACGCTTATACATACTTACATATGCCTTTGCGAGTCGTGTTTAAAATGCATTAGAAAACGTCTTTCGTACTAATTTTTAAAAAGTGTTTCCCTGTAAAATGCCTATACAAAGAATATTTCCTACTCATGCATGGACATAGTTTTGCTTTCACATGTTCACAAGTACTTACAAACGCTTATACATACTTACATATGCCTTTACGAGTCGTGTTTAAAATGCCTAAAGAAATCGTCTTTCGTACTAATTTTTAGAAAGAGTTTCTATGTAACATGCTTATAAAAAGAGTATGTCTTACTCATGCATGAACAAAGTTTTGCTTTCACATGCTCAGAAGTACTTACAAACGCTTATGCATACTTACATATGCCTTTGCGAGTCGTGTTTAAAGTGCTTAAAGAAAACGTCTTTCGTACTAATATTTAGATAGGGTTTCTCTGAAAAAAGCTTATACAAAGAGTATTTCTTCCTTATGCATGGGCAAAGTTTTGCTTTCACATGCTCACGAGTACTTACAAACGCTTATACATACTTACATATGCATTTGCGAGTCGTGTTTAATGTTCTTAAAGAAAGAACAAGGCGTACAAATATTTAGATTGAGTTGCTCTGTAACATGCTTATGCAAAGAGTATTTCTTACTAATGCATAGGCAAAGTTTTGCTTTCACATGTTCACAAGTACTTACAAACGCTTATACATACTTACATATGCCTTTGCGAGTCGTGTTTAAAATGCTTAAAGAAAACGTTTTTCGTACTAATATTTAGATAGGGTTTCTCTGTAAAAAGCTTATACAAAGAGTATTTCTTCCTCATGCATGGGCAAAGTTTTGCTTTCGCATGCTCACAAGTACTTGCAAACGCTTATACAGCTTACAAATGCCTTTGCGAGTCGTGTTTAAAATTCATAAAGGAAGAGTAAGGCGTACACAGTTTTAGATTGAGTTGCTCTGTAACATGATTATGCAAAGAGTATTTCTTACTCATCCATGGACAAAGTTTTGCTTTCACATGCTCACAAGTACTTACAAACGCTTATACATACTTACATATGCATTTGCGAGTCGTGTTTAAAGTTCTTAAAGAAAGAACAAGGCGTACACATATTTAGATTGAGTTGCTCTGTAATATGCTTATACAAAGAGTATTTCTTATTAATGCATAGGCAAAGTTTTGCTTTGACATGTTCACAAGTACTTACAAACGCTTATACATACTTACATATGCCTTTGCGAGTCGTGTTTAAAGTGCTTAAGAAAACGTCTTTCGTACTAATTTTTAAAAAGTGTTTCTCTGTAAAATGCCTATACAAAGAATATTTCCTACTCATGCATGGACATAGTTTTGCTTTCACATGTTCACAAGTACTTACAAACGCTTATACATACTTACATATGCCTTTACGGGTCGTGTTTAAAATGCCTAAAGAAATCGTCTTTCGTACTAATTTTTAGAAAGAGTTTCTATGTCACATGCTTATACAAAGAGTATGTCTTACTCATGCATGAACAAAGTTTTGCTTTCACATGCTCACAAGAACTTACAAACGCTTATACATACTTACATATGCCTTTGCGAGTCGTGTTTAAAGTGCTTAAAGAAAACCTCTTTCGTACTAATATTTAGATAGGGTTTCTCTGTAAAAAGCTTATACAAAGAGTATTTCTTCCTAATGCATGTGCAAAGTTTTGTTTTCGCATGCTCACAAGTACTTGCAAACGCTTATACAGCTTACAAATGCTTTTGCGAGTCGTGTTTAAAATTCTTAAAGGAAGAGTAAGGCGTACACAGTTTTAGATTGAGTTGCTCTGTAACATGCTTATGCAAAAAGTATTTCTTACTCATCCATGGACAAAGTTTTGCTTTCACATGCTCACAAGCACTTACAAACGCTTATATATACTTACATATGCATTTGCGAGTCGTGTTTAAAGTTCTTAAAGAAAGAACAAGGCGTACACATATTTAGATTGAGTTGCTCTGTAACATCCTTATACAAAGGGTATTTCTTACTAATGCATAGGCAGATTTTTAGCTTTCACATGTTCACAAGTACTTACAAACGCTTATACATACTTACATATGCCTTTACGAGTCGTGTTTAAAATGCCTAAAGAAATCGTCTTTCGTACTAATTTTTAGAAAGAGTTTCAATGTAACATGCTTATACAAAGAGTATGTCTTACTCATGCATGAACAAAGTTTTGCTTTAACATGCTCATAACTACTTACAAACGCTTATACATACTTACATATGCCTTTGCGAGTCGTGTTTAAAGTGCTTAAAGAAAACGTCTTTCGTACTAATATTTAGATGGGGTTTCTCTGTAAAAAGCTTATACAAAGAGTATTTCTTCCTCATGCATGGGCAAAGTTTTGCTTTCGCATGCTCACAAGTACTTGCAAACGCTTTTACAGCTTACAAATGCCTTTGCGAGTCGTGTTTAAAATTCATAAAGGAAGAGTAAGGCGTACACAGTTTTAGATTGAGTTGCTCTGTAACATGATTATGCAAAGAGTATTTCTTACTCATCCATGGACAAAGTTTTGCTTTCACATGCTCACAAGTACTTACAAACGCTTATACATACTTACATATGCCTTTACGAGTCGTGTTTAAAATGCCTAAAGAAATCGTCTTTCGTACTAATTTTTAGAAAGAGTTTCTATGTAACATGCTTATACAAAGAGTATGTCTTACTCATGCATGAACAAAGTTTTGCTTTCACATGCTCACAAGTACTTTCAAACGCTTGTACATACTTACATATGCCTTTGCGAGTCGTGTTTAAAGTGCTTAAAGAAAACGTCTTTCGTACTAATATTTAGATAGGGTTTCTCTGTAACATGCTTATACAAAGTGTATTTCTTTACTCATGCATGGGGAAAATTTTGCTTACGTATTCTCACAAGTAATTACAAACGCGTATACATACTTACATATGCATTTGCAGTCGTGTTTAAAATGCTTAAAGAAAGAGTAAGGCGAACACATTTTTGGATTGAGTTGCTCTGTAACATGCTTATACAAATAGTATTTCTTTCTCATGTATGGGCAAAGTTTTGCTTACACATGATCACAAGTAATTACAAACGCGTATACATACTTACATATGCATTTGCGAGTCGTGTTTAAAATGCTTAAAGTAAGCGTAAGGAGTACACATTTTTTTTGATTGAGTTGCTCTGTAACATGCTTATGCAAAGAGTATTTCTTACTCAGGCATGGGCAAAATTTTGCGTTCACATGCTCACAAGTACTTACAAACGCTTATACATACTTACATATGCCTTTTGAGTCGTGTTTAAAGTGCATAAAAAAAATGTCTTTCGTACTAATTTTTAAAAAACATTTCTCTGTAACATGCTTATACAAAGAGTATTTCTTACTCATGCATGGACAGAGTTTTGCTTTCACATGCTCACTAGTACTTACAAACGCTTATACATACTTACATATGCCTTTTGAGTTGTGTTTAAAGTGCCTAAAGAAATCGTCTTTCGTACTGATTATTAAAAAGAGTTTCTCTGTAAAATGCCTATACAAAGAGTATTTCCTACTCATGCATGGACATAGTTTTGCTTTCACATGTTCACAAGTACTTACAAACGCTTATACATACTTACATATGCCTTTTCGAGTCGTGTTTAAAGTGCTTAAAGAAATCGTCTTTCGTACTAATATTTAGATTGGGTTTCTCTGTAAAAAGCTTATACAAAGAGTATGTCTTACTCAAGCATGGACAAAGTTTTGCTTTCACATGGGTGATATTTAGATAGGGTTTCTCTGTAACATGCTTATACAAAGTGTATTTCTTTACTCATGCAAGGGGAAAATTTTGCTTACGCATTCTCACAAGTAATTACAAACGCGTATACATACTTACATATGCATTTGCAGTCGTGTTTAAAATGCTTAAAGAAAGAGTAAGGCGAACACATTTTTGGATTGAGTTGCTATGTATCATGCTTATACAAAGAGTATTTCTTACTCATGTATGGGCAAAGTTTTGCTTACACATGATCACAAGTAATTACAAACGCGTATACATACTTACATATGCATTTGCGAGTCGTGTTTAAAATGCTTAATGAAAGAGTAAGGCGTACACATTTTTAGATTGAGTTACTCTGTAACATGCTTATGCAAAGAGTATTTCTTACTCAGGCATGGGCAAAATTTTGCGTTCACATGCTCACAATTACTTACAAACGCTTATACATACTTACATATGCCTTTTGAGTCGTGTTTAAAGTGCATAAAGAAAATGTCTTTCGTGCTAATTTTTAAAAAACATTTCTCTGTAACATGCTTATACAAAGAGTATTTCTTACTCATACATGGACAGAGTTTTGCTTTCACATGCTCACTAGTACTTACAAACGCTTATACATACTTACATATGCCTTTTGAGTCGTGTTTAAAGTGCCTAAAGAAATTGTCTTTCGTACTAATTTTTAAAAAGAGTTTCTCGTTAACATGCTTATACAAAGAATATTTCCTACTCATGCATGGGCATAGTTTTGCTTTCAAATGTTCACAAGTACTTACAAACGCTTATACATTCTTACATATGCCTTTGCGAGTCATGTTTAAAGTGCTTAAGAAAACGTCTTTCGTACTAATTTTTAAAAAGGGTTTCTCTGTAAAATGCCTATACAAAGAGTATTTCCTACTCATGCATGGACATAGTTTTGCTTTCACATGTTCACAAGTACTTACAAACGCTTATACATACTTACATATGCCTTTACGAGTCGTGTTTAAAATGCCTAAAGAAATCGTCTTTCTAACTAATTTTTAGAAAGGGTTTCTATGTAACATGCTTATACAAAGAGTATGTCTTACTCATGCATGAACAAAGTTTTGCTTTCACATGCTCACAAGTACTTACAAACGCTTATACATACTTACATATGCCTTTGCGAGTCGTGTTTAAAGTGCTTAAAGGAAACGTCTTTCGTACTAATTTTTAGATAGGGTTTCTCTGTAAAAAGCGTATACAAAGAGTATTTCTTCCTCATGCATGGACAAAGTTTTGCTTTTGCATTCTCACAAGTACTTGCAAACGCTTATACAGCTTACAAATGCGTATACATACTTACATATGCCTTTGCGAGTCATGTTTAAAGTTCCTAAAGAAAACGTCTTTCGTACTAATTTTTAGTTAGCGTTACTCTGTAAAAACCTTATACGAAGAGTATTTCTTACTCATGCGTGGGCAAATTTTTGCTTTCGCATGCTCACAAGTACTTACACACTCGTATATATACTTACATTTGCCTTTGCGAGTCATGTTTAAAGTGCCTAAAGAAAACGTCTTTCGTACTAATTATTAGTTAGAGTTACTCTGTAAAAACCTTATACGAAGAATATTTCTTACTCATGCGTGGGCAAATTTTTGCTTTCGCATGCTCACAAGTACTTACACACTCGTATATATACTTACATTTGCCTTTGCGAGTCATGTTTAAGTGCCTAAAGAAAACGTCTTTCGTACTATTTTTAGTTAGAGTTACTCTGTAAAAACCTTATACGAAGAGTATTTCTTACTCATGCGTGGGCAAATGTTTGCTTTCCCATGCTCACAAGTACTTACACACTCGTATATATACTTACATTTGCCTTTGCGAGTCATGTTTTAAGTGCCTAAAGAAAACGTCTTTCGTACTAATTTTTAGTTAGAGTTACTCTGTGAAAACCTTATACAAAGAGTATTTCTTACTCATGTGTGGGCAAATTTTTGCTTTCGCATGCTCACAAGTACTTACACACTCGTATATATACTTACATTTGCCTTTGCGAGTCATGTTTAAAGTGCCTAAAGAAAACGTCTTTCTTACTAATTTTTAGTTAGAGTTACTCTGTAAAAACCTTATACGAAGAGTATTTCTTACTCATGCGTGGGCAAATTTTTGCTTTCGCATGCTCACAAGTACTTACACACTCGTATATATACTTACATATGCCTTTACGAGTCGTGTTTAAAATGCCTAAAGAAAACGTCTTTCGTACTAATTTTTAGAAATTGTTTCTGCGTAACATGCTTATACAAAGAGTATGTCTTACTCAATCATGGACAAAGTTTTGCTTTCACATGCTCTCAAGTACTTACATACGCTTATACAGCTTACAAATGCCTTTTGAGTAGTGTTTAAAGTGCCTAAAGAAATCGTCTTTCGTACTAATTTTTAAAAAGAGTTTCTCGTTAACATGCTTATTCAAAGAATATTTCCTACTCATGCATGGGCATAGTTTTGCTTTCGCATGCTCACAAGTACTTACAAACGCTTATACATACTTACATATGCCTTTGCGAGTCATATTTAAAGTGCCTAAAGAAAACGTCTTTCGTACTAATTTTTAGTTAGAGTTACTCGGTAAAAACTATATACGAAGAGTATTTCTTACTCATGCGTGGGCAAATTTTTGCTTTCGCATGCTCACAAGTACTTACACACTCGTATATATACTTACATATGCCTTTACGAGTCGTGTTTAAAATGCCTAAAGAAAACGTCTTTCGTACTAATTTTTAGAAAGAGTTTCTGCGTAACATGCTTATACAAAGAGTATGTCTTACTCAATCATGGACAAAGTTTTGCTTTCACATGCTCTCAAGTACTTACATACGCTTATACAGCTTACAAATGCCTTTTGAGTAGTGTTTAAAGTGCCGAAAGAAATCGTCTTTCGTACTAATTTTTAAAAAGAGTTTCTCGTTAACATGCTTATTCAAAGAATATTTCCTACTCATGCATGGACATAGTTTTGCTTTCGCATGCTCACACGTACTTACAAACGCTTATACATACTTACATATGCCTTTGCGAGTCATATTTAAAGTGCCTAAAGAAAACGTCTTTCGTACTAATTTTTAGTTAGAGTTACTCTGTAAAAACTATATACGAAGAGTATTTCTTACTCATGCGTGGGCAAATTTTTGCTTTCGCATGCTCACAAGTACTTACACACTCGTATATATACTTACATTTGCCTTTGCGAGTCATGTTTAAAGTGCCTAAAGAAAACGTCTTTTGTACTAATTTTTAGTTAGAGTTACTCTGTAAAAACCTTATACGAAGAGTATTTCTTACTCATGCGTGGGCAAATTTTTGCTTTCGCATGCTCACAAGTACTTACACACTCGTATATATACTTACATTTGCCTTTGCGAGTCATGTTTAAAGTGCCTAAAGAAAACGTCTTTCGTACTAATTATTAGTTAGAGTTACTCTGTAAAAACCTTATACGAAGAGTATTTCTTACTCATGCGTGGGCAAATTTTTGCTTTCGCATGCTCACAAGTACTTACACACTCGTATATATACTTACATTTGCCTTGGCGAGTCATGTTTAAAGTGCCTAAAGAAAACGTCTTTAGTACTATTTTTAGTTAGAGTTACTCTGTAAAAACCTTATACGAAGAGTATTTCTTACTCATGCGTGGGCAAATGTTTGCTTTCCCATGCTCACAAGTACTTACACACTCGTATATATACTTACATTTGCCTTTGCGAGTCATGTTTTAAGTGCCTAAAGAAAACGTCTTTCGTACTAATTTTTAGTTAGAGTTACTCTGTGAAAACCTTATACAAAGAGTATTTCTTACTCATGTGTGGGCAAATGTTTGCTTTCGCATGCTCACAAGTACTTACACACTCGTATATATACTTACATTTGCCTTTGCGAGTCATGTTTAAAGTGCCTAAAGAAAACGTCTTTCGTACTAATTTTTAGTTAGAGTTACTCTGTAAAAACCTTATACGAAGAGTATTTCTTACTCATGCGTGGGCAAATTTTTGCTTTCGCATGCTCACAAGTACTTACACACTCGTATATATACTTACATTTGCCTTTGCGAGTCATGTTTAAAGTGCCTAAAGAAAACTTCTTTCTTACTAATTTTTAGTTAGAGTTACTCTGTAAAAACCTTATACGAAGAGTATTTCTTACTCATGCGTGGGCAAATTTTTGCTTTCGCATGCTCACAAGTACTTACACACTCGTATATATACTTACATATGCCTTTACGAGTCGTGTTTAAAATGCCAAAGAAAACGTCTTGCGTACTAATTTTTAGAAAGAGTTTCTACGTAACATGCTTATACAAAGAGTATGTCTTACTCAATCATGGACAAAGTTTTGCTTTCACATGCTCACAAGTACTTACATACGCTTATACAGCTTACAAATGCCTTTTGAGTCGTGTTTAAAGTGCCTAAAGAAATCGTCTTTCGTACTAATTTTTAAAAAGAGTTTCTCGTTAACATGCTTATACAAACAATATTTCCTACTCATGCATGGGCATAGTTTTGCTTTCAAATGTTCACAAGTACTTACAAGCGCTTTTACATACTTACATATGCCTTTGCGAGTCGTGTTTAAAATCCTTAAAGAAAACGTCTTTCGTACTAATATTTAGATACGGTTTTTCTGTAAAAAGCTTATACAAAGAGGATCTCTTACTCATGCATGGGCAAAGTTTTGCTTTCGCATGCTCACAAGTACTTACAAATGCGTATACAGCTTACAAATGCTTTTTCGAGTCGTGTTTAAGGTGCTTAAAGAAAACGTCTTTCGTACTAATATTTAGATAGGGTTTCTCTGTAAAATGCCTATACAAAGAGTATTTCCTATTCATGCATGGACATAGTTTTGATTTCACATGTTCACAAGTACTTACAAACGCTTATACATACTTACATATGCCTTTGCGAGTCATGTTTAAAGTGCCTAAAGAAAACGTCTTTCTTACTAATTTTTAGATAGAGTTACTCTGTAAAAACCTTATACGAAGAGTATTTCTTACTCATGCGTGGGCAAATTTTTGCTTTCGCATGCTCACAAGTACTTACACACTCGTATATATACTTACATATGCCTTTACGAGTCGTGTTTAAAATGCCTAAAGAAAACGACTTTCGTACTAATTTTTAGAAAGAGTTTCTACGTAACATGCTTATACAAAGAGTATGTCTTACTCAAGCATGGACAAAGTTTTGCTCTCACATGCTCACAAGTACTTACATACGCTTATAAATACTTACATATGCCTTTGCGAGTCGTGTTTAAAGTGCTTAAAGAAATCGTCTTTCGTACTAATATTTAGATACGGTTTCTCTGTAAAAAGCTTATACATGGAGTATTTCTTACTCATGCATGGGCAACGTTTTGCTTTCGCATGCTCACAAGTACTTACAAACGCTTATACAGCTTACAAATGCCTTTGCGAGTCGTGTTTAAAATGCTTAAAGAAAACGTCTTTCGTACTAATATTTAGATACGGTTTCTCTGTAAAAAGCTTATACATGGAGTATTTCTTACTCATGCATGGGCAACGTTTTGCTTTCGCATGCTCACAAGTACTTACAAACGCTTATACAGCTTACAAATGCCTTTGCGAGTCGTGTTTAAAATGCTTAAAGAAAACGTCTTTCGTACTAATATCTAGATAGGGTTTCTCTGTAGAAAGCTTATACAAAGAATATTTCCTACTCATGAATGGGCAAGGTTTTCCTTTCACATGTTCACAAGTACTTACAAACGCTTATACATACTTACATATGCCTTTGCGAGTCGTGTTTAAAATGCTTAAAGAAAACGTCTTTCGTACTAATATTTAGATAGGATATCTCTGTAAAAAGCTTATACAAAGAGTATTTCTTACTCATGCATGGGCAAGGTTTTGCTTTCACATGTTCACAATTACTTACAAACGCTTATACATACTTAAATATGCCTTTTGAGTCGTGTTTAAAGTGAATAAAGAAATCGTCTTTCGTACTAATTTTTAAAAGGAATTTCTCTGTAACATGCTTATACAAAGAATATTTCCTACTCATGCATGGGCATAGTTTTGCTTTCACATGTTCACAATTATTTACAAACGCTAATACATACTTACATATGCCTTTGCGAGTCGTGTTTAAAATGCTTAAAGAAAACGTCTTTCGTACTAATATTTAGATACGGTTTTTCTGTAAAAAGCTTATACAAAGAGGATTTCTTACTCATGCATGGGCAAAGTTTTGCTTTCGCATGCTCACAAGTACTTACAAATGCTTATACAGCTTACAAATGCCTTTGCGAGTCGTGTTTAAAGTGCTTAAAGAAAACGTCTTTCGTACTAATATTTAGATAGGGTTTCTCTGTAACATGCTTATACAAAGTGTATTTCTTAATCAGGCATGGGCGAAGTTTTGCTTTCACATGTTCACAAGTACTTACAAACGCTTATACATGCTTACATATGCATTTGCGAGTCATGTGTAAAGTTCTTAGAGAAAGAATAAGGCGTACATATATTTAGATTGAGTTGCTCTGTAACATGCTTTTATAAAGAGTATTTCTTACTCATGCATGGGCAAAGTTTTGCTTACACATGCTCA
>JBAIZL010000002.1:27908566-27943566 GCA_036971475.1 Prosapia bicincta
TAATTTATGATCTTATTTTGTGCCAGCAGTTGAATGTTATTCAATAAATTTACATATTGAATTATTTAAGCCAAATTTGTTTCTAATTCTACTACCACAGAAAACATTGACTTACAAGCTTATGAATTTATATAAAATTGAAAAATTTTAATTACAACTAAATTTCAAATTATATGACTTTTTCAGAAAATACTAAATAATTTGTGATTGATTTTGTTTAATAATTTCTGGTTGGGAAATTATTTATATTTTTCTACAAGTTAAATATTTATAAATATTTTTTCCCAGTATATTTAACTACTGGTTGTAACAAACTTTACTGCATTTCCTTAGATATTATGAATGAATTTATTTTTTAAATATGCCTAATATTCTTTCTATCTTTTTCCATATACTTTACTATTTTTCTATATTCGCAAACATTTGAACATTTTTACATAACCATTTTTATAACTAAATAATTTTGTAATTTCCAATTTTTTAATTTAAGTTTCAAGGAAATAAAGCCATTATTTATAATTTTACACATTTAAATCATTTATTTGAATCTTTGGAACGTATTTCAAGATCAAATTTTATTCAATTACTAAATTTGTATAGAAATCATGACGCCCAAATCTCGCACTTTCCATGATACGTCCCAAGGTCCAAGGAGATGACTTTAAGCTTCCAGACTGGTAGTTCTTCTCGTCTGGAATTTGGTTTATCCAGGAAGCAGGAACGGACAAAATCGGCGAAGCCAGTTTCTTGACAAATGAAAATTTATCCGTGATTTTTCATATTTCGATGTCTAGTTTTCACTAGACATAAATTAAGACATACTACATTATTCCCGCACTCCGCGGCCTCGATTTTATGCTCTAGAAATCCATTTTGGTAATTTTGCTAATTTAACAGAAACTATGACCTTTCTGGTCAGTGGCCTAATTACGAGAGAGCACCTAAACGTTCAGCGACAGTTATCGTCTCTATACTCCCACCCTCGATTTGCTTGTCTGACTTGGATTTTGCCGTTTTTTCTTGTCTTAAAACTGTTTATTTAAAATATTGTAGAAACCTGAATCTTACGTAACACACAAAACACTCCCGAAGTCATGATTTTTGTACAATTACAATTTATTTTAGAATTATAGACTAAATGATCAATATTCATGGCTTGAAAAATTTATTTAAATTATATTTTATAAATTGAGACTATTTCAATTTTTTATTGAATTGTGACGGGACATTTCAACTCGTTACAACCTCCCTGCTATTGAATGTATTTGGGATCTTGATCCCAAATTAAATTTAATACTACTTACAAAATCCTTAACTTATTACAAGATTTTTCTGTGTCCTTTGGAGTCCTTACACCTGAAACTCAAACAACACTTCATTTTAGTATTTCAATTTACCACTCACTTAATTTGTTTCTCTGCACTCACGATGCAAGTCAATTATTCTATATGTTACTTTATTTCTCTTAATTAATTATATTATTTTTATTACCAATAAACCACTCAATTAATAATGCTTTATTTACTTGATTTACATGCCTTTTGATTTTGTGTATATATTCTATCATTTATTTTCATTAGTGTTTATAAACTACTTATAATTAACAATTATTAATTTATGTTACAAGTGAAGTTTTAATGTTGTTTTGCTTTCTGGCATTTAACTATTTGAATTTCGCTGTTATCGCGCCGCTATCTCCACAGCTGATTTTGACAGACAGCGATATCTTTTAACCAAAGTTCAAATCCGTATTCGATGTCATCGGCTCTGTCTCGTTACTTGGACTTTGCAACCCCCACTCTTGATCAGAGCGGTTTAGCCCTAGTTGCATCACATTTCCCATGGCCATTGATTTGACCTTGACAATGTTTAGCAAGGAACTTCGAGTCTGATTTGGTTTGATTTTACTTCAGTCGACGTTCGATTTCCGTCCGCTTATCTGATTGCTTAACATACAATTTGTTTGCCTTGCGATTCAATATGCTCGTAACTAACTTTATCGTAGCCTAAGTAAATCTACATTTTACCCATATTTGAAACTAACCATATTGTCCAGATTTTTCTTATACCTCAAGATTTGATTCCAATTTAATTTTTTAATATTCCCAAATCGTAATTTTAATTTTTGTAAAATAATTATTTTTCTAAAAATTTTATAACTATTGGTTAATTTTTTTTATATTCCTTACGTCATAGATTCCCCTAGATTTATGTGTTATTAAATTTTTTGAAATTTGCTGTACGGTATCTTTTCCACTCTGCTCGTCCTTTGTAATTTATTTGTCTCTTTATACCTAATTCTTGTTTCTGTAATTTCCTAATAATTTTATTGCGATCAGTTATTACGAGTTTCGTTAGTTAGAGATTTTATGTTATTGATATGCATATAACATGAGCTGTTGACTAATTTATTAAAATTAGCTGTTTTGTATTTTGTAACTTCAGGTCTATCCTGAATGTTAGTTAATTCTTTTGTTTGCGGCTTTGGGCCATATTTATTATATTTTGTTTGTGGCTCGTGGCCGTAATTTTCGGATTCTTTGATCCCTTTTTCCCCTTCCCTTCCCTTCATTATTTTTTTGTTTATATATATCTTTTGGGTTTGTACCCCGGTTTGTTATATTTTTATCATTTTTTAATGGATTTAAATCGCTCATTTTACCGCATTCGATTTTAATTTTGTTATCTCCCAACTTCCCTCGCTCCCTGCTTTCTCCAGAATTATTTCTTACTGAAATTTTCGCATTATTATTTATTTGGTATTTTATATTTTTATGTATTGTATTTTTGGAGTTTTCTCCTGCTTTTAGCCCTACATTTTTGTCAATTATTTGTTTGTTATTTTTCATTGTTTTAGTTTAAATTTTGTCTTTTGCCATCCTGTCTTCGACAGAGTAAGTTGCATATCCAGGTCTTTTCGCTCCGGATATACAGCTGCTAACGGCCCCTTTCTCTCGCCGCTTGCAATCAACCCATCCATTTTCGGCATTTGAGTTGTTGTGTTGCCTAATTTAACTGGGTTGTCTTTTTTCTTTTGTTTTAAATTTGTAGTTTTGTTGTTGGTTTGTAAACCTATATTTTTTAAAATTTATTTGGTTTGGTTTAATATTTTTGTTTATTTTGTTTTTGGCTTCTAGCCCTAATTCTTTGTGTTTATCAGGTAAACTTTCATTTACAGTATTACCCGTTTTTATAAAATCTTGCCAGAGCATTTGCCCGTCCATTTCATATGACATAAACGATTTATCCAAATTTATGCGAGTTTTTAGTTTACACAAAGTATTCATACCCAATATGAGGTCAACTCATAAGTTTTCCACAATTAGGAATACAAATTCCTTTGTGTGCCCTTGAAGTGTTAGAGGCAACAGGGTTTGTAATCTGACCCTCTTGCAAGTAGAGTCTATTGCTGTTACAATTCCCAGGTTCGCTACGGGTAATTCATAAAACATATTGCCTTGCTGTTTTAGGGCAATATATTTATTGGCATTTATTACGGAAACCTGCGCTCCGGTGTCCACTTCCGCCATTATTTCTTCCCCGTTTATACTACAGCTAGTTAATGGGCATTGCTCTACTTGTTCTATCTTGTTACTATCGGGTTCCTCTAACAATTCATCTCGCATAAATAGGGATAGGCCGTTTAGGCTCACTATTTCGTCATGATGGTAAATTTGACGATATTTATGAATAGAGCTACTGCGTGTTCGCGATCTTCGTTTACGGATCCCTAGCCCCGATAACGGACAATGCTCCTCCTTGCTAGAGATCCCTCTCGCTAGTTTTTTTTGGCTGAGTGTCACTAGGTCCGGGGACAGCAAGTGTAGGATTTGGTTTTTGGGGTACTTTGGTAATTGGTAGATTTTGGTTTTCACCATAGTATTTCGGGTTTTGGTCAGGTTTTTGTTGGTGAGAAGTAACGAAGCGCGGCGATTCTCGGTTTGCATTGCCGTTACCGCGGTCGTTATCTGTAACGTTGTCCAGCTGTACAAGAAACGCAATAGCCTGTTTGATATTTTGTGTGGGGTTTCCCACACCAGCTAACTGTACATTGGTCCCGAAATGCTTCATAATCATACAAATTAACTGGTTTTCGGAAATTACTGGGTCTAGACTTTTTGCTTTATTTACCATCATGACTAAAAACTCCGCCATGTTGGAAGGCCGGTACTATTATACCTGCCCTGACTAATTTGTCTCCGAATTCTTTCTTGTTGGTGAAAGCTCCAGAAGTGCCGAGTAAACTCCTGCCGGAATACCTGATACGTCTCGGTACCCCTCTTAACCGCTCTGTAATTTGTGTTGGGAGATGGAAGTTGTGTTTGTATTTCTACAAATGATAACCAATTAATATTATTTTCGATATCTAAAATACCTGTTGTCTTGATTAAAATCTAATGTCGTTAGACGTGGAAAAAAATTGGTGTTCAAGAGTGTTTGTTAATAATGGAATGTCTAGCTTAACGTTTGGAAAGTAGGCCTATCTGTGAGCACTGATATTAAATGCCAGCAGTAATATTGACGCCTCTGTGCGGAGTATGTAGATAAAAGCAGACTTAATGTTTAGTCTAGACACTTGAGACCGACATATATCTCCCATTGTACTTCACAAAGCATTCACCTACAGATGATTACATTGATAAGGCACTGCGCTCTTATCCTCCCCATTATGTAGCGCTACAAAACCAACTCCCTTAACGTAAACACATCTGAGAGCTGGCTGTAACATCGGTTCCATATTAAATCCGTGCGGAACGCTGCCTCCGCTGACCCGAGGCTCGATATTAAGCCTGAAATCAAACCTCTCGAACTATTCATGTGAATCTTACAACACTCTCCACTTAATCCATGACTGTCACTTACTTCTAATACTTTAATGTCCTTTTCTTTAATCCTTTAATATTCCTAAGCTTCAAGCATTGATGTAACCACAAGTGCACATAACTTTACCTAATAGAATATTTGTATACATGTCTCTTATCGGTTATAAAAGGTGGACAAGAAAAAACCCAATTCCACTGTATCTGTAGCTGCTTACACGCTATTGGTTGGAAAACTTCGGATATGTTGTATACCAACATGGAACACAGCCTTTGACTTTCATTCTGAACGTTTTACTCTAGTATCTGTTGCTAAGTAACCGAACCAATTGTTATATTTAAATACATTAAACACTTCTGTAATTGCTAAAATAATTTCTACCCTTGATTTTCTTTTCTAAAACAAGTAATATAAAAAGGTTTTTTAAAGTTACTTATATTTAGGCCAACGAACAAACATTGTATTACTACCTTTTTTTACTTACTTTTTATTAAATATCTACCATTAATAGAAATTAAGTATCATGACCTATGAGTTAAAACAGCTGTTCTAACATATTCCCTATAGCAAAAAATCAGCTATTTTATGAAATAATATGTTACCATTTATAAAAAAATGTTTGCACATATAAAAATGAAATTAGAAACGAATTAATGTTTGAAAAAACTGTATTAACATCAGTGTCATCCAATATAAGTTTACAAAAATGTATTTAAACTTGAGTGGATGAATAAAAGTATTTTATTAAAGATTGAAAATTTGAACAAGATATACATAGGCAGAGTGTAAACTAATATTGGGAATTTTTAAAAATCATCAAATTTCAATCCAAGATAGTGGTGAAACATCGAGGTGGACAGGTTTTACCAATACTTCAGTTGTTGATTTTAAAACACATAATTTAATTGGCCATCGAGGAAAATTCAGATCTGTGGCCAACGTGTGTCTATTAAATTATCTCGTTTGCAGAAGTAATACAGGGAGGGAATTCCAGTTCGTTTGAAAAGCAGCAAAAGTTAAGCCAAGGTTTGAAAATTAAAGTAAATTTCCGGGCGGGAGTGTTTGTTCTTGCCAAACAATAAGTCCACCTTCGCCACCAATTATAACCCTTTGATATCTCTTTCTAGAAAGTCTACAAGGATATTCGGCAGTGAGATGTTCCATCTCCCCCTTACATAGCGGCGGCTTATGCACAGTTGATGCTCGTTCTAGCACTGCATTAGTACACTTCAATACTATAAATATAACTTTTTCAATTGCTTCTATTAGTTCACACTCTCCCTATTTTGTAAACATTTTCTGTCTTAGTAAAATAGGTTTTTATTCTTCCACTCAAGTTCAATTACATTTTTTTAAAACATGTAGTGAATGACACTTGATGTTAATACAAATTTCTTCCATATATTATTTCAGTGATTTTAATAAATTAACTTTAAATTTATATGGGAGAAAAACCTTTTACAGTAGGACAAGGAATGCAATATAGTTACTCCTTTCCATTTGACTTTAGGCAAGTGATAACATATGATTTCATAAAACAGCTGATTTTATAGGTTACTTGGTAGAATAGCTGTTTTAACGCATAGGTTATGTTACTTTAATATTAATAAATTCCTTCTATTAGCTCACACTCTCCTTATATATATATATATATATATATATATATATATATATATATATATATATATATATATATATATATCTTTTACATTTTTTCAATCGTTAAAAAAATACTTTTTAGTCATCCACTCAAATCCAAACATTTATTTTAACCTGTAGTGAAAGACACTTGATATTAATACACTTTTTTCCATATATTAATTCAGTAACTAAATTTAATAAATTAATTTTAGCTTTATAAGACAAGAACACGTTTCACAAAAGGGCCAAGGTATGCAATATAGTTACTCCTTTCCATTTGGCTTTAAATAAGTGATCAACATATATGATTTCATAAAACAGCTGATTTTATTTTATAGGTTACGTGGTGCAATAGCTGTTTTAACGCATGAGTCATGCTACTTTAATAATATCAAATTCCTTCTATTAACTCAGACTCTCCTTATACACATACACACACACACACACACACACACACACACACACACACACACACACACACACACACACACACACACACACACACACACACACACACACACACACACAAACACACACACACACACACACACACGCACACACACACACACACACACACACACAAACACACACACACACACACACACACACACACACACATATATATATATATATATATATATATATATATATATATATATCTTCTAAAAAGTTTCAATCGTTAATAAAATATGTTTTTACTCATCCAATCAAGTTCAAATACATTTTGTATACCTATAGTGGATGTCAATTAATGTTAATACAGTTTTATCAAATATAAATTCAATAATTAAATTATAAAATTTCTGGTGTCCAGCCGGATTCGAACTGAGAATCTTCATGTTTGAAGTATACCACGCCTTGGCATTGTGGCAACTTTCCGATTCTTAGAAATATATTTGTCAAAGATGTACATACATTCCCCCCCCCCCCCCTCCGGTTGTCGTCGAAACCTCCATTGTACAACCTTAAACTGTTTTTGTGGTTACGTAACAATATTATAAGTAGTGCTTTTGGAAAACTAAAAAAAAATGTTATCTCAATGGCAATTTGCCTTAAAAGTTGTTTTATATTACTCGTTTATATAATTTTATTTATTCAACGGAATATACAAAAAATAAAACTTTTTCTTTATTAACCTATGTAGGAATTTACTTTAAAAATATATTTTATATTGATTGTTGGTGTCAAAAATGATTTTATTTTATTAATTGAAGATTGTGACCTTAGTGGAAACCAAGTTTATACAAAATGTCTTTCTCATAAAATCACTAAACACAACCGAGTAGAATGGACAAGTTCGTTAGATACATTAAAGGTTATTAACGTCTAGTCAACTCATTAATTAATTAATTATGGCATTTTATAAAGAAGATGTTGAATTTGTTATGGTTCAGAAATTGTGTTTTAAAGTAAAATTCTGAAAATATTCAACATACGAAAAGTGCCTAAATGTTTCTAGGAGAGACATATAGAATGACTTGTCAATTATAATGAAAAGCTAAATAGTTTGAATGAATCCCTTCAAGGATCATGGTTATAGAGGGACAAAGCAGCCCAAAGCGCTCCATACACTGCGGTTGATTTACGCCCAGATTGCTCCGTATTTCTATATTTACGTCAGCCAATAAACGCAGCTGCCAATAATTCAGGGTTTTTATAAATGCAATAAATTGTTGGATTTGGAGGTGAGCTGCGTCCAACTCTGTACCAGTTATTTATCTCCAATGAACACTCCTATGTAATAATTTTATAATACGAATATGCTTTTAAATTATCTGGATGAAATTTATAAATAACCTTTATAATATATATTTATTGTGGTTTCTAGTTTATGTTCCACTTCGGCGTATCTTATTAGGTTTTTGGTAATGCTCATATTTAATGCGATGTTCCTTATTTTTAATTTTTATATCAAAAGGGTTTATTATATTTTTCAGAACCAGGTAGGTATTTCTTATGATTAAATACTTGTTGACTTTATTCAATTCCTTCTATTATATTATATATATCTATTTCTTGATCAAAGTTTCCGTTTTTAATCAAATACCTTTTATCCATCCCCTAAAGTTCAAACATAATTTTTAAACTTGTAGTTGATGACTCGTGATGTTAATACAGTCTTTTTAAAATATTAATTCATTAAGTAAATTTATATTAATATTACTTTTATAGGGCAAATCGTTTCAAAAAAAGGGGCAAGGTTTGCAATATAGTTATTTCGTCCCATTTGGTTTGAAATAATCGATAACTTATGGTTTCACAAAACAGCTGATTTTGTGTTATAGGTTATGTATTAGAACAGCTGTTTTAACGCATAGGTTATGCTACTTTAGTTATAATAATTGTAGTTATTACTTTTGTAATGACGAAACTCACTATTGTACATCTTATATGAGTAAGCATAATTTTAAAATCATTTTAAAATTTACTAGATTATTTCGTTAAAAGAATCTGGGCCTTGGAGTAGCCATACATGTCTATTAAATATATAAGACTGCACAAGGCTTTGGTTTTCATCAGTAACTTTAGAGAGGATAATTGAAATTATAAAGCCGGCGCAGTAACGGAACAGCTCTCGTTAGTGGCCTAAGGTGACCAGACATCCCGTTTTTAAAAAGATGGTCCCAATTATTTTTCCATGATGCTTATTTGTCAGGTTTATGCCAAAATAGTAACTGAAATACCACTTTAATAATATTTTAAAAATTATTTTGTGCAGATAAATTTTAAATGCTTTAATCTCTGAATTTAAGATATCACATTTATGATTTAAAAGTACATCAGGTTTTTTTATACCTGGATAATAGTTTAACCCTTCCTGAAAATTTTGATTTACAAAGCAACAGATGTTTTCCCCTACAATTAAGCGCTACATAACATCTTTTGTTTTCATCATGAGCCTAAAGACTTGTTTCTTACTACCATTTCCATGTTGTCATTTTCTAATCTCAGAGTGTCTATTACGTGTATTACAAATAATGTGAGATTTGTATCAACTAGGTTATTTTGTTTTACTCTACATAGTAAAGTAATATCTACTGTAGGAAAAGGCTTTCCGAGCCAAAAATAGACTTGAGAGCTATTTGGGAGAAAAAAGTTTCACAAAAGGGGCAAGGTATGCAAGTTAAATACTCCGACCTATTTCGCTGAAAATAAGTGATACCATATGATTTCATAAAACAGCTGATGTTATAGGTTATGTGGTAGAACTGGTGTTTTAAAACATGAGTTATGTTACTTTATTTATATTTATTGTATTTATTTAATAAAAAGTAACTAAAAATAAATTTTAGAAGGAATTTACTTGAACATTTTGTTGTTTACATAACTTGCTTCAAATCATTATCACTCGAGTGCGTCACTAACTCGTGTAGCAGTTGTCGAGGCACTAGAACATGGATAATATCTTTCTGGCCAGACCCAACTTAGAGTGGAATATGTGATGTGGGTTTAATTTGTCTCAATTAAATAGTCTATAGTAAACTTGTGTTTGTTTGTACTTTCCGCCTTCCTTTGAAGTTTTGCCTAATGGATTATAATGACTTTATTGTAAGCCCCGCCACATTAAACTTCACCTTAATTACTGTACGAGGAGCAAGTAATGTAAACACAGGTTTTTTTAAAAATTCAGTTCCTACTTAGCTCAACAAAGAATAACTTTATTTTAGTTACTTTTTAGTAAAAAAATACAATTATATTAACATATCCTATGTGTTTAAACAGCTTAAATGTTATCGCTTACTTTAATCCAAATGGGACGCAATAACTATAATGCATACCTTATTCCTTTTGTGAAAACATTATCTCCCATATAAAACTAAAATTAATTATTTAAATGTAATTATAATTATTTTTATAAAAACTGTAATAATATCAAGTGTTATCCGCTACAAGTTTTAAAAAAGAGTGGATGAATAAAAAAGCATTTTATTAGCGATTGAAAATTTGAATCAGATATATTAATATAGGGGATGTTGACTAATAGAAGAAATTGAAAAAACGTGGCAGTCAGTGGAACTGCTCCATAGAAGTGAATAATAAAAAAGATTATTTGAAGAATATAATTCCTTAAGAGGCGTTCTGATAAGATTTAGTTAGTGTATTTATTAATAGAAGGATGTAGATAATATAAAACCAAAATCCTTGGTTAAATGTTGACAGATTTACAGAATAAAAATTGTGTTTCACGAAATAATTAAAATCTGTTCTTTAAAAGTGTTAGAGGCTCTTAAGTAAGTTTTCATTTAAAATAATGGAATAAAAATATAACACTCATTTACATTATATTTAATTAACTGAAGTAAGATTCATTGAAATATAAATAAATATTTTGTTTTATATATTGGCTTATAACAATTTACAATAATAATGTACAATACATAAAGAAACATAACCTAAAGCTTAAAACAGTTGTTTTACAACCTAACCTATAACATAAAATCAACTGCTGCATGAAGCCCTATGTTTTTACCTAATTTAAGCCAAAATAGTTATATACTCCACATATATACAGCTATATAAATGTGTTCACTAAGGTCTTATGCACACATATGAGTGTGTTGTTACTAGTGTCACGCCATCTCGATAATTGTACTTACTTTACTTTATCCAACGCCCACTCTTGGCATTTCAGCCATTCGGTGCCGCGCAGTCCAGTGGAGGGAGGCGAGATGCTCTATGTCGGAGATATGTGCTTCATCGCGGACGTTCCGCAGTCCTTGGCATTCGAACTGATGTTGGGCGTTCAAAATTGCTTCAGGTGCTGTGCAGAGCGGGCAGTTTGCGGAGGCGAGTACTCCTATTCTGGTCAAATGAGCAGCGAGGTAATCGTGTCCTGTCAGAGTTCGAAAGGCGGCCACACCAACTGGACGTGACAGCTTTCGGTTAAGTGGGTTGTTCTTGACTATAGATTCCCAGCTCTTTCCTTCCGCGACGTACCTGTGTCTGGCAGATGTTCTTGCCCTCACCGCTTGATCAATCCTTGTCTTGGAGAAGGTCAGGGACAGAGGCATCATTGGCTGAGTGAGGGATAGGCCTGATTTCGCTAATTCGTCCACCTTTTCATTCCCTGGAATTCCAACGTGGCTTGGAATCCACTGTAGAGTAAGTTCCCAACCCCTTTCAGAGAGATCACTTAGTAGAGCACGACAGTTGAAAGTTCGCCTGTAATTGATGTCAGTGTTGGTGGAGAGGGCCGTTATTGCAGATTGAGAGTTAACAAAGAACACAGCTTTTCGGTAATTTCTCAATAAAGTTAGTTTTCGAGAGGCTTCATATACAGCCGCTATTTCCCCGTCATAGTTGCTCAGGGGAAAACCCACTGCGACGCACCCTGTGAAGAGTGGGGAGAGGTAGCCCGCTCCTGTACGGCCAGTGACAGAATCACAGGATCCGTCAGTGTAAATGTGCAGCCAGACGGAGGGTGGGTAACGCATGTTGATGGTTTCAAGACCTGCCATCTCGATAATTGTTGCCATATAACGTTTCTGTTCAGACGCATAAAAAAAAAAATATTCACTTTAGAATAACATTTATACGCTTAGTTTACAAATAATTATATGTAATTAGAATATTGTCAGTTAATGCAATACACGATTTAGTAAAGTAAATATTGTGAAACGGTTCTGGGAATTGTGTATTTTCATTTAACAATTTTGTCATAACTGAAAGGCAAAACAAACAATATAGAGGAACAAAATGCTGCAAATGTTGAATTAATAAATGTGATTGTGTAATCTATAAACGAAATTTATCAATAAATCATGATATTTGAACAGCCGCGAATCAGTTGCATTATCATCAAACTAAATGAGCAGAAATAGAATTCACAATATATATTTACAACTTTCTAATTTACATTGTAAATAAACAAGAGTTGAAATTTATATTTTGCACGTTATTTGTACTCATTAAAGCTGATGATTTTGTCACTGAAAGACGCCTAATCAAATAAATTTCAAGCTTTAGTTTTATTACTAAATATCTGCGTTACTTACATACCAAACTCAATTCCTATTGATGAATACACTTTAGTAAAACATAAATATAAAGTGGGAATACAGTCAGTAGTGAAGTAGTGAACAGTGTCAATACTGTCACTGGCGTAGGATAAATCCACTGGCATTAGTGAAGGCCACGCCCACTGTCACTGATGTATGATAAGTCCACTATCACTAATAAAGGCCACGCCCACTTTCACTGGTGAAGGTCACTGGTAAGAGATACCAACACAGTTACAAGTGATGGAATCACTCACTGTCACTTTCGAAGTATATGGACGACACGATTACTCTGTAACCGGTAAAGGATACTCCCACTGTCATTGCGTAAAGTCACGCCCACTGGCACACACTGGTGAAGGATACGCTTACTGTCATTGGTAAATAACAACCTTACTGTCACTGGTAGAGGATACATCCACTGTCACTGTTGCGGGATATAGTCACTGTCACTGGTGAAGGGCACGCCCACAATAAAAGGAAAAACGTACGCCCACTGTC
Organism: Prosapia bicincta; assembly: GCA_036971475.1. Lineage (NCBI taxonomy): Eukaryota > Metazoa > Arthropoda > Insecta > Hemiptera > Cercopidae > Prosapia > Prosapia bicincta. Next base: position 27,921,529 of record JBAIZL010000002.1, read on the forward strand.
ACTAGTCTACTGTCATTGGTGAAGGGTACACCCACTGTCACTAGTGAAGAGTACACCTACTGTCATTGGGTAAGCGTACGCCCACTGTTACTAGTGAAGTGTACGCCCCCTGTCACTGGTGAAGGGTACGCCCACTGTAACTGGTGAATGATATGGCATCTAATGTCTACACATGGTCTTGCGTTAATGATCTGAAATAGACCTGCTCTCGTTCGGGGTAGGTAATATCAGAGCGTATATTGGGTATCCGTTACAATCCCTTATAAGATACAAATAAGGAAGGATAGATGGAGTTAGGTACGTATAAGGTAAGGACATAAGGATCTCATGGTATTGGTAAAAGGGGAACATTACCCTTGTGTGGGCAGAGTCTCTTACTTGAAATAGACTTGTTCCCAGCCTTGGTGAAGCGAGCCTGGGTAGAGTGGGAATCGGTGAAGTGAACCTGGGTGATATGAAAATGTGTGAAGTGAGCCTGGGTGCCGTGAGAATGTGTGAAGTGAAGTGAGCATGGGTGAAGTGAGAATGTGTGAAGTGAGCCTGGGTGATGTGAGAATGTGTGAAGTAAGCATGGGTGATGTGAGAATGAGTGAAGTGAGCCGGGGTGACGTAAGAATATATGAAGTGAGCCTGGGTAATGTGAGAATGCGTGAAGTGAGTCTGGGTGATGTGAGAATGTGTGAAGTGAGCCTGGGTGACGTGAAAATATGTGAAGTGAGGTGAGAATGGGTGAAGTGAATTGAGAATGAGTGAAGTGAGCCTGGGTGATGTGAGAATGTGTGAAGTGAGTCTGGGTGATGTGAGAAGGTATGAAGTGAGCCTGGGTGACGTGAGAATGTGGGAAGTGATCCTGGGCGATGTGAGAATGTGTGAAGTGAGCCTGGGTGACGTGACAATGTGTGAAGTGAGCCTGGGTGATATGCGAATGTGTAAAGTGAGTCTGGTTGTCGTGAGAATGTGGGACGTGAAGCGTGAATGGGCGAATTGAGAATGTGTGAAGTGAGCTTGGGTGATGTGAGAATGTGTGAAGTGAGCCTGGGTGATATGAGAATGTGTAAAGTGAGTCTGGGTGATGTGAGAATGTGTGAAGTGAGCCTGGGCGATGTGAGAATGTGTGAAGTGAGCCTGGGTGACGTGACAATGTGTGAAGTGAGCCTGGGTGATATGCGAATGTGTAAAGTGAGTCTGGGTGATGTGAGAATGTGTGAAGTGAGCCTGGGCGATGTGAGAATGTGTGAAGTGAGCCTGAGAGACGTGACAATGTGTAAAGTGAGCCTGGGTGACGTGAGAATGTGTGAAGTGAAGTGATAATGGGTAAATTGAGAACGGGTGAAGAGACTCTGGGCGAAGTGAGAATGGGTGAAGTAAACTTGGTTGGTAAGCTGTCCACCTGAAACACAGAATGTCGGCTAACAGTCCCGAACCCACAGAGCGAAGTGCGTAGGCTCTGATCGATTATTATAAAGTCAGAAAGAATGGCTCAATCACGTGGCATTACCAGGCCGTGAAATAGCATTGTATGAAATTACAAAGTCTGCTTTAAGACAAACTTGATAGAAGAGGGGATGTTTTTCGCAATAAAACGCTGCGGCAATTCACTCGCTAAAGTTCGTTTTATTCTACGTCGGTAAGACATTTGGGATTCGCATATTTTTAAAAAAGAACACAGTATGTTCTTTCACGTGAGAGGGGGGGTGTGTCGTTGAAAACTCTAAAGGGATGATAAATCTCTGCTCCTCATCTCCCTCGAGAAGGGACCCAGTTACGCGAACTCGCAAGAATGTATATTGTAATGAAACTTTATAAAGTATTGGTTTCGTTGAAATCACGTTATTTGCAGCTGCAGTATTTAAATTTGCATTTTACTATATCCTTTGTTAACAATTCGTTTTACAAATAAACGAATTGTATTTATTCGTGGTTTTTAAATTGTATATCAACTGAGAAATAGAAATTAAAAAACTACGAATTATGTTTCTAAAATAATCATTTCCAAAAAGTATATTCCGTTTAAAATGTTTATATTATTTATTCGTATAGCATTTATTATTATTTTCTTTTATTTTTAAAAATTGAGAATAAAATGTGAGGTCGGTTTTCATTAGGTAAATCACTTGTCTTAGCTGAGGGACATCACTCAATGTCTGGAAGGTTCTAGACAAAGAACTGTTCCAGTGACACGAGTCTATCACAGCCACACACTGTCAAGTTGTCTTAATAGTCATAACCGTTCACCGTATCGGTCACTGGAGCGGTTGAACACCTCCTACCCCTCCCATAAAGAGTCAACATCCCTTATGTGAAGGGGCACTAGATAGATCCCTTCCTATGATCCTAGTACAGGTTGGAATTCCTTGTGGGATGCGGTCTTGGGAACATAGATGATGCAACCTTCCTCATTAACACTCACAACGATCTCGCAACCGACTGAGAGTAAGTCAGAGATTAGCCACACAAATCTTCATATAGTTTTGATATCCGGGAAACGATAGAATTTGCAGTTTACCTTTATGTATTAATATTTAGTTAGAATAAGTTTATTTGTATATTTCTATCTACAACTGTCAAGAGTTTATCATCGATGTCTCTGCTCTCCATTACATTAGTTTCTCAAACCACCATATATATCTCGGCGTGTCATTAGTGTCCCACACCGAGATAGTATTTGAGTTACAATTAGCGTCCCAGACATAGATAGTATCTGAGATACCATTAGCGTCCCAGACCTAGATAGTATCTAAAATACCATTAACATCCCAGTCCTAGATAGTATCTAAGATACCAATAACATCTCAGACCTACATAGTATTTGAGATACCATTAGTGTCATAGACCGAGATAGTATCAGAGATACCATTAGCGTCCCAGACCTAGACAGTATCTAAGATACCATTAACATCCCAGACCGAGACAGTATCTGAGATACCATTACCGTCTCAGACCAAGATAGTATCTAAGATACCATTAACATATTAGACCTAGATAGTATCAGAGATACCATTAGCATCCCAGACCTGGATAGTATCTAAGATACCATTAACATCCCAGGCCGACGCAGTATCTGAGATACCATTAGCGTTCCAGTCCTAGATAGTATCTAAGATACCATTAATATCCCAGATCGAGACAGTATCTGAGATACCATTAGCGTCCCAGTCCTAGAAAGTATCAGAGATACCATTAACATCCAAGAGCTAGATAGTATCTAAGATACCATTACCATCACATTTTTAGACAGTATCTGAGATACCATTAGTGTCATAGACCTAGATAGTATCTGAGATACCGTTAGCGTCCCAGACCTAGATAGTATCTGAGATATCATTACCATCCCAGACCTAGATAGTATCAGTGATACCATTAGCGTCCCAGTCCTAGATAGTATCTAAGATATCATTAACATCCCAGACCTAGACTATCTGAAATACCATTAGTGTCATAGACCTAGATAGTATCTGTGATACCATTAGTGTCACAGACGTAGATAATATCTAAGATACTATTAACATCTCAGACCTAGATAGTATCAGAGATACCATTAACATCCCAGACCTAGATAGTATCTAAGATACCATTAACATCCCAGACCTAGTTAGTATCAGAGATACCATTAACATCCCAGACATAGATATTATCTAAGATAGCATTAACCTCCCAGACCTAGACAGTATCTGAGATACCATTAGTGTCATAGACCTAGATAGTATCTGAAATACCATTAGTGTCCAAGACCTAGATAGTATCTGACATACCATTAGCGTCCCAGACCTAGATAGTATCTAAGATACCATTAATATCACAGACCTAGAAAGTATCGAAGATACCATTAACATCCCAGACCGAGACAGTATCTGAGATACCATTAGCGTTCCAGACCTAGATAGTATCTAACATACCATTAACATCCCAGGCCTAGATAGTATCAGATATACCATTAACATCCCAGACCTAGATAGTATCTCGATACCATTAACGTCCCAGACCTAGATAGTATCTGAGATACCATTAACATCCCAGACCTAGATAGTATCTAAGATACCATTAACATCAAAGACCTAGATAGTATCTAAAACACCATTAGCGTCCTAGACCTAGATAGTATCTAAGATATCATTAACATCCCAGATCTGGATAGTATCAGAGATACCATTAACATCACAGACATAGATAGTATCTGGGAAACCTTTAGCGTCCCAGACCAAGATAGTATCTAAGATACCATTAACATCCCAGACCTAGATAGTATCAGAGATACCATTAACATCCTAGACCTAGATAGTATCTAAGATACCATTAGCATCCCAGACCTAGTCAGTATCTGAGATACCATTAGCGTCCCAGACCTAGATATTATCTGAGATAGAATTAGCGTCCCAGACCTAGATAGTATCTAAGATACCATTAACATCGCAGCCTAGATAGAATCTAAGATACCACTAACATCCCAGACCTAGACAGTATCTGAGATACCATTAGCGTCCCAGACCTAGATAGTATCTAAGATACCATTAACATCCCAGACCTAGAAAATATCTGAGATACCATTAGCGTCCCAGACCTAGATAGTATCTAAGATACCATTAACATCCCAGGCCGACACAGTATCTGAGATACCATTAGCGTCCCAGACCTAGATAGTATCTAAGATACCATTAATATCCCAGACCGAGACAGTATCTGAGATACCATTAGCGTCCCAGTCCTAGAGAGTATCAGAGATACCATTAACATCCAAGACCTAGATAGTATCCAAGATACCATTACCATCCCAGGTTTAGACAGTATCTGAGGTACCATTAGTGTCATAGACCTAGATAGTATATGAGATACCATTAGCGTCCCAGACCTAGATAGTATCTGAGATATCATTAACATCCCAGACCTAGATAGTATCAGAGATACCATTAGCGTCCCAGTCCTAGATAGTATCCAAGATAGCATTAACATCCCAGACCTAGACAGTATTTGAGATACCATTAGTGTCATAGAGCTAGATAGTATCTGAGATACCTTTAGTGTCCCAGACCTAGATAGTATCTAAGATACTATAACCATCTCAGACCTAGATAGTATCAGAGATACCATTAACATCCCAGACCTAGATAGTATCACAGATACCATTAACATCCCAGACCTAGATAGTATCTGAGATACCATTACCATCCCCGTCCTAGATAGTATCTAAGATACCATTAGCGTCCCAGACCTAGATAGTATCTAAGATACCAATAACATCACAGACCTAGACAGTATCTAAGATACCATTACCTTCCCAGATCGAGACAGTATCTGAGATACCATTAACGTCCCAGACCTAGATATTATCTGAGATACCATTAACATCCCAGACCTAGTTAGTAACTAAGATATCATTAACATCCCAACCTAGATAGTATCAGAGATACCATCAACATCCCAGACCTAGATATTATCTGAGAAACCATTAGCGTCCCAGACCTAGATAGTATCTAAGATACCATTAACATCCCAGACCTAGATAGTATCTAAGATACCATTAGCATCCCAGATCTAGACAGTATCTGAGATACCATTAGCGTCCCAGACCTAGATAGTATCTGAGATACCATTAACATCCCAGACCTAGTTAGTATCTAAGATATCATTAACATCCCAACCTAGATAGTATCAGAGATACCATCAACATCCCAGACCTAGATATTATCTGAGAAACCATTAGCGTCCCAGACCTAGATAGTAACTAAGATACCATTAACATCCCAGACCGAGACAGTATCTGAGATACCATTAGCGTCCCAGACCTAGATAGTATCTAAGATACCATTAACATCCCAGACCTAGATAGTATCAGAGATACCATTAGCATCCCAAACCTAGACAGTATCTGAGATACCATTAGCGTCCCAGACCTAGATAGTATCTAAAATACCATTAACATCCCAGACCTAAATAGTATCTAAGATACCAATAATATCTCAGACCTACATAGTATTTGAGACACCGTTAGTGTCATAGACCAAAATAGTATCTAAGATACCATTAACATCCCAGATCGAGACAGTAACTAAGATACCATTAGCGTCCCAGTCCTAGAAAGTATCAGAGATACCATTAACATCCAAGACCTAGATAGTATCTAAGATACCATTACCATCCCACAACGAAACAGTATTTAAGATACCGTTAACATCCCAGACCGAGACAGTATCTGAGATACCATTAGCGTCTAAGCACTAGATAGTATCTAAGATACCATTAACATCCCAGATCTAGATAGTATCTGAGATTTGATTAGCGTCCCAAACCTAGATAGTATTTGAGATACAAATAACATCCCAGACCTAGATAGTATCTGAGATACCATTATGGTCCCTGACCTAGATAGTATCTAAGATACTTTTAACATCCCAGACCTAGATAGTATCTGAGATACCATTAACATCCTAGACCTAGATAGTATCTGAGATACCATTAACATGCCAGACCTATATATTATATGAGATACCATTAGTGTCATAGACCTAGATAGTATCTGAGATACCATTAGCGTCCCAGACCTAGATAGTATCTAAGAAATCATTAACATTCCAGGCCTAGATAGTATCAGAGATACCATTAGCGTCCCAGTCCTAGATAGTATCCAAGATAGCATTAACATCCCAGACCTAGGCAGTATCTGAGATACCATTAGTGTCCCAGACCTAGATAGTATCTAAGATACCATTAACATCCCAGACCTAGATAGTATCAGAGATACCATTAACATCCCAGTACTAGATAGTATCTGAGAAACCATTAGCGTCCCAGACCTAGATAGTATCTAAGATACCATTAACATCCCAGACCTAGATAGTATCAGAGATACCATTAACAACCCAGTCCTAGATAGTATCTAAGATACCATTAGCGTCCCAGACCTAGATATTATCTGAGATACCATTAGCGTCCCAGACCTAGATAGTATTTAAGATACCATTAACATCCCAGACCTAGATAGTATCAGAGATACCATTTGCGTCCCAGTCCTAGATAGTATCTAAGATAGCATTAACATCCCAGACATAGACAGTATCTGAGATACCATTAGTTTCATAGACTTAGATAGTATCTGAGATACCATTCGTGTCCCAGACCTAGATAGTATCTAATATACCATTAACATCCCAACCTAGATAGTATCCAAGATACCATTAGAGTCCCAGACCTAGATAGTATCTGAGATAACATTAACATCCCAGACCTAGATAGTATCTAAGATACCATTAACATCCCAGACCTAGATAGTAACTAAGATACCATTAACATCCTAGACCGAGACAGTATCTGAGATACCATTAGTGTCTAAGCACTAGATAGTATCTAAGATACCATTAATATCCCAGATGGAGACAGTATCTAAGATACCATTAGCGTCCCAGTCCTAGAAAGTATCAGAGATACCATTAACATCCAAGACCTAGATAGTATCTGAGATACCATTATGGTCCCAGACCTAGATAGTATCTAAGATACTTTTAACATCCTAGACCTAGATAGTATCTGAGATACCATTAACATCCTAGACCTAGATAGTATCTGAGATACCATTAACATGCCAGACCTAGAAATTATATGAGATACCATTAGCGTCCCAGACCTAGATAGTATCTAAGATACCAATTACATCCCAGGCCTAGACAGTATCTGAGATACCATTAGTGTCATAGATCTAGATAGTATCTGAGATACCATTAGCGTTCCAGGCCGAGACAGTATCTGAGATACCATTAGCGTCCCAGTCCTTGATAGTATCTAAGATACCATTAACATCCCAAACCTAGACAGTATCTGAGATACCATTAGTATCATAGACCTAGATAATATCTGAGATACCATTAGCGTCCCAGTCCTAGATAGTATCTAAGATACCATTACCATTCCAGGCCTAATTGGTATCAGAGATACCATTAGCGTCCCAGACCTAGATAGTATCTAAGATACCATTAACTTCCCAGACCAAGATAGTATCTAAGATACCTTTAACATCCCAGACCTAGATAGTATCTGAGATACCATTAACATCCCAGCCCTAGATAGTATCAGAGATACCATTAGCGTCCCAGACCTAGATAGTATCTAAGATACCATTAACTTCCCAGACCAAGATAGTATCTAAGATACCTTTAACATCCCAGACCTAGATAGTATCTGAGATACCATTAACATCCCAGCCCTAGATAGTATCAGAGATACCATTAGCGTCCCAGTCCTAGATAGTATCTAAGATACCATTAGCATCACAGACCTAAATTGTATCTAAGATACCCTTAACATCCCAGACCTAGATAATATCTGAGAAACCATTAGCGTCCCAGACCTAGATAGTATCTAAGATACCATTAACATCCCAGACCTAGATAGTATCAGAGATACCATTAACATCCCACACCTAAATAGTTTCTAAGATACCATTAGCATACCAGACCTAGACAGTATCTGAGATACCATTAGCGTCCCAGTCCTAGATAGTATCTAAGATTCCATTATCATCCCAAATTAGTATTCACAAATTTGGTGTCGGAGCGTAGCGAGACCTAAGCATCACTTTTATATCCTTGAGTTGTTCATGGTATTCACAAATGTGGTGGCAGAGCGCAGCGAGTCCTATTCATCACTTTTATATCCTTGAGTTGTTCATAGTATTCACAAATTTGGTGTCGGAGCGTAGCGATACCTAGGCATCACTTTTCAACCCACGAGGTGTTCATGGTATTCACAAATTTGGTGTCAGAGCGTAGCGAGTCCTATTCATCACTTTTATATCCTTGAGTTGTTCATGGTATTCACAAATTTGGTGTCAGAGCGTAGCGAGACCTATGCATCTCTTTTCAATCCATGAGGTGTTCATGGTATTCACAAATTTGGTGTCAGAGCGTAGCGAGAAATATGCATCACTTTTCTATCCATGAGATGTTAATGGTATTCACACATTTGGTGTCAGAGCGTAGTGAGACCTATTCATTACTTTTATATCCTTGAGTTGTTCACGGTATTCACAAATTTGGTGTCAGAGGTTAGCGAGACCTATGCATCACTTTTATATCCTTGAGGTGTTCATGGTATTATCAAATTTGGTGTCAGAGCGTAGCGAGACCTATTCATCACTTTTATATCCTTGAGTTGTTCATGGTATTCACAAATTTGTTGTCATAGCGAAGCGAGACCTATTCATTACTTTTATATCCTTGAGGTGTTCATGGTATTCACAAATTTGGTGTCAGAGCGTAGCGAGAACTATGTATCACTTTTCAATCTTTGAGTTTTTCATGATATTTGCAAAGTTGGTGTCAGAGCGTAGCGAGACCTAAGCATCACTTTTCTATCCTTGAGGTGTTCATGGTATTCACAAATTTGGTGTTAGAGCGTAGCGAGACCTAAGCATCACTTTTATATCCTTGAGTTGTTCATGGTATTCACAAATTTGTTGTCAGAGCGTAGCGAGACCTATTCATCACTTTTTCTATCCTTGAGTTGTTCATTGTATTCACAAATTGGGTGACAGAGCGTAGCGAGACCTATGCATCATTTCCCTTTCTTTGAGGTGTTCATGGTATTCACAAAGTTGTTGTCAGAGTTAATGAGAACTATGCATCACTTTTCTATCCTTGAGTTGTTCTTGGTATTCGCAAAGTCTTTGTCAGAGTTAGTGAGAACTATGCATCACTTTTCTATCCTTGAGGTGTTCATGGTATTCACAAAGTTGGTGTCAGAGAGTAGCGAGATCTATAAATATTTTTTCTATGCTTGAGGGCTTCATAGTATTAGCAAAGTTGTTGCCAGAGCGTAGCAAGTCCTATGCATCACTTTTCTACCCTTGAGGTATTCATGATATTTCCAAAGTTGGTGTCTGAACGAAGCGAGTGCTATGCATCACTTTTATATCCTTGAGTTGTTCATGGTATTCACAAATTTGGTGTCAGAGCGTAGCGAGATTTATTCATCACTTTTCTATCCTTGCGGTGTTCATGGTATCCTCAAAGTTGGTGCCAGAGCTTAGCGAGACTAATGCGTCATTTCTCTGTTCTTGAGGAGTTTATGCTATTCAAAAATTTGGTGTCAGATCGTAGCGAGACCTATGCATCATTTTCCTATCTATGAGGTGTTCATGGTATTCACAAAGTTGTTGTCAGAGTTAGTGAGACCTATGCATCACTTTTCTATCCTTGAGCTGTTCTGTTATTCACAAAGTTGGTGACAGAGCGTAGCTAGACCTATGCATTATTTTCCTATCCATGAAGTATTCATGGTGTTCACAAAGTTGTTGTCAGGGTTAGTGAGAACTATGCATCACTTTTCTATCCTTGAGGTGTTCATGGTATTCACAAAGTTTGTGACAGAGCGTAGCGAGACCTATGCATTATTTTCCTATCCATGAGGTGTTCATGGTATTCACAAAGTTGTTGTCAGAGTTAGTGAGACCTATGCATTATTTTCCTATCTATGAGGTGTTCATGGTATTCACAAAGTTGGTGTTCGGTGTGACGAGACCTATACATCATTTTTCTATTTTTGAGGTGTTCATGGTATTCACAAAGTTGGTGTTCGGTGTGACGAGACCTATGCATCATTTTTCTATTTTTGAAGTGTTCATGGTATTCACAAAGTTGGTGTTCGGTGTGACGAGACCTATGCATCATTTTTCTATTTCTGAGGTGTTCATGGTATTTGGAATGTTGCTATAAGAAAGTAGCGAGACCTATGCATCACTTTTCTATCCTTGAGGTGTTCATGGTATTCACAAAGTTGGTGTTCGGTGTGACGAGCCCTATGCATCATTTTTCTATTTTTGAGGTGTTAATGGTATTTGGAATGTTGCTATAAGAAAGTAGTGAGACCTATGCATCACTTTTCTATCTTTGAGGTGTTCATTGTATTCAAAACTTTTTGTCAGAGCGTAGCAAGACCTAAGCATCACCTTTCTATCCTTGTGGTGTTCTTGGTATTTACAAAGCTGGTGTCAGAGCGTAGCGAGACTTATGGATCTTTTTACTATTCACAAAGTTTCTTCTAGATAAATCATTACTTTATTATATTTAAAAAGCCTCTTTATTAGAATCTTTTTCCTCGGCCTAAGTCACTACTGTCAATATATAACAAGGTTTGTCCATTGACGTCAGTCATGTTGGAATGTGTGGAGTTAGATGTTTGTTCCTTCGCAATCACACTTCAGTGACGAATTATTGTTTTAACGCAGAGCTATTGTAACACTGCCATGTTTGTATGCTATGGATTGTCTGACCTTGGGATCTTGCATTCGTTTCCGTAATTAGTAATATTTCTTTGATTCCTGTTACAGCTAATGCAGGTCAAAGGGACATAGAATGTGCACTGAAAATAAAAAATTAAAAACAACCATAATGAAGGGCTTGCGTGTTTCTCCAATCTAAATGCGCCTATACAGTAATCTTTCCGAATGCTTCGACGCCTTTACACAAACTTATAATAAATTTTAATAACCTTGCTGTACGCAAACTGACGATTCTAAGCATCAGGTCTTGACAAATCAACTGACCTAGAGGTCGTACCTGGAGTTTCCAAGCATCCAACCCTGGCCAACAGAATGCAATCAACGTACTGACGTAAAGGTACTCCCTGGGCTTTTCGAGAGAGTTCTTGTAATGCAGTTGCACTACTCTATAGACACCAACCTCCCTACTGACCCAGAAATACTTCCTGGAAATTCCAAGTCACCGACCCCGGCCAACAGAATGCAACCCTCTTACTGTAGGTCCTCCCTGAGCTTTACAAGAAAACTGCACTACTCTACAGGCATCAACCTCTTTACTAACCCAGAGATACGTCCTGGAAATTCCTAGCAACCCGGGCCTTGCAAGGGCTGCAACCTTCCGATTGTTATAGTACTGTCCTGTGGTTTGACTAATATTATTTGCTTAAAAATATAGGAATGTAAAATAACCTAACGTGAGTTTATGAAAACTATATAAAAAGGAATGTATATACAAAACAAAAAGAGCGTCCTTTGTCCAAAGAGTAGATCGTGTTTGTCCTAATATAATAATCTTCGGCATTCGAAATTTGGAGGCAAGCGCTTTGTTAGATGGTTTGTTCTCCCAGCATTTGCGAAATGCCACATGTATCCAAATAGTAAGTTCACCTAAAGGAATGCTCTTATCGTTGATAGTAATTCAAAAATTAATTTTAGTAATTTTATTCAAAACACAGATATTATTGGAAGGCATTAATTAAGTTAATTCAGTTAAATTTTAGTTATTGGCAGTAAAGGCCGATCTGAACTATAATTAGTATAGTTTGTCCCAGTCAGCCAGCTGGCCTTAATTTACTCTCTTTTTCAGGTTTGCTGATATATAAGTGAAACCTTTAGGATGGGAATAAATAATACATCACTCGGGGAAGATGGACTTTTTCGCCGATATGCAAGAAAGTTGAGGCTTCAAAGAGTAATAAATGAAAGAATAAGAAAATTATGGATCTTTCGCTTACAACAACGGAGGTGATGAAAACTAAACAGTTCATATGGTATGGTCATGTACAGTGGATGAGTGAAGAACGGCTGGACAACCAGATATTAAAATGGAAACCACAAGGAAAGCGAAAACGAGGTCATCCAAGAAAGAGCTGGAATGAAGGATAGAACATTGACATGGAAGAGAGAGGGCTGGGACAGGATGAGGGGATGGATAAGGTCAGCTGGAGAATGGTTTGAAAACCGATAATACACGCACGCACACACACACACACAAACACACAAACACTCACACACACACACACACACACACACACACACACACACACACACACACACACACACAAACACACACACACACACACAAACACACACACACACACACATACACACACAAACACACACACACACACATACTCGCAGTCACACAAACACACACACCAGACACACAAACACTCACACACATACGCACACACACACACACACACACACACACACACACACACACACACACACACACACATACACACACACACACACACACACACACACACACACAATCACACATAAACTTACACAAACGCAGTATATATGTATATATATATATATATATATATATATATATATATATATAAAATACGTTTTCTTGTTTAATAATTTAAAACAACATAGGTTATTCAAATATAAGAATATTTATTAATTTATATTCAAAGCTTTTCGTTTGTAAACAGTACCAACATCATCAGGAATGAAAATTACAATAATGTCATTACATTAATGTAATAATGTCAAACAAAATTGAAACCCCTATTCTTCAGCTATATCTGGCCTCCGGACTCTTAATCCACTTTGGCCCCTAAAGATCTGATAATTTTCTTGTAGGCTTGATACACGCGGTACCGTAATGTCTAACCTCGTAAATTTGGAAATAAAGTGCGGACACGCGCGCGCCTGGCTGTAAAAGAAAATATAAAAAGTTGAGTTATTAAGCGCCACGTAAAAACCTAAACCCTTCAAGCCCTTTCAATACATTCCAATTTAACTTGTCTCTTTTTGGCCCTTTTAAGGGCTCTTGTCTTTTATCCTCAGTCTTTATCTTCCATCTTGCCTAAGGAAAGTCGTAAGTAAAAGCGTAATTTCCCTTTTTTTATCAGCCATTTGCAAAATCAATTTTCTGTGCTTTTTGATGTGAACAGTTAAAAGGATCACACGATTCAGGTTGGGTCAATACGGTTCTCGTTTGTGTATTTCCATAGAGATGGTAGCTAACTACGATGGCTACCTATTGTCCAATAGTTGGCGGTAAAAATAGTAATATAAACATACATAGTTTTAAAAGCAATTCTTACTCACGTCAACAAAGACAAATTTTATTTTACTTGCTTTTTATTAAATAATTACAATTATTATAAACAAAGTAACGTAACCTATGCGTTAAAACAGCTGTTCTAATACATAACTTACCACATAAAATCAGCGTTTATATGAACTTATATGTTACCACTTTTTTAACCAAGGGGGAAGAAATTAACTATATTGCATTTTGGGGAGAGTTTTGTTCCAATATAAAATTAAAATTAGTTCATTATTAAATTTAAATTTATGAATTATTATTTTTAAAAATGTAGTAACATCAAGGGCCATTCATTACAAGTTTAAAAAATTGTATTTGAACTCGAGTGGATGAAAATAAGTATTTTATTAACGATTGAAAATGTCATGATTATATATATGTTATATATATATATATATATATATATATATATATATGTGTGTGTGTGTGTGTGTGTGTTTGTGTGTGTGTATGTACGTATATATAAGTTATCTGAACAAATAATGTGAACTTGACTAAATAAAATACTTACTAGAATAGATTCCTGCTTACGCAAACTTTGTATTGTGCAGCTGTTAAAACAGCTTTAGTTTCAGTGTGAAGCAAACTCATGTACAGAACAGTCGTCTACACTCCAACTTAATGTATATCAATTGAATTTTGTTAAGCCTAATTACTGTAATAATTTCAAAATTAAATTGTTTTTAATTAACAAAGGTTTATAAAAATAAAGTTATTTTTAAAACCTTTCAAGCTTAATAAAACACGTAACTGGTGCAGTCGGTAGGACATCTCGGGAAATTAATGAATAAAGTTTTTCGATATTAATCGTTAACCGAGATACTGCAACCACGATAATATTGCAGAGTGCATATCTGTAACGATAACAAAAAACTTCTAGAGTGAATAGAGTATCTAGTTAAAGAAAGAGTATCTAGACCTGATACCAGAGTATAATGGTGAGCCCACTATGCTCCATAGATTTGCCTCTATTTGTGACAAAGTAGTTAATAAGTTTCATGTAGTTGAAAATCTAGAAGATTTTCAAAAGGAGTATTTATTCTAATCTATACTGGCTAAATTAAAAGGCCAAGCACTAGAGATAGTTGTTAATTCAAATTCCTATAATTGAAATGAAATAAAAAATGTTTTAGTAGCTAGTTATTCAGATAAAAGAGATTGTTTCACTTTAAATCTAGATATGACAGAGTTAAAACAAGAAACTAATGAATCACCATTTAAATTTTACAAAAGAATTCAAAAACTATTTAATTTACAAATTTCATTTTTTATTAACAAAGAGCCTCAAAAGCAAACTGCAAAATATGTGTTAATTGAATATGTACAAAGACTAGTTCTCCTTAGAGGTCTGCATGAACCCGTAGGATCATTAATGATTACAAAAAATCCTCAATCACTAAACGAAGCACTTAACATGCTTACAAACGATTTTCAGTTTAAAAATAATAAAATGTTTACACAGCCGAACAAACAATCACTTATTCAGAAAGGTCAAAATTATACCGTAAGAAAACCAATACACCCAGAGACTAATTATCACAAAATACCTAAACAAACTTATCAACGGCCAAATCCTTCCTATAAACCACCTTTTGCTAGCCATGGCCAACCTCAAAGAGGACAATTAACCAATAATAGTAAACCTCATTACCCTCAGAATAAGAGTTATCAACCTACCCCTATGAGCATATCCACTAGACAGACAGACAGGCCTCCTAGACAAAGTACTAATCTTTATCAAATGACCGGACAAGGAGCAGAAAACGGCAAATATTCAATGTACCGAATTAACGAGCAAGAAACATTCGCTTCTGACGAAAATTCCGAAAAGGACGAGTATTTCGCTGAGCACCAAAGGTTACCTGAAGACTATGATGAAAATGAAGAGACCATTCAAACCGATTAAAATAATTCTTTAGGTTGTACAAGCCTCGGAACAATGTTCCATAATGAATTTGCAGTGTGAAAATACTGACTTACCTTTCATATATGACGCAAATACTAAATTAAACATATTAATTAATACAGGTGGTACTCGATAGTTTATACGAAAATCACTAGGTTGAAAAAAGTTTTAAACATGTGTAAGAAAAGAACCGTTTAGTAACAACTGCACACGGCCCTTCAAAGGAAGATATCTGTAGTAAAATATCCCTATTTTCTAATTTACTTATTTCATTTTCATCAGAGTTTCGACCTATTACTGGGTCCGGATAATATAAAAGATTTAGGAATAATATTTGACTTTGTAAACAATAAATTACTACTTTGTGGTGAAGAAATCCCTATTCGGTATTTTAATACAGAAAAAGGAAAATGTGATAAAACAGACACATCAGTAAAACAAGAACAATTGAGTTATGTTATGCAAGCCCGCACTAGCCAAATAGTTTAGGTTAAAGTACAAAATATTATTGATGGAGAAGGACTCCTATCATACAAGCACTTAAATGGGTTAGAAATTCCTAGTTTCAGTGCATGGGGTGAGGCCTATTGCCCTATTGTAAACAACAAGAAGAAAATATAAAATTAACAATAAATGCACCACTAGAATTAAAACCTTTAAAAGATTACAATGTTCTTGAACCTAATGCAATTAAAACAAACACTAATTTTAATATGATAGGTTATAAAAAAAAAATCAAGAGGAAAAAACCGCCATAATAAATTTAATAGAAGAATATGCAGATATATTTCATATTGATGGAAAAGATTTGACTTTCACCAATCAAATAAAAAATATTATTAGGACTATAGACGAAATTCCCACCTATTCTAGAAATTATAGATATCCAGAAATTTACAAACATGAAATTAATAAACAAACTGAAGACATGCTTAACCAGGGAATCATTAAACCTTCTCATTATCCATGGAACTCTTCTGTCTGGATTGTACCAAAAAAACAGGACGCTTCTGGTAATACGAAATTTCGATTAGTGATAGATTTTAGAGGCTCAAACAAAAATCAATTGATGATAAATTTCCCTTGCCGAACATAACTGATATTTTAAACAAATTAAGACGATCTCAGTATTTCACAACTTTAGACCTAGCCTCAGGATTTCATCAGAGATAGACCCAAGCAGCGTTGACAAAAGAGCATTTTCAACGGAAACGTGACATTAAGAATTTAAGAATGCCCTTTGGCCTAAAAAATAGCCCCCCTACGTTTCAAAAGATGAATAATATTCTGAGAGGAATTCAAAATGAAACGTGACTAGTTTATTTGGACGACATTATAATTTATTCAAATAGCGTTCAAGAACATATAGAAAGACTTAGGGTTTGACAGATTACGCAAAGACAACTTTAAAGTACAGCTGACAAAGCGGAATTTCTGAGAGAGTAAGTTGCTTATTTAGGACACATAGTTCCGCCGAAAGGACTAAAACCCAATCCTAAAAAAATAAGAGCAATCAAGAACTATCATGATATTCTTGAGCAATCAAGATATTTATCAAGATCTCATTGGTATTGACCAAAAGACTACCAAACAAATTAAAGGATTTTTAGGACTATTAGGATATTACCGCCAATTCATTAAAAACTTCGCAAAAATAACAAGACCTTTTAATAACTCTCTAAAGGAAAATGCAAAAATAGATATTAATAACCGCGAATTTATGGACTGTTTCGAAACTTGCAAAAATAGATATTATAAACCGCGACTTTATGGACTGTTTCAAAACATGCAAAAATAGATATTAGCCTAATAACCGCGACTTTATGGAGTGTTTCGAAACATGCAAAAATAGATATTAATAACCGCGACTTTATGGACTGTTTCAAAACATGCAAAAAAAGATATTAATAACCGCGACTTTATGGAGTGTTTAGAAACATTCAAAAATAGATATTAATAACCGCGACTTTATGGACTGTTTCTAAACATGCAAAAATAGATATTAATAACCGCGACTTTATGGACTGTTTCAAAACATGCAAAAATAGATATTAATAACCGCGACTTTATGGACTGTTTCTAAACATGCAAAAATAGATATTAATAACCGCGACTTTATGGACTGTTTCAAAACATGCAAAAATAGATATTAATAACCGCGACTTTATGGAGTGTTTCGAAACATGCAAAAATAATTTGACCAACGAACCGCTTTTTAATAACCAGACTTCGAAAAAGAATTCATTCTAACAACAGACGCAAGCAATTATGCGATAGGAGCAATTTTAAGTAAAGACAAAAAAGAAAAGGACCTTCCCATAGCGTATGCTAGCAGAACTTTGAATGACAGTGAAATTAATTATTCTGCAATCGAGAAAGAACTATAAGCGATTGTATGGGCAACAAAACATTTCAGACCTTATTTATTTGGAAGAAAATTTAAAATTTTTTCGGATCATGAGCCTTTACAATAGTTATTTTCTGTTAAAGAACCAAATTCCAAACTTTTAAGATGTTGACTAAAACTATAAGAATATGATTACGAAATAAAATATGAAAAAAGTTAATTAAACCAAAACGCGGATGCTCTATGGAGAATAAAATTGAATGTTACCGATAAAATGTCAACAAACTCTCAACATACTTTAGAGGAGGACTTGCAAACGCCTTCAGCTCATTTACTCCAACGTTATTTCGAGTAATTGGATGATAACCCGTCTATGATAGTAAACATTAACATGGAAGAAGGCGCCACCGACAATCAGGAAGACATCAATAAAGAAAGTGACCAGACAGTTTACTCCAATTTTGAAGGAAACGCTCAGATAGATATACCAATTTCCGACGAGCCTGTAAACGTTGGAAAAAATCAAATATTTTTATCTCTACTAAACTATGAACCTAAAAAAGTGAGAATAATAAAGTTATTTGAAATTTCAAAAATGCGTTTAATAGTTTAAATATCAGAAAATAATCTGAATAATGACATAGTTAACTTCGTAAAATCATATTTGGCACCTAAAGTAAAATACAACTGATATTTTAAAGATGACTTTTATGAGAGATTTGCATCATGCATAGCTAAAACTTTAAACAATCTGAACTAAATTTAGTTAAGTGTAACGACAAATTATTGGATTTAACTTCTGAAGAAGAAATACTGGAAATAATAAATAATTATCATGTTAGCAAAACTAATCATCGCGGAATACAAGAAACTTATGGACAAATTAAACGTAGATATTATTGGCCCAACATAGAAAGACACAGTCAAAATTTTATCAACCAGTGTGAAATATGCGAAAAAACTATACACGGCAGAATCTCTTTAAAACTAGACATGAATCTTACACCAACGCCAACAAAGCTTTTGCAAGTAGTGCACGTGGACAGCATATCACTAGAAAAAACCTTTTTATAAGCATAGTAGACGCCTTCTCTCGTTACGCACAGATGTACCGTGTGGGCAGTGCGCAAGCAACAGAAGTTGCTGATAAGCTACTAGATTACTTCGGACACTATGGTGTGCCTGCAGTAATTATATCAGACAATGACACGGAATTTAACAATAGAGTTGTAAATAAATATCAGATCTGTATAAAATTAAAATACATTTTATAAGTACACAAAACCCTCAATCAAATGGATTATGTGAAAGAGTTCATTCCACGATAATAGAACACGTAAAACTTTTAAATGATCAAATCGAGTTCAAAAGGGACAATGTAATTAAGAAAGTGAAATATGCTAAAATAGCATACATTCAGTTACTAAATTAACGCTGTGTGAAGTTTTATTTGGTCACATAAACTCGAACACACTACTGGATGTAGATGTAGAAAACCAGTTTGCAAACGACTAACTATTTAAGCCATAGAGAGAAAACAAAAGCACTGTATGAAAACATCAGAAATGCTAACCAAAAAATTAAAGAACAAATTTTGGACAAAAGAAATATAAACAAGGATTCACGTCCAGATATTCCAACTGAAGTTTATGTAAAAACAATACAAAAGCAGGGTAAGACAAAAAATAGATATAGCAAAGAAGAAATATCTTCAGTTAATAAAGAAAGGAACACCGGTAAAATAAAGCCTAGACATCATAACACAAAAGAAAAAATACATTTGTCAAAAATTAAAAGGACTACAAAGAAATAATAATTAATCACAATAAGAAATATAATTAATGTTTAATATCCTTTTCCAGGTCCCTCCTGTTCGTCCTTTCCACAGCCAGATTAGAATCCATTACCATAACTTTTTCCACTATATAAGCGTAAGAAAGGTTATTAATCATTTAAATGACATTGATTCCTATGTATTACAAAATTTGTAACATTATTTTAGGCAAAAATGTTACATATTACAACAGCTTCAAAAAACAAACCGAGATATTAGTTTAAAAATATAAAATTTTAAAAAAATATAAATTATAATGTAAATTATACTGGTTAAGATATGACATCCCCAAAACCTGCTATTGAAAGATGCGCCGGAACATTGCGCGGAAAGTTAAAAACTCGCTTGGTATTCATTAATCTCTCTCTTTGGTTGGCGGTCGTGGAACCATGCACACGTCCTAAGACGGGGGTAGCAAAACGGATTTTTATGTTTTAATAGTTTCAAATATGTAAGAGTATAATTTATTATTTTATTTTATTTCAAGAAATGTTGTTACACTAATATTCAACACCGGGCGAGGTTGTCAATCAACTCAAATCCAAAATGCTGAATGGCGAGATCTGATCCAGGAACCATGTTGTACATCATAAAATTCCAGTTCAGATAAGTTCTAATTTTAACATAAAGTGATGTGAAATCAAAATTTAACTTTCAAATTCAACTGTTCATGGCAAAATAGTTCAAGTTTCTATATATTGAAAATGCGGGAAGTGATAATTAATCTGTATGATACAATATCAATTTTTTTAAATGATGAATAAAATTAAATTGAAATGTATTTTATTTTAATAGAAGCAATCTCTTTGTGGATATTATATGCCAATGCCGTATATTCTAAAATAGTACCATATTTGCTTAAATTAATGACATGTTGAAAGAATGTAAAGCCAGATATAAAAATAGTGTAAGCGTTTGAAATGTATTTTCTTTTCTTTGTATCTTGTCTAATTTTTTGCATTCAAAGTCGATTTATTTAAATTTAAAATTTGTTGGTAAAATTATTTATTGAATGCACCATTCTTAAATTCAATTTAATTCTCAACTTTGCAGGTCAATTAACTAATAAATGTAACAAATAACTGCAATATTTAACATCCTAATTCCTTAAGAATCAATATTTAAAAAATTACGTTACAAATTTTGAAATTAATTGCAGGAATTGTAACGGTAGCCTAGATGGTAATGAACATGTAACATATAATGGTAATAAAATTAGAGAATATTAATAAAATTAATTGTAAATTAGATTATAAAAAATTGTATATTTTATAAACTTACCTATTGTTGAAAATATTTATTTTAAATTGTATAAATTGAATTCTATGCCTACAAAATATGAAGAAGTTTATGTAACAATAATACCCAAAGTAAGGTTCATGTTAGTATCTAATTCTGTAATTTTATGTTTAGACAGTGATTGTAATGGTAAAATAGATTCCAAATACTTTTGCTCATTTGACCTTTTAACGCACCACAAATTGGATTGTAAAACGTCCATCATTAGAAATAATAACGCCAACTGCGAGTATAAAGCATTGGAAGTCACGGACAACATAATAAACTGGATTCCAGAAATCAACCATCACCTTCCGACCTTCCCCAATAAAAAGGACTCCAACAGAGATCGAAACTTCGCTACCCCCCGAAGTTTTATTTAGGGATGGAGGAGTTATGTGAACGAATAATGTGAACTTGACTAAATAAAATGCTTACTAGAATAGATTTCTGTTTACGCAAAACTTTGTATTGTGCAGCTGGTAAAACAGCTTTAGTTTCACTGTGTAGCAAACTCATGTACAGAACAGTCGTCTACACTCCAACTGAATGTATATCAGTTGAATTTTGTTAAACTTAATTACTGTTATAATTTAAAATTAAATTTTTCTATAAAAATAAAGTTATTTTTAAAACCTTTCAAGCTTAATAAAACACGTAACCTAAATATATATATATATATATATATATATATATATATATAAATAAATAAATATATATATATATATATATATATATATATATATATATATATATATATATATAGAGAGAGAGAGAGAGAGAGAGAGAGAGTCAGTGAGAGAGAGAGAGATAGGGAGGGAGAGTGAGAAAGAGAGAAAAAGAGAGAGACAGTCAG
>JBAIZL010000002.1:27951066-27963566 GCA_036971475.1 Prosapia bicincta
ACATTTACCTAATTAATCATTTTGAACTCTAAAAATAACGTCCGAATGTAAACGGTTTTGTTTGTTTATTCTGCTCACTTTCTCTATTAACTTTATAAATTTCCAAATTCTCTAAATAGTACTATTTAAGTATTGCAAGTTAAGTCATTTCGAAACGCGTCAAGAAAGTAATATATTGTAACGTTAGAAAAGGCAAACAAAATGTACTAGAATATATACAAATTTACTAACAGTAGTGAAGATGGAATAAGAATTCCAATATTTTTGTACAAGAAATGTCAAAGCCTTCTTCATACTTCCAAAATTCTCTTTTATTTAATTATATTTTGCTCAAAGCAACTGAGGAATATTAATTAATTAATTACAATAACGTCACGATATCCATAATAAGAAAATAATTAATTATAAATCATTATCTAATGATATTTCAATTACAAGGTAACCATCCTATGATGCACTAAATTAAACATTTAATTACAGATGTTTTATTACGAGAACCCTCCATTGATAACATATTTAACGGATTACGTAAACATATAAACTTTACAATATACATTAATAAATGTAAACAATTTACTCAACAATAAATAAAAATAAGATTCTTGAAAATATATTTTATAATTTTTAATGTTGTTTAATCATTTATTGTTTTTAATGATATTTATTTTTTCTGAAGAGCATTAATGAATATTTTGGACAATAAAGAGTTGGAGCTTGAATTTATGGAATAATAATTCAAAATATTAGGTTAAATTCAATTCAATAATTAAATACAATTAATTCACTTTATTTTTATGTGGGAGAAAAACCTTTCACTAAAGGGGCAAGATATGCAATATAGTTACTTCAATTTGGCTTAAAATAAGTGATAACATATGATTTCATAAAACAGCTGATTTTGTGTTATAGGTTATATGGTAGAACAGCTGTTTTAACGCATAGGTTATGTTACCTCATTTATATTATTTGTAATAATTTATAACAGTAACTCAAAGAAAAAAGTTTTTATTGACTTAATTAGAAATTAACTTTAACAGTTTTTTGTTTATACTACTTTCAGGATTATACAGTCTTTTGGATTTTTATTGCTTCACTCTTTTTAAAAATTACTTTAAAAAATAATATAGTACAGGTAGTAAACCACTAAAAACCTAAAACAATAACATTCGGTGAGGTCAAACATAGGTCAGCGAATTGTAATACATAAGCCTTGATAGAAACGCTAAGCTAAAACGTTACCTGTAAGTAATAGCGGATCCTGTGACGTCATTTCCTGAGCCATGAAGTGTAGGGAGCCGTCATGCAATGCCTGAATAAACCTATTTAAATGTTAATGAATACGCCGGCCTCAAGTACAGTGGTTCCCTTACACGTCGTTGGCTTTGTCGAGTTACGGGCAATGGGTTTGTAAAATTGTCGTTACATTTTCTCGTTATTTAAGGCATGTAAGGTGTTTAGGGTAGGAATATTAGGTGTATTACAAAGCGGTAGTTCAATGTAGATTTAAAGCCCCCAAACTCGTTGTTACTCATGTCCGTAAAATGCAAGAGATACCCATACCAACTGTTCTTTGAACTTAGCTTGTAAGGTTATTTTATTACAAAAGCCACAAATTATCATTTATGTACTCAGACGGGTTTCAACGACAAAGTCATAATCAACATCATAAGTAAGTGTTACTACTACAAGTTGTAAGTTGGAGTTTGTAGCAGCAACATTCATTGGGGTTGATGACGACTTGGCCCTTGTATAGCGTCAGAGAAAAATAAATTATTAATTTGTGAATTTTGTGTTATTTCTTTTATTTCTTATTAAGACACCCACTCAAAAATGGGTAGATACCTGAGTACATTTCGATTTAATTCAGAACCTCTCCATTGAACCTGTGGGAATGCTTAAAGAAGGAAGAGAATAATTAAGGGATTGGGATCAGGACGCTTCCTGATGAAGCCCCAAACCCATGGTATCCGTAATCGGGTTACGAAAACTGGGCGGGGTATCTCAATATGTAATAGTCTGAAAGCTTTGGTATTTGACATGGGCTGATCACTGCCTGCCAATAGGACAAGACGATTACTTAATCTATAGCTTTCGATCGCTTTTTTAAAACTAATTGAGACCAGTAGAACTTTTTGGTGGAACCCCTTTTCTCATTACTTTGGTCCAAGTAGTGCAATCGGACCTTGATCCATTCTCAGTTAGCTTTCCTAAATACCCAACTTGCTCACTAACTCTAGAGATCCCTTTCTATACTACAGTTATACCTGTTTCAACTCTCAATTGAATCTCGTAGACTGTTGCCACTTTTTGTCGATGGTCGGACTAAGTCTTGGGAACTTCTCTAGTTTTCCTTTTAATAAGTAAACCTTCCTGTTAACGGGTACATACTTTTCTTCACACCAGATGTAACCAGGAGCACTTCAGATAAGCGCCTCTGCAGGTAAGTGATGATATCCCTACCTAGTACCAGGAGCTGTACCTGAAGCACTATCTACTGACATCCTACCGGCCTCTCCATTTCTCCCCCTCTCGTTATAGGGGGAGGGTGTAGGAATGGACTTCTTTATTCTCCCAAATGTGAGCAGGCGTATGGATGGACACGTCGTTATGATTTCGAAGAAAGTAGATGTATATACGGCAGATGGTCGCTCCCTTTCCGTGATTCGAGAAGATTCGATGGCCTATCTTTAAGGAATAGCGCCTTTAAATTACCTTCAATTCTGAGCAACGATTGTCCCAAAATAATGAACCTTACTATACAAAAGGTTTTCGTTGTCATTTATCATTCCACAAAAGCGACAAAAAAATGTCTGAGTGTTACTTATGTGCTTGTTGAAGTTTATGTTTAACGCCGGGAGGGTTAGGTTTAATCAGAGACGATTTGGCTCTTGGTTAGTTAACGCTTTTATATAAATGCTGTCCAGTTTATTCGCCTGCTTCGTTGGCTAACTTTCAAACAAATTTAAGTTGTTACAAGAGGGCAAGCCCTGGTGGGGCGCTTTTTCTTCTCTATAGCGTCCCAGTGTCTGGTACTAGATTTACGCCCAAGTTTAACGTTGCCCAATGAAAACAGTTTTCAATAATTCAGTGTTTTTGTCAACTCGTACCATAGGAATCAATTCCAATAAATTATTTATCTGTGATAAAAACCTCCTGGAAATACTTTGCTATTAGTCTACTCCCTCTCTAAATGATTGGGGAACTGAACATCGACACCTACTTCATATTGCATGTTAGGCTAGCTAGCCTTGTAGATGATAAGGAGGTTTTTGATTACTTGATAAAAATTAGATATATCAAGACAAGACTAAACGACATGGGTAAAATATTTATCTTCATGAAGAGGATGGTAGAAGGAAAGGAGAAACCAGACAGCAAGAAAACAAAACAGAATGGGACAGAATATCAATACATGAGAAACAAGTAATATAAACACAAAACAAATCCTAGTAAATTCTCTCTTAGCGAAATATGATTTTATTTTAGATACTTTTTATTAAATAATTAAAACTAACATTCATAAAACAACATAAGTTATGCGTTAAAATAGCTGTCCTACCACATAATCAATAACATAAAATCAGCTGTTTTATGAAGTCACATGCAATCACTTATATTAACTCAACTTAGGCGAAATAACTATATTGCATACCTTGCCCTTTTTGTGAAAAGTTTTTCTCTCATATAAAACTAAAATTAATATAATATTAAATTTAATTATTGAGATAATATTGGAGAAAACTGTATTAACATCATGTTTCATTCACTACAAGTTTAAAAAAAAATGTATTTGAACTCGAGTAAATAAATAATATATATTGAAAATTTGAAAAAGATATATATATATATATATATATATATATATATATATATATATATATACATATATATAATACGTTTTCTTGTTTAATAATTTAAAACAACATAGGTTATTCAAATACAAGAATATTTATTAATTTATATCCAAAGCTTTTCGTTGGCAAACAGTACCAACATCATCGGGAATGAAAAATACAATAATGTAAGCTATAGGCCTAAAACATATGTTTTAAATATAAAAATCATATGTTTTAGGGCTATAGCTTACATTATTGTAATTTTCATTCCTGATGATGCTAGTACTGTTTGCCAACGAAAAGCTTTGGATATAAATTAATAAATATTCTTGTATTTGAATAACCTATGTTGTTTTAATATATATATATATATATATATATATATATATATATATATATATAAGGAGAATGTGAACTAATAGATAAAATTGAAAAAGACAGATAGGAGTGAAGACAAAATGATATGAAAATAACAGAATAATTAGTAAAAAGGAGTAAAACTAATAATAAAAGAAAAACCAATAATGTGAAGAAATTAAAGAGAGAAGATAAAAGGCACTTGAAGTAACCATGGTAGTTAAGAGATAAGAGTATGGAAGCAAGAAAGCAGGTGAGTTTCAAGGTTTCGTGCTAAAAAGAAATACATTTACAAAATAAAAACATAGTAACTAGAAGAATCTGTGTAAGAATTGAAGGAATGCAGCGACAGACGAAACATAAGGGCTAAACCATAGATATTTTTTATAGAGGAAAATATTTGTTGAATTTAAAAATGAGGTTGTTAGGATTAAATTAATAAGACTGGGTCAAATATATATATATATATATATATATATATATATATATATATATATATATATATATAGATATATATATAGATAAGTTAAGGGAATTAGTTACGCAAATATATCTTTAGTTTGAGGAGCAGTAAACATAAATTTACGGTGGACATTTGTTTATGAAGGTTTTGAACTGGTGAAATATGATCAGGGAAGAAGGCGGTGACTTAAAATAATGGAGGCACTATTTTAAGATTTAGGAATAACATACTAAACCATTATTAGTGGACGAAATATAATATGGTGCTTACCTAAGACATGTGTCACTAACCAAGACAAGGTTGTAGTTATTTGGTAATTTGATTCTGATATTTTTGAAGCAGGGACAAAACAGTCCATGTTTCCATGGACCTCGTCGGGCGTAAGTGAGGAAACATGTCACCGACACTCAGATAGAAAAGGTCCCCTTCCCTCGCCCATCCTTCATAGACTCTCCATTAATGTCGAACTCTTAACGTGCTCTGTATAAAAAAGCACGGCCCTCTGGAATGCAAACGATTTTGATCAAGTTTCAAGTAATATTATTTTATTACTCGCGACAAGATTCCTTCGCGACGAAATTACACGGCGATGTCTTACCCCATCTCACCCCCACCCCTCAGCAGGATGCACGTTTAGGGAAATCTAAGGAGATATTTCCGCCATTTTGTCAGTGAAAAAATACGATTATTCTCGTTGACGCTTCGCAGTTGGCAACACTTCTAAGATAACATTAATATTGATGGGATTGTTCACGAGAAACAAGTCATTGTTGGGAGGATTGTTTACACACACACAAAAACTAGCACATGCTGAAATGGAGAAATCTAATTTACTTTTGTTAAAAGAAAGACTTATGATGTAAAATTTATAGGTTTAGTAAGATGACTAACTTGTATTTGTCATGACAGAAACGCTAGAAAAATTACTATATATTTAGCTCCCGAATATCTGTTTCGCTAGCTACACTATTTCTGAATCTGGACCTTCATGTACGTGTTCCAAATAAACGTTTCAAAGCGTAATTTAGGAACACATTTTAGTTTTTTTACGAATTGAATAGAGAGAAAATAGTAAAAAAACGTAGTAATAAAATGAAACCAGCGAAACATTTATTGGTAGGCTAACGTAAGGGTTATATTGAAGCAGAGGAGTGGCGAGGGAGGGGGTTTACTGATGAGGTTTCTTTCTGATCATTGATTGGCAACCACGAATGTTGGTTTTGTTGCAGCCTGTCGAGGTTTGGCTCTGCATAAATCGCGAGCTACAAGAAATATATTTCAGAATCCTGTAGGGGAATTTCCTTGTTCGAGGTAAATCCGTCGATTGAGTTTTATTTGTGAGTCTAAACACTATGAAAAGAATTGCGGTATCTCATGTTTGCATGGACATTCCATGCATACGGAAAATGTCGTGCTTACACAACAGGGTCGTGATTACACGTGAATAGACAGTCATTTTTAGACATAGGGTAAATCCGCTAGACATGGCGCACATTTTTTAATATTTATATTCTCAGTGTCATGATACAGACACAATATAAAACCAAGTATGCTATGTACTGATAGCTATGAAGCACTAACAAAATCTCACGCCTTAATCTTATACCTCTTAAGTGGTGGAATTTCTTTTGTATACCACTACCTCGCAGTGTCTAACTCACATGCTAAGGGTGATAGCCGCAACTGTAAGGGTGACATGCCGCATTTCAATAACACACTAAAAATTAGTAAAGCAAGGCTCTAGTTTTTGAAAACGTTTCAATACATAAAATATAAACTGATTCCGCCTATTTAGAGAAAAAAAATAATATAACTGACCAATTATGATCGTTTGGTAGGCTACAACTAATCTCACAAGATAAAAACACAAAAATATAATCAAGTTTCCAGAAGTCGAAAAAACTGCGCCTTTACCCGCATTTTAAAAAAATTTCATTCCTTTAGTTTTGGGACAGGAATGTTTCTATTATAAAAAAACGGCTATACACGAAGTCTACTTTAAAACAAAACATATGGAATAACACGGTTACAACTGTTGACCAAAACCATATTTTTTACTATCACGTCAGTTTGCTTCTCTGTAACAATATGAAAAATAAACTAGCTTTAATAAACTAGCTTCAACCTCCATCTCAGGCTGCTCTAGTCCAATAATGGGAGCTTTAAACCCGCTTTTGTTGCCGTCTATTAATGGGAACATTAAACCACATTTTGTTTCCTTCCAACTAATTCAGACGCAGTCCATTAATGAGAACATTAAACCATCTTTTGTTGCCGTCCAATAATGGGAGGTTTGAACCACATTTTGTTGCCTTCCAACTACCTCAGACTCAGTCCAATAATGGGAACTTTAAACCAACTTTTGTTGCCGGCCAATAATAAGAACTTTAAACCACATTTTGTTGCCTTTCAACTAAGTCAGACCCGGTTCAATAATGGGAACTTTTAACCCTTTTTTGTTGCCGTCTAATAATGGGAACTTTAAACAACATTTTGTTGCCTTCCAACTACTTCAGATTCAGTCCAATATTGGGAACTTTGAACCCCATTTTGTTGCCTTCCAACTACTTCAGATTCAGTCTAATAATGGGAACTTCAAACAAACTTTTGTTGCCGTCCAATAATGAGAACTTTAAATCTTCTTTTTTTTGCCGTCCTTCTCAGTCTGCTCCAGTTCACTAATGAGATATTCAAGCCACCTCTAAAGTTTTTGCCTACTGTTTCAAAGTAATTTGCTTTGTTTTGGACGTCAAAATTTATGTGTATGTATATATAAATATGAATATATATATATATATATATATATATATATATATATATATATATATATATATATATATATATATATATAATATATAATATATATATATATAAATATATATATATATATATATATATATATATATAATTTTTTTCAACAATATAAACAAAAACATTATGAAAACTTTCTTCTTCAGCTTTCCTTATTCATGAAATAGCCTTGGGGATGCCATCATTAAGAATAGCACATGGGTAGAGGAGGGGTAAGATAAGGTTAGGGGGTAATATTCCCCGTCGAATGAGAGGAGAAGTTATCTTTGCCTTAAACGCTTCAACCTGGTTTACAGACGTTAAAAAGCTGTTTTAAAATAAATGAATAAATAATTTTTAAAATAAATTTTGTCAATAGCGATTAGCTAACATTGCTAAAACAATCGAAGGGGAAACAAATTGCATTCCTTGGCCGGAATGCGATGGCGCTTTCGTATCTCAGCGACGGAATAACAATTCGCTCTCCCCGTCACGGCTGCCGGCGATAAATCAGTTTTCTGCAGCGTTGTAATTTGTCTAAACACTTAATTATTTACAGAGACACACAGAGCCTTTATAGCATGAAGAGTGTAATCAGTTTAAGGGCGAGGTGGGGCTCGTTCTTGTCTCGGCCGTTACTTCCCAGGTTTACCTTTGCTACAGTCTTTGTATGCACGCACATTTTACCGGCAAATATTGGCTATGCTTACTGTAGTTACAATTTGACATCATGAGATTTATACAGAATTAATCCATGTGAAATGTAAACGTTGATGTATAACGTTTTTACAGTTACGAAGAGAGGTTGAGCTGTAACACATTAGAACCTACGAGGGGGGTGAGCTATAACGTGGATTGCCCTACAACGTGGATATAACAATATAAGGAGTCATTGGGATACAATATGTTGCCCGGTGAAGGAAAGATATTGATGTATAATTTTATTTTGTAGTTACGAAGAGAGGCTTAGCTGTAACACTTTGGAACCTACGGGGGGGGGGGGGGGTGAGCTATAATGTCTTGCCCTAGAACGTGGATATAACAACATGAAGGGTCATTGAGATACAATATGTTGCTCAGTGAAGGAAAGATATTGATGTATAATTTTATTTTTTAGTTACGAAGAGAGGCTGAGCTGTAACACTTTGGAACCTACGGGGGGGGGGGGGGTGAGCTATAATGTCTTGCCCTAGAACGTGGATATAACAATATGAGGAGTCTTGATGATACAATATATTGTGCGTACAATATGTGAGAGGTTGAGCTGTAACGAGTTGTCACATTACACTGAAGCGTAGAGATATATTCTAATCTGTTGCATTATAAAGTGGAGAGGTCAATCTATAACTTGTTGCTCTGCTTCGTAGGTAGGTTGAGCTGTAACATTTATTTTACTAGGAGAAGTTGAGTAACAATGATTTTCATCATGTTGTAGGCAGTATTGTGTTGTACCGTTACGTAGATGGTTGGGCTTCATCATGTTGTATCATTAGGGGGAGATGTTGAACTACAATGTATCATATAGTGAAGTGCAAAGGTTGACCTACAGCTTGTTGAACCGTTACGTAGGTGGTTAGGTTTCATCATAATTTACCTTTACGGGGAGATGTTGAGCCTAGCGAGTTACTTGGTGAAGTGCATCGCACCGTTACGTGGGTGGTTGAGCTATATAATATTTTATCATTACAAGGGGTTGTTGAAATACAATGTGTTGCTTCGTTAAGTGCGTGGGTGGTTGACCGTCATCATAGTGTACAATTAGGTGGAAATGTTGAGAGTCACATGGTGAAAAGCAAATGTGGATCTATAGCTTGTATCACCGTTACGTGGGTGATTGAGCTACATTGTGTTTTACCTTTACTGGGAGATGTTGTGCTCAATGAGTCACGTTGTGAAATGCAAAGGTTGATCTATTGCCTGTTGCACCGTTACGTGGGTGCTTCAGTTACATCATGTCTTACCTTTACGGGGAGATGTTGAGCTCAATTAGTCATGCGGTGAAATGCAAAGGTTGATCTATTGCCTATTGCACCGTTACATGGGTGCTTCAGTTACATCATGTTTTACCTTTACGGGGAGATGTTGAGCTCAATGAGTCATGCGGTGAAATGCAAAGGTTGATCTATTGCCTGTTGCACTGTTACGTGGGTGCTTCAGTTATATCATGTTTTACCTTTACGGGGAGATGTTGAGCTCAATGAGTCATTCGGTGAAATGCAAAGGTTGATCTATTGCTTGCTCCACCGTAACGTGGGTGGTTGAGCTTTATAATGTTGTAGTAATACAACGGGTTGTTGAGCTACGATGTGTTGCTTCGTGAAGTGCAAAGATCGGTCTTACCTTTCCTCAAGTGCTTCTAAGGGAGTAGAGTAAGATATTTCTCTGATATTCCGAAGATGTTACTGCTTTGGCCTCCTTAACCTCGTGTAATTTTAACACATGCAAGACTCGTGTGGATAAAGTTACTTTATGGATTTGGGATAACCTCTACTGCGGCGGTAGTTGTAGAATCCATTAAGGGGAACCTTTGATTCTAATGTTACATTGAATGAGTTATATTAAAGTGAATGTAAATATGATCGAGCAGTGTTGGAAGCATGAAACTAACAATTAGTTACCCAAGAATTAGTCAAAAATTGCAGTTTTATAGTGTTGTACGTTGTAGCTATTTACTCTTAAATTAGTTTGTTTGTGTTTGAAGATTTTAAGATTGCTTTCGTGCATAGGCCGCGTTTTGTGAACCTTTGGCCAGATCTCAGCACAGAGACACAGTCTGCATTTAATCCTTGTTTACAAGACTAAGAAAAGTATAAATAAGGGGTAAATACGTGACCTCAGCGCTCTTGTACGTGACGTGGAAGGTAAAGGAACTATTTACTTCTTACCTCTGAATTATTTATAATGTTACTTGTCCTCGTGTGGTTAAATAAAATTTTTAAAACTGTTTGTGCAATAATTAAGTAAAAGTTACTGACAAACTGTTGCTATAATTATATTCACTGTTCCTGACAAAAAGGCATAAAATAATCATACCACATGAAAAATATCAATCTACACTGCCTTGAACATTTTACAGGCAACTTTATTTGTTTTTAAATTTGAGCGAAAATGCATATACACAAACCCACGCACACATACACTCACACATATATACACACGGACACATACACTCACACATATATACACACGCACACATACACTCACACATATATACACACATTTATACACACACATACATAAGTAGAGTGTTGGAGTTGCTTACGTCACGCCTAACACCTGACAGATCGCCTAAGCATTCGCAAGCTGTAAGAGGTGGCGGCACTAAGGGTACAAGTAATTGCATCCCTCCC
The DNA here is from genome assembly GCA_036971475.1 of Prosapia bicincta. Taxonomy (NCBI): domain Eukaryota; kingdom Metazoa; phylum Arthropoda; class Insecta; order Hemiptera; family Cercopidae; genus Prosapia; species Prosapia bicincta. The sequence goes on from JBAIZL010000002.1 coordinate 27,961,863, forward strand.
TCGACGCGGTTTTTTTAACTCAACGAAACTATGTTATATCAGGTTTGTAGCGGCGCCGACTTTGTATCCATTATTCTTTCTGAGAAAACATAAAGCAACAAACTATGAATAGAGACATGGCTGATACATTTATCCATAAGCTACGGTAGGGTATATTCTATAGAACCGAATATTCGTGGATGCATTTATCGAATAAAACAGCTGTACAATACTACTCGAATGATATTAGGTAACACTTAACTTAAACACAGACCGATACATTTGAGTGCCTTTATTTACATTTCAGTACCTTCTATTCATCGTAGACCTTGGCGTCACTTTACACCTTTTCATCATCTTATACCTTGTTGTTATCTCACACCTTGTCGTCATCTCACACCTAGGCATCACCTTACACTTTGTTGTCATCTTACACATTGGCGTCACCTTACACTTTGTTGTCATCTTACACCTGGGCATCGCCAAATACTTTGTCGTCATCTTACATTTTGTCGTCATCTTACACCTGGGCATCATCTTACACTTTGTCGTCATCTTACACCTGGGCATCGCCAAATACTTTGTCGTCATCTTACATTTTGTCGTCATCTAACACCTGGGCATCACCTTAAACGTTGTCATTATCTTACACTTTGTCATCATCTTACACCTGGCCATCACCCAATAATTTGTCGACGTCTTAGAATTTGTCGTCATTTTACACCTGATCATCACCTTTATTTTGACACCATCTTACTCTTGGACATCACCTTATACCTTTTCGGTATCTTACACTTATTTTACACTTTGTACAGGAAAACGTTAGTTAGGCAGAATCTCTTGAGTGTAAGTAAAAACAGCCCCCACAACAAAAACAAACTAAGTCGGTCCCAACCAAAACCCTCTTTCCACTTTGCATAACCCCCTCCCAAACGGCAACCCCCCTGACCTTGAACCCTTCCACACAACCGGTGTTAGAGACAGAAGTCCCCATTATCCGACTGGCATACTAACCGCAACAGTTATTGTCTTTAAATAACCTTCAGCGTCTTGAGAGTTTTACTATAAAACCACCAAGTTTCACTAAGTCCCCCTTATCCGACTGGCATACTAACCGCAACAGTTATTGTCTTGAAATAACCTTCAGCGTCTTGAGAGTTTTACTATAAAAACACCAAGCTTCACTAAGTCCCCCTTATCCGACTGCATACTAACCGCAACAGTTATTGTCTTTATATTAACATATTAACCTTCAGCGTCTTGAGAGTTTTACTATAAAACCACCAAGCTTCACTAAGTCCCCCTTATCCGACTGGCATACTAACCGCAACAGTTATTGTCTTTAAATAACCTTCAGAGTCTTGAGAGTTTTACTATAAAACCACAATTATATTAAAGAAGTTTTTTATTTACATTCCAAGTTGAAACGGTGTGAATACATACACACACGGGAATTTATAGGGGTATATGTAACAATGGTGATATAAATTAGAAAATGATTATCTAATGTAGAGAAAAACTAGCTTATTGTGTAAAAATAATAAGCCTATAGAAGAATTTTGTAGGCTATGCTTACTTGAATAGGCACTTCTTGAATCTTAAGCAAGGCACTTGGTAGTTTCGGTTTAATGACGTTGTTATAAACCTTGTCTTGAATAGGGTAAATTAAATTATAAATGTTTCCATTTTAAAGGAGTACGATCTTTGTATCAAATGTAAAACAAT
>JBAIZL010000002.1:27966066-28031066 GCA_036971475.1 Prosapia bicincta
AAATTGCACACTAGCTCTGGAATATCTACCAACACGTTCTTTGTTTGAGATTATCAATCAGCACCTCCAGGAATAAGGACTTTTCACATTATCTCCCAATAACTACAACAGGCGAGGCTTTGTTACTACTTCCCTACCAGCACCTCCACGTTCCTATACCTGGTACTATGCACACTTCTTCTGCAATATCTACCAACACGTTCATAGTTTGAGATCATCAATCATCACCTCCACGAACAAGGAATTTTGCCACTATCTCCCAATAACTACGCAGGAGAGGCTTTGTTACTACTTCTCTACCAGTACCTCCACGTTCCTATACCTGGCACTATGCACACTTGCTCTGCAATATCTACCAACATGTTCTTAGTTTGAGATGATCAATCAGCACCTCCAGGAATAAGGACTTTTCACATTATCTCCCAATAACTACAACAGGCGAGGCTTTGTTACTACTTCCCTACCAGCACCTCCACGTTCCTATACCTGGTACTATGCACACTTCTTCTGAAATATCTACCAACACGTTCATAGTTTGAGATCATCAATCATCACCTCCACGAACAAGGAATTTTGCCACTATCTCCCAATAACTACGCAGGAGAGGCTTTGTTACTACTTCCCTACCAGCACCTCCACGTTCCTATACCTGGCACTATGCACACTTGCTCTGCAATATCTACCAACATGTTCTTAGTTTGAGATGATCAATCAGCACCTCAGGAATAAGGACTTTTCACATTATCTCCCACTAACTACGTAGAAGAGGCTTTGTTACTACTTCCCTACCAGCACCTCCACGTTTCTATACCTGGCACTATGCACACTTGCTCTGCAATATCTACCAACATGTTCTTAGTTTGAGATTATCAATCAGCACCTCCAGGAATAAGGACTTTTCACATTATCTCCCAATAACTACAACAGGCGAGGCTTTGTTACTACTTCCCTACCAGCACCTCCAAGTTCCTATACCTGGCACTATGCACACTTGCTCTGCAATATCTACCAACATGTTCCTAGTTTGAGATGATCAATCAGCACCTCCAGGAATAAGGACTTTTCACATTATCTCCCAATAGCTACGTAGAAGAGGCTTTGTTACTACTTCCCTACCAGCACCTCCACGTTTTTATACCTGGCATTATGCACACTTGCTCTGCAATATCTACCAACACGTTCTAATAGTGCAAAACCTGAAATTGGAAAATTATTGTGTTTATATTGATATTAAAGTTTACTTTTGCTGCAATATGCATTGGTTTATGTTTCCCGATACATTTATTTAGCCTTACATATTACACTGATAACAAGATCTGCGTTCAGTGTATTTGTTATATATTTATTATGATACATACACGAAGACAAACGTCTCGTCAGTGTTTCCACGTTTCTTTGTGTATTTCAGACTCTTTGTTTCTCTTATCGATTCTCTCCGATAATAAAATTATATGCTTTTACATTTGGAGCCGTGACATTTCTTGCAATTTGCAACGTTGTAAACAAACTGCGCGCCCCAAAGGCTCCACACACTCTCTCAGACAAATACATCACCAAATCATTTTCCCACTTAAGCGAACATCTATTTGAATTCCAAAATATTTGCTTTAAATCAGATATACAAAGAGGGTTGTTTTTTCCGCCTTCGATAGACTGTACATAAGTGGAAAGTGCACATAAAGAACTATTTTATTGCAAAAAGTAAAGGACACCTAGTTTACTTCCAACATAATCACAATGGCGCTTGAGGCATATTTTACGTGTGGGCAGATTCTCAGTACCCGCTAAGATTTTGCCCCATTGATTCCTGTGTGTTATCGAAGATCTTTAATAGTTTGGAAGAACTTTCATTCAAGCCATGGTTTAAACAATTCAAGCCTAATTTTAGTGTATGGAAACAATAGACACTAAGCACTAGCCCGAAACTGTATTGGAGGTGATAGATTGTCGCACCTATATTGAAAAAGGTGCTGTATAGCACACTGCTCACAGGTAATATGCTCAGCAGAGACTGACATCTTAACTCATTAGTGGCTGAGCTTGTTTAGCACAAACTTGCAAGTCCGAGAATTGTTCTGGTCCATGACAACGCCCATTCCAACAACCACACTATACAGCGACCAACCTGCGCCGGAGATGTCCATTTTCTCTGAGACGAAGTAATAAAGACGAACGCTTTCAGCCTAAGTTACGACAAGTTTATGTTTAGTTTAGTCAATATTTTATGGAGGTTGTAAATAAAGCCAACAGATCCAAAATATTCCTAAGCTTCAAGCATTGATGTAATCACAAGTGTACATAACTTAACCTTATAAAATATTTGTTAATATGTCTCTTATGGGCTATAGAAGGTGGACAAGAAAAAACCCAATTCCACTGTATCTGTAGCTGCTATACGCTATTGGCTGGAATACTTCGGATATGTTGTATACCAACATGGAACACAACCTTTGACTTTCATTCTGAACGTTTTACTCAAGTATCTGTTGCTAAGTAACCGAACCAATTGTTATATTTAAATACATTAAACACTTCTGTAATTGCAAAAATAATTTCTACCCTTGATTTTCTTTTCTAAAACAAGTAATATAAAAAGGTTTTTTAAAGTTACTTATATTTAGGCGAACAAACAAACATTGTACTACTACCTTTTTTTTAGTTACTTTTTAATTAATATCTTCCATTAATAGAAATTAAGTATCATGACCTATGAGTTAAAACAGTTGTTCTAACATATTCCCTATAGCAAAAAAATCAGATATTTTATGAAATAATATGTTACAATTTACAAAAAACGTTTGCACATATAAAAGTTAAATTAAAAACGAATTAATGTTTGAAAAAACTGTATTAACATCAGTGTCATCCAATATAAGTTTACAAAAATGTATTTAAACTTGAGTGGATGAATAAAAGTATTTTATTAAAGATTGAAAATTTGAACAAGATATACATAGGGAGAGTGTAAACTAATAGTAGGAATTTTTAAAAATCATCAAATTTCAATCCAAGATAGTGGTAAAACATCGAGGTGGACAGGTTTTACCAATACTTCAGTTGTTGATTTTAAAACACATAATTTAATTGGCCATCGAGGAAAATTCAGATATGTGGCCAACGTGTGTCTATTAAATTATCTCGTTTGCAGAAGTAATACAGGGAGGGAATTCCAGTTCGTTTGAAAAGCAGCAAAAGTTAAGCCAAGGTTTGAAAATTAAAGTAAATTTCCGGGCGGGAGTGTTTGTTCTTGCCAAACAATAAGTCCACCTTCGCCACCAATTATAACCCTTTGATATCTCTTTCTAGAAAGTCTACAAGGATATTCGGCAGTGATATGTTCCATCTCCCCCTTACATAGCGGCGGCTTATGCACAGTTGATGCTCGTTCTAGCACTGCATTTGTACACTTCAATACTATAAATATAACTTTTTCAATTGCTTCTATTAGTTCACACTCTCCCTATTTTGTAAACATTTTCTGTCTTAGTAAAATAGGTTTTTATTCATCCACTCAAGTTCAATTACATTTTTTTAAAACATGTAGTGAATGACACTTGATGTTAATACAAATTTCATCCATATATTATTTCAGTGATTTTAATAAATTAACTTTAAATTTATATGGGAGAAAAACCTTTTACAGTAGGACAAGGTATGCAATATAGTTACTCCTTTCCATTTGACTTTAAGTAAGTGATAACATATGATTTCATAAAACAGCTGATTTTATAGGTTACTTGGTAGAATAGCTGTTTTAACGCATAGGTTATGTTACTTTAATATTAATAAATTCCTTCTATTAGCTCACACTCTCCTTATATATATATTCCCATTTGGTTTGAAATAATCGATAACTTATGGTTTCACAAAACAGCTGATTTTGTGTTATAGGTTATGTATTAGAACAGCTGTTTTAACGCATAGGTTATGCTACTTTAATATTAATAAATTCCTTCTATTAGCTCACACTCTCCTTCTATATATATATATCTTTTACATTTTTTCAATCGTTAAAAAAATACTTTTTAGTCATCCACTCAAATCCAAACATTTATTTTAACCTGTAGTGAAAGACACTTGATATTAATACACTTTTTCCCATATATTAATACAGTAAATAAATTAATTTTAGCTTTATAAGACAAGAAAACGTTTCACAAAAGGGCCAAGGTATGCAATATAGTTACTCCTTTCCATTTGGCTTTAAATAAGTGATCAACATATGATTTCATAAAACAGCCGATTTTATTTTATAGGTTACGTGGTGCAATAGCTGTTTTAACGCATAGGTTATGTTACTTTAATAATATCAAATTCCTTCTATTAGCTCAGACTCTCCTTATACGCACACACACACACACACACACACACACACACACACACACACACACACACACACACACACACACACACACACACACACACACACACACACACACACACACACACACACACACACACACACACACACACACACACACACACACACACACACACACACACACACACACACACATATACACATACACACACACACACACACACATATATATATATATATATATATATCTTCTAAAAAGTTTCAATCGTTAATAAAATACGTTTTTACTCATCCAATCAAGTTCAACTACATTTTATATACCTATAGTGAATGTCACTTAATGTTAATACAGTTTTATCAAATATAAATTCAATAATTAAAATTTAAAATTTGAAGCGTCCAGCCGGATTCGAACTGAGAATCTTCATGTTTGAAGTATAGCGCGCCTTGGCATTGTGGTAACTTTCGGATTCTTAGAAATATATTTGTCAAAGATGTACATACATTCCCCCCCCTCCGGTTGTCGTCGAAACCTCCATTGTACAACCTTAAACTGTTTTTGTGGTTACGTAACAATATTATAAGTATTGCTTTTGGAAAACTAAAAAAATATGTTATCTCAGTGGGAATTTGCCTTGAAAGTTATTTTATATTACTTGTTTATATAATTTTAATTATTCATCGGAATATACAAAAAAATAAAACTTTTTCTTTATCAACCTATGTAGGAATTTACGTTAAAAATATATTATATATTGAATGTTTGTGTCAAAAATTATTATTTTTATTAATTGAAGGTTGTGACCTTAGTGGAAACCAAGTTTATACAAAATATCTTTCTCATAAAATCACTAAACACAACCGAGTAGAATGGACAAGTTCGTTAGATACACCAAAGATTATTAACGACTAGTCAACTCATTAATTAATTATTTAATTATGGCATTTTATAAAGAAGATGTTGAATTTTTTATGGTTCAGAAATTGTGTTTTAAAGTAAAATTCTGAAAATATTCAACATACGAAAAGTGCCTAAATGTTTCTAGGAGAGATATATAGAATGACTTGTTAATTATAATGAAAAGCTAAATAGTTTGAATGAATCCTTTCAAGGATCATGGTTATAGCGGGACAAAGCGCTCTATACACTGCGGTTGATTTACGCCCAGATTGCTCCGTATTTCTATATTTACGTCAGCCAATAAACGCAGCTGCCAATAATTCAGGGTTTTTATAAATGCAATAAATTGTCGGATTTGGAGGTGAGCTGCGTCCAACTCTGTACTAGTTATTTATCTCCAATGAACACTCCTATGTAATAATTTTTATAATACGACTATGCTTTTAAATTATCTGGACGAAATTTATAAATAACCTTTATAATATATATTTATTGTGGTTTCTAGATTATGTTCCCCTTCGGCGTATCTTATTAGGTTTTTGGTAATGCTCATATTTAATGCGATGTTCCTTATTTTTAATTTTTATATCAAAAGGTTTTATTATTTTTTTCAGAACCAGGTAGGTATTTCTTATGATTAAATACTTGTTGACTTTATTTAATTCCTTCTATTATATTATATATTTCTATATCTTGATCAAATTTTCCGTTTTTAATGAAATACCTTTTATCCATCCACTAAAGTTTAAACATATTTTTTAAACTTGTAGTTGATGACACTTGATGTTAATACAGTTTTTTTTAAATATTAATTCATTAAGTAAATTTATATTAATATTACTTTTGTAGGGCAAATCGTTTCAAAAAAAGGGGCAAGGTTTGCAATATAGTTATTTCGTCCCATTTGGTTTGAAATAATCGATAACTTATGGTTTCACAAAACAGCTGATTTTGTGTTATAGGTTATGTATTAGAACAGCTGTTTTAACGCATAGGTTATGCTACTTTAGTTATAATAATTGTAGTTATTACTTTTGTAATGACGAAACTCACTATTGTACATCTTATATGAGTAAGCATAATTTTAAAATCATTTTAAAATTTACTAGATTATTTCGTTAAAAGAATCTGGGCCTTGGAGTAGCCATACATGTCTATTAAATATATAAGACTGCACAAGACTTTGGTTTTCATCAGTAACTTTCGCGAGGATAATTGAAATTATAAAGCCGTCGCAGTAACGGAACAGCTCTCGTTAGTCGCCTAAGGTGACCAGACGTCCCGTTTTTAAAAAGATGGTCCCAATTATTCTTCCATGATGCTTATTTGTCAAAATAGTAACTAAAATACCACTTTAATAATATTTTAAAAATTATTCTGTGCAGATAAATCTTGAATGCTTTAATCTCTCAATTTAATATATCACATTTATGATTTAAAAGTACAGATTTATAGTACATTTTATTGTACTATCGATTAGTCTCTAGGAGTATCTACCGGACCCACTGGTTCTGGGGGGGGGGGGTGTTGGATATTCATTTCATACCCCAAACGCTCCCAGAGGCTAATTTACTGTTTGATGTTCTACAGACCTGGTGACTGTAGACTAGTTGGGAGAGGCACGGTTTTTTATACCTGGATAATAGTTTAACCCTTACTGAAAAATTTGGTCTACAAAAGCAAAAGATGTGTTCCCCTACAATTAAGCGCTACATAACATCTTTTGTTTTCATCATGAGCCTAAAGGCTTGTTTCTTACTACACATTTCCATGTTGTCATTTTCTAATCTCAGAGTGTCTATTACGTGTATTACAAAATATATGAGATTTGTATCAACTAGGTTATTTTGTTTTATTCTACATAGTAAAGTAATATCTACTGTAGGAAAGGCTTTCCGGGCCAAAAATAGACTTGAGAGCTATTTGGGAGAAAAAAGTTTCACAAAAGGGGCAAGGTATGCAAGTTAAATACTCCGACCTATTTCGCTGAAAATAAGTGATACCATATGATTTCATAAAACAGCTGATGTTATAGGTTATGTGGTAGAACTGGTGTTTTAAAGCATGAGTTAGGTTACTTTATTTATATTTATTGTATTTATTTAATAAAAATTAACTAAAATAAAAATTTTAGTAGGAATTTACTTGAAAATTTTGTTGTTTACATCACTTGCTTCAAATCATGATCACTCGAGTGCGTCACTAACTCGTGTAGCAGTTGTCGAGGCACTAGAACATGGATAATATCTTTTTAGTACAATATCGAGCCCGGCTGTACATAGCTGCCCAGTCGACTCTAGCCGGAAACAACTTGTAGCAGAGGTGAAGCTTAGAGTGGGATGTGGGTTTAATTTGTCTCAATTAAATAGTCTATAGTAAACTTGTGTTTGTCTGTACTTTCCGCCTCCCTTTGAAGTTTTGCCCAATGCATTATAATGACTTTATTGTAAGCCCCGCCACATTAAACTTCACCTTAATTACTGTACAGTAAACAAGTAATGTACACACAGGTTTTTTTTAAAATTCAGTTCCTACTTAGCTCAACAAAGAATAACTTTATTTTATTTACTCTTTAGTAAAAAATACAATTATATTAACATATCCTATGTGTTTAAACAGCTTAAATGTTATCGCTTACTTTAGTCCAAATGGGACGCAATAACTATAATGCATACCTTATTCCTTTTGTGAAAACATTATCTCCCATATAAAACTAAAATTAATTATTTAAATGTAATTATAATTATTTTTATAAAAACTGTAATAATATCAAGTGTTATCCGCTACAAGTTTTAAAAAAGAGTGGATGAATAAAAACGTATTTTATTAGCGATTGAAAATTTGAACCAGATATATAAATATAGGGGATGTTGACTAATAGAAGAAATTGAAAAAACGTGGCCGTCAGTGGAACTGCTCCATAGAAGTGAATAATAAAAAAGATTATTTGAAGAATATAATTCCTTAAGAGGCGTTCTGATAAGATTTAGTTAGTGTATTTATTAATAGAAGGATGTAGATAATATTTAAAAAAATCCTTGGTTAAATGTTGACAGATTTACAGAATAAAAATTGTGTTTCACGAAATAATTCAAATCGGTTCTTTAAAAGTGTTAGAGGCTCTTAAGTAAGTTTTCATTTAAAATAATGGAATAAAAATATAACACTCATTTACATTATATTTAATTAACTGAAGTAAGATTCATTGACATATAAATAAATATTTTGTTTTATATATTGGCTTATAACAATTTAAAATAATAATGTACGATAAATATAGAAACATAACCTAAAGCTTAAAACAGTTGTTTTACAACCTAACCTATAACATAAAATCAACTGCTGTATGAAGCCCTATTTTTTCACCTAATTTAAGCCAAAATAGTTATATACTCCACATATATACAGCTATATAAATGTGTTCACTATGGTCTTATGCACACATATGAGTGTGTTGTTACTAGTGTCACGCCATCTCCATAATTGTACTTACTTTACTTTATCCAACACCCACTCTTGACATTTCAGCCATTCGGTGCCGCGCAGTCCAGTAGAGGGAGGCGAGATGCTCTATGTCTGAGACATATGCTTCATCGCGGACGTTCCGCAGTCCTTGGCATTCGAACAGATGTTGGGCGTTCAAAATTGCTTCAGGTGCTGTCCAGAGCGAGCAGTTTGCGGAGGCGAGTACTCCTATTCTGGTCAAATGAGCAGCGAGGTAATCGTGTCCTGTCAGAGTTCGAAAGGCGGCCACACCAACTGGACGTGACAGCTTTCGGTTAAGTGGGTTGTTCTTGACGATAGATTCCCAGCTCTTCCCTTCCGCGGCGTACCTGTGTCTGGCAGATGTTCTTGCCCTCACCGCTTGATCAATCCTTGGCTTGGAGAAGGTCAGGGTCAGAGGCATCATTGGCTGAGTGAGGGATAGGCCTGATTTCGCTAATTCGTTCACCTTTTCATTCCCTGGAATTCCAACGTGGCTTGGAATCCACTGTAGAGTAAGTTCCCAACCGCTTTCAGAGAGATCACTTAGTAGAGCGCGACAGTTGAAAGTTCGCCTGCAATTGGTGTTAGTGTTGGTGGAGAGGGCCGTGATTGCAGATTGAGAGTCAACAAAGAACACAGCTTTTCGGTAATTTCTCAATGAAGTTAGTTTTCGAGCTGCTTCATATACAGGCGCTATTTCCCCGTCATAGTTGCTCAGGGGAAAACCAACTGCGATGCACCCTGTAAAGAGTGGGGAGTGATAGTCCGCTCCTGTACGGCCAGTGGCAGGATCACAGGATCCGTCAGTGTAAATGTGCAGCCAGACGGAGGGTGGGTAACGCATGTTGATGGTTTCAAGACCTGCCATCTCGATAATTGTAGCCATATAACGTTTCTGTTCAGACGCATAAAAAAAAAATATTCACTTTAGAATAACATTTATACGCTTAGTTTACAAATAATTATATGTAATTAGAATATTGTCAGTTAATGCAATGCACGATTTAGTAAAGTAAATATTGTGAAACGGTTCTGGGAATTGTGTATTTTCATTTAACAATTTCGTCATAACTGAAAGGTAAAACAATATAGAGGAACAAAATGCTGCAAATGTTGAATTAATAAATGTGATTGTGTAATCTATAAACGAAATTTATCAATAAATCATGATATTTGAACAGCCGCGAATCAGTTGCATTATCATCAAACTAAATGAGCAGAAATAGAATTCACAATATATATTTACAACTTTCTAATTTACATTATAAATAAATAAGAGTTGAAATTCAAACTTTGCACGTGTATTTGTACTCATTAAAGCTGATGATTTTGTCACTGAAAGACGCCTAATCAAATAAATTTCAAGCTTTAGTTTTATTAATAAATATCTGCGTTACTTACATACCAAGCTCAATTCCTATTGATGAATACACTTTAGTAAAACATAAATATAAAGTGGGAATACAGTCAGTAGTGAAGTAGTGAATACTGTCAATACCGTCACTGGTGTAGGATAAATCCACTGACATTAGTCCCACTGTCACTGGTGTATGATAAGTCCACTATCACTAATGACGACCACGCCCACTTTCACTGGTGAAGGTCACTGGTAAGGGATATCAACACTGTTACAAGTGACGGAATCACTCACTGTCACTTTTGAAGTATATGGACGACACGATTACTCTGTAACCGGTAATGGATACTCCCACTGTCATTGCGTAAAGTCACGCCCACTGGCACACACTGGTGAAGGATACGCTTACTGTCATTGGTAAATAACACCCACACTGTCACTGGTAGAGGATACATCCACTGTCACGGTTGCAGGATATAGTCACTGTCACTGGTGAAGGGTACGCCCACTGTAACTGGTGAAGGGCACGCCCACAATAAAAGGAAAAACGTACGCCCACTGTCACTAGTCTACCGTCATTGGTGAAGGGTACACCCACTGTCACTAGTGAAGAGTACACCTACTGTCATTGGGTAAGCGTACGCCCACTGTCACTAGTGAAGTGTACGCCCCCTGTTACTGGTGAAGGGTACGCCCACTGTAACTGGTGAAAATTATAGATGAATGATATGGCATCTAATGTCTACACATGGTCTTGCGTTAATGATCTGAAATAGACCTGCTCTCGTTCGGGGTAGGTAATATCAGAGCGTATATTGGGTATCCGTTACAATCCCTTATAAGATACGAATAAGGAAGGATAGATGGAGTTAGGTACGTATAAGGTAAGGACATAAGGATCTCATGGTATTGGTAAAAGGTGAACGTTACCCTTGTGTGGGCAGAGTCTCTTACTTGAAGTAGACTTGTTCCCAGCCTTGGTGAAGCGAGCCTGGGTAGAGTGGGAATCGGTGAAGTGAACCTAGGTGACATGAGAATGTGTGAAGTTAGCCTGGGTGCCGTGAGAATGTGTGAAGTGAAGTGAGCATGGGTGAAGTGAAGTGAGAATGTGTGAAGTGAGCCTGGGTGACGTAAGAATGTATAAAGTGAGCCTGGGTGATGTGAGAATGCGTGAAGTGAGTCTGGGTGATGTGAGAATGTATGAAGTGAGCCTGGGTGACGTGAGAATATGTGAAGTGAGGTGAGAATGGGTGAAGTGAGCCTGGGTGATGTGAGAATGTGTGAAGTAAGCCTGGGTGACGTGAGAACGAGTGAAGTGAGCCTGGGTGACGTAAGAATGTATGAAGTGAGCCTGGGTGATGTGAGAATGCGTGAAGTGAGTCTGGGTGATGTGAGAATGTATGAAGTGAGCCTGGGTGACGTGGGAATATGTGAAGTGAGGTGAGAATGGGTGAAGTGAAGTGAGAATGGGTGAAGTGAGCCTGGGTGATGTGAGAATGTGTGAAGTGAGTCTGGGTGATGTCAGAAGGTGTGAAGTGAAGTGAGAATGGGTGAATTGAGAATGGATGAAGTGAGCCTGGATGATGAGAGAATGTGGGAAGTGATCCTGGGTGTCGTGAGAATGTGTGACGTGAAGCGTGAATGGGCGAATTGAGAATGTGTGAAGTGAGCTTGGGTGATGTGAGAATGTGTGAAGTGAGCCTAGGTGATATGAGAATGTGTAAAGTGAGTCTGGGTGATGTGAGAATGTGTGAAGTGAGCCTGGGCGATGTGAGAATGTGTGAAGTGAGCCTGAGTGACGTGACAATGTGTGAAGGGAGCCTGGGTGACGTGAGAATGTGTGAAGTGAAGTGATAATAGGTGAATTGAGAACGGGTGAAGAGACTCTGGGCGAAGTGAGAATGGGTGAAGTAAACTTGGTTGGTAAGCTCTCCACCTGAAACACAGAATGTCGGCTAACAGTCCCGAACACACAGAGCGAAGTGCGTAGGCTCTGATCGATTATTATAAAGTCAGAAAGAATGGCTCAATCATGTGGAATTATTAGGCCGTGAAATAGCATTGTATGAAATTACAAAGTCTGCTTTAAGACAAACTTGATAGAAGAGGGGATGTTTTTCGCAATAAAACGCTGCGGCAATTCACTCGCTAAAGTTCGTCTTATTCTACGTCGGTAAGACATTTGGGATTCACATATTTTTAAAAAAGAACACAGTATGTTCTTTCTCGTGGGAGGAGGGGTGTGTCGTTGAAAACTCTAAGGGGATGATAAATCTCTGCTCCTCATCTCCCTCGAGAAGGGACCCAGTTACGCGAACTCGCAAGAATGTATATTGTAATGAAACTTTATAAAGTATTGGTTTCGTTGAAATCACGTTATTTGCAGCTGCAGTATTTAAATTTGCATTTTACTATATCCTTTGTTAACAATTCGTTTTACAAATAAACGAATTGTATTTATTCGTGGTTTTTAAATTGTATATCAACTGAGAAATAGAAATTAAAAAGCTACGAATTTTGTTTCTAAATTAATCATTTCCAAAAAGTAAATTCCAAAAAGAATAAAATGTGAGGTCGGTTTTCATTAGGTAAATCACTTGTCTTAGCCGAGGGACATCACTCAATGTCTGGAAGGTTCTAGACAAAGAACTGTTCCAGTGACACGAGTCTATCATAGCCACACACTGTCAAGTTGTCTTAATAGTCCTAACCGTTCACCGTATCGGTCACTGGAGCGGTTGAACACCTCCTACCCCTCCCATAAAGAGTCAACATCCCTTATGTGAAGGGGCACTAGATAGAACCCTTCCTATGATCCTAGTACAGGTTGGAATTACTTGTGGGATGCGGTCTTGGGAACATAGACGATGCAACCTTCCTCATTAACACTCACAACGATCTCGCATCTAACTGAGAGTAAGTCAGAGATTAGCCACACAAATCTTTATATAGTTTTGATATCCGGGAAACACTAGAATTTTGCAGTTTACCTTTATGTATTAATATTTAGTTAGTATAATTTTATTTATATATTTCTATCTACAAATGTTAATAGTTTATCATCGATGTCTCTCCTCTCCATTATATTAGTTTCTCAAACCACCATCAATATATCGGCCTGTCATTAGTGTCCCACACCGAGATAGTATTTGAGTTACAATTAGTATCAAACACTTAAGTAGTATCTGAGATATCATTAGCATCCCAGACCTAGATAGTATCTGAGATACCATTAGTGTCCCAGACCTAGATAGTATCTAAGATACCATTAGCATCCCAGACCCAGATAGTATCTGAGATACCATTAGCATCCCAGACCTAGATAGTATCTGAGATACCATTAGCATCCCAGACCTAGATAGTATCTGAGATACCATTAGTGTCCCAGACCTAGATCGCATCTGAGATACCTTTAGCATCCCAGACCTAGATAGTATCTGAGATACCATTAGCGTCCCAGACCGACATAGTATCTGAGATAACATTAGCGTCCCAGACCTAGATAGTACCTGAGGTACCATTAGCGTCCCAGACCTAGATCGCATCTGAGATACATTTAGCATTCCAGACCTAGATAGTATCTGAGATACCATAAGCGTACCAGATCGACATAGTATCTGAGATACCATTAGCGTCCCAGACCTAGATAGTATCTGAGATACCATTAGCGTCCCAGACCTAGATAGTATTTGAGATACCATTAACACCCCAGACCTAGATAGTATCTGAGATACCATTAGCGTCCCAGACCTAGATAGTATCTAAGATACCATTAGCATCTTAGCACTAGATAGTATCTAAGATACCATTAATGTCGCAGGACGTCTACAAAGTCTCTGCATGAATTCTTATCTTCGTCAGACATCAAATGATACCGAGTCTGCTTGCAGGGTATTTATTGTAAGGTTTTACATAAGGATATGCTTTCTGTAATTCCAACAACTGCCACACCATCTGCCCTAACGTTAAATCTCACTAAAGTTACTTAATTGAATCGCTAAACTAAATAAGTTCAAGCAAAAGATATATGACTGTGTTGCAAACAATAACGACATTTAAATTTTTATATATTTAAAAGTTTTATATAAGCCTAAGACGTTATTGAGGAACACAGCTGGCGTGTTGGAGTCGCTACGTGTTCGCTTGGAAAGGCGTTATTAACACTGTAAATCTTTCTTTCTTTCGGGACCATTGAACTGCTAGAGCTGGAGTACGGGAGTAATTACCGCTTCCTAGTCGCAAACCCAATCTCCCGTGCCCTTTTACTAAATAGACCACAATACCAGAGGGATAGTGAGGGACTGCTACCACGCAGTGATACTGCAATGGGGCAGCTTTAGCAATGCGGTGCCGTCTCTATTGAACAGTCTATTTGTGTTGCACTTTCTGCGGTAAAATGCTACACACAGAGTATATGACTTACTAAGCCTGCGTGTTAATACTCCGTTGATATCTCTTGTATAATTGGAATATTGTAATCAATATATTTTGATGAAATTTTCGCTCAAGTTTGAAAGAACCACTATAATGCGCATATGTTTTTTTCGTGATCATTTAAATGATATAGGCAATCGTATATATATATATATATATATATATATATATATATATATATATATATATATAAAGATCGATAGATATATTGCTCGTAATAGATTTTTCAATAGTTATATAATGATGGTTCAGTAGGTTATCTAAATAGATAGAAAGTTATTAATACAAAGATAAGCTGGAATAGATAGTTCGAAATAGATATTGATCCAAATTCGTAGGCCAATAAGTAGAGTTTTTTTGTTTCCAATTCCTTCTATCAGTTCACAATCTCTTTATATATATATATATATATATATATATATATATATATATATATATATATATATATCTTGTACAAATTTTCAGTCGTTAATAAAACCTTTTTATTAACCCGCTCAAATTCAAATTCTTTTTTTTTAAGTTGTAGTGGATGACACGTGATTTTAATACAAAATGTTTTAAATAATATTTCTTTTATTAAATTTAATTATTTAATTTTAGTTTTATGTGGGACAAAAGCTTTTCACAAAAAGACGCAATTTATGCAATATAGTAATTTGGTCCCATTTAGCCTAAAATAAGTGATAATTAATGATTTCATAGAACAGCTGATTTTATGTTATAGGTTATATGGTGGAACTGCTATTTAACGCATAGCCTATGTTATTTTACTTATATTAATTGTAATTATTTAATTAAAAGTAACTAAAATAGTTTTTTTAGTTGATCTAATTAGGAATTGACTTTAAAAAATTGTAGTTTATAGGCTATTACTTGTTATATGAGTAAACTCATTAGTATTTTATAAGTAAACTTATTATTAAACTCATTTTAAAAACTATGAGATTTTTGCTTACAATAGTTCGCCGGCCTTGGAGAGCCAGCCAGCTTAAATCTGGGCGTATACATGGGTAATACTTACATAAGGCTTCACAAGATTTAAATTTTCTTCTGTAACTTTCGCGAGGGTAATTAAAATTACTAAGCCGTCGCAGTAACGGAACAGCTCTTGCGCCATTAAGCAATCAGTTAGCAGGGGACGATATTTGGCTGCGGAACTAAAGCAGTCATTTCACAATCGGAAGCCACTGTGCGAATCTGTCGCCTGGTGCCGACTTTACAATAGAGTTGTCTGATTTCAGAAACAACGCCCCAAATTACGGAAAATATTTCTTCAATATATTTTTACGAAGCGTTCTTCTCGTGCCTTCTTGTCTTCCTAATGTCACTGCTACCATTGGATCCCCCTTTGTATATGCCTCCTCGGAAAGCTTTGTCTTAGGATATGGCTTTGAAATTTATTTCACCGTCAATCGGTATTTTCCGATTTGTAGGTGGTATATTTAACAGTAGTTAGAGATCTGATTTAGCAGCGCCTTAATTAAATGTAGAGGTAATTGAGTATAACTTACTGTTTGAAATGCATTATTATATTCCGGCTTGTTGGTTGTTAGGAAAACTTAGGTCATAGTTTGTAATATATATATAAATGTTACCAGGTTAGTGCAAAATCTGTTTGCAACAAAGCAGTGATCAGGAAGACAATAGTTTTCTGTTTTTCAGACTCTATTATTACACGCGTTGTCAACGATGCAACAACCAAACGCAGAAGCCAGCCTCCCCTCTGCCAAACACCTTATCAACGCAACCCTGAAACACTTCATTGAAGATGTGCACGAGGAAGCCAGCAGAGGGAAACAGTGGAAATCACGTAGCACTCTCGGCCCCCTGCCGCCTATAAACGATAGGGCAACTGCGTGGTGACCATCGACTCCTGACAGGACGCGACTATCTCCAGGCCCACCTCTATTGTTTCGCCCTAGCAGAATCCGGTAGGTGCCCGCACTGTCTCGATGGTGTCATAAATAGGAATCACATATCAACCTGTCCTGAGCTGGACAATCAGCTGTTCCGAATCGGTCGTTACTGGGAGGCTCGACGCCGAATAATTCAACCGCTAAGAGTGGTCATCGGTTAAAGTAAAAGTAAAGTATATTACTCGCATTCTGTTTCATGAAGATTGTGTTCCAAAAATATTCACCTCTAACCAAGAATGCCTAATACTACAATTGCTTTCTCGATATCTTCAGAATTGATAGTAAGAGGTTTTTAGAAATCTATATGTCATTACCATATCTGAGGCCAGACCACGTTACCGACTGATTTGTCCATGTTGCCGACTGAAGGGACAACATTACCGACTGACTGATACAATATATAGTAACTGAGTAGTTCATGTTAGTGACTAGATGGTCCGCATTACTGTCTGAGCGGCCTATGTTACTGATTGATTATTTTACTGCACAGTTTGATTTGTCAAGGTAAATTGAATAAAAGACGTTAGCGACTGAATAAACTACGTTTAAAACTGAGTGGGTCACGTTAGCGACTGAGTGGTCCATGTTATGTTTGATGAAATGTTAAGATTATATTAGGGACGCGTAAATTGATTCCTGTTACCGACCGAGTGACTGCATTATAGACTGATTAGTCCACGTTACCGACTAGTCTTTTGTGCTTCGTAGACTCTTGCCGCAAGTAATATTATTAAACGTTCTGCCAAAGGTGACGTACTAAAATATAACATGTCAACAAAACTGAAAATTAAAACTGTTTAGAAGTTTAAAGAAGGTGTGAACAATTTTAATTTCTGCTACACACAGCTTGATCATGCAGCAACAATGAAAAGAAGAAGGTTAACGACAAAATAAACTTGTTGGAGTTAGCACTGAAAGTGACGTACTCAATTTAAGTTGGTGTTAGAGCGTAACGAGACCAATGATTCACTTTTAATCCTTGAGATGTTCAAGGTATTCACAAAGTTGGTTTCAGAGCGTAGCAAGACCTATGCATCACGTTTCTATCCTTCAGATGTTCATGGTACTCCTCAAAGGCAGTTCTACAGATATATTGATTATTTTAATAACTTAAAAACACAACTATATTTCAAGCTAAATTATTTATTTATTTCTTTAACTTAGGTGTAGCGGACCAATTCATAATTTTTCTATCCTTGAGGTGTTCATGATATTTTCACAGTTGGTGTCAGAGTGTAGCGAGACCTATGCATCACTTTTCAATCCATGAGGTGTGCATGGTATTCACAAATTTGGTGTCAGAGCGTAGCGAGACCTATGCATCACTTTTCAATCTATGAGGTGTTCATGGTATTCACAAAAATGGTGGCAGAGCGTAGCGAGACCTATGCATCACTTTTCAATCCATGAGGTGTTAATGGTATTCACAAAATGTGGTGTCAGAGCGTAGCGAGACCTATGCATCACTTTTCAAACCATGAGGTGTTCATGGTATTCACAAAATTGGTGTCAGAGCGTAGCGAGACCTATTCATCACTTTTATATCCTTAAGTTGTTCATGGTATTCACAAAGTTGGTGTCAGAGCGTAGCGAGACTTATGCGTCATTTCTCTGATCTTGGGGAATTTATGCTATTCAAAAATTTGGTGTCAGAGCGTAGCGAGATCTAAGTATCAACTTTCTATCTTTGAGGTGTTCATGGTATTCACAAAGTTGGTGTCAGAGCGTATCGAGACCTAAGTATCACCTTTCTATCCTTGAGGTGTTCTTGTTATTCACAAAGTTGGTGTCAGAGCGTATCGAAACTTAGGCATCACTTTTTCCATCCTTGAGTTGTTCATGTTATTTACAAAGTTGGTGTCAGAGCGTAGCGAGACCTATGCATCACTTTTCTATCCTTGAGTTGTTCATGGTATTCACAAAGTTGGTGTTAGAGTTTAGCGAGACCTATGCGTCATTTTTCTATACTTGAGATGTTAATGGGATTTACAAAGTTAGTGTCAGAGTTTAGCAAGGCCTATGCATAACTTTTCAATCCTTGAGTTTTTCATGATATTTGCAAAGTTGGTGTCAGAGCGTAGCGAGACCTAAGCATCATTTTCCTATCTATGAGGTGTTCATGGTATTCACAAAGTTGTTGTCAGAGTTAGTGAGAACTATGCATCACTTTTCTATCCTTGAGGTGTTCATGTTATTTACATAGTTGGTGACAGAGCGTAGCGAGACCTATGCATCATTTTTCTACCTATGAGGTGTTCATGGTATTCACAAAGTTGTTGTCAGAGTTAGTGAGAACTATGCATCACTTTTCTATCCTTGAGGTGTTCATGTTATTCACAAAGTTGGTGGCAGAGCGTGGCGAGACCTATGCATCACTTTTCTATCCTTGAGTTGTTGATGGTATTCACAAAGCTAGTGTCAGAGCGTAGCGAGACCTATGCATCACTTTTCTATCCTAGAGTTGGTCATGGTATTCACAAAGTTGGTGTCAGAGTTTAGTGAGACCTAAGCATCATTTTTTTATCCTTGAGATGTCAATGGGATTTACAAAGTTGGTGTCAGAGTTTAGTGAGACCTATGCATCACTTTTCAATCCTTGAGTTTTTCATGATATTTGCAAAGTTGGTGTCAGAGCGTAGCGAGACCTAAGCATCATTTTCCTATCTATGAGGTGTTCATGGTATTCACAAAGTTGTTGTCAGAGTTAGTGAGAACTATGCATTACTTTTCTATCCTTGAGGTGTTCATGTTATTCACAATGTTGATGTCAGAGCGTAGCGAGACCTATGCATCACTTTTCAATCCACGAGGTGTTCATGTTATTCACAAAGTTGGTGACAGTGCGGAAGCGAGACCTATGCATCACTTTTCAATCCATGAGGTGTTCATGGTATTTACAAATTTGGTGTTAGAGCGTAGCGAGTCCCATGCATCACTTTTCAATCCATGAGGTGTTCGTGGTATTCACAAATTTGGTGTCAGAGCGTAGCGATAGCTATGCATAACTTTTCAATCCATGAGGTGAAAATGGTATTCACAAAGTTGGTGTCAGAGCGTAGCGAGACCTATTCATCACATTTCTATCCATGAAGTGTACATTGTTTTCACAAAGTTGGTGTAAGAGCGTAGCGATACCCATGCATCACTTTTCAATCCATGAGGTTTTCATGGTATTCACAAATTTGGTGTCAGAGTTAGTGAGTCCTATGCATGACTATTCAATCCATGACGTGTTCATGGTTTTACAAATTTGGTGTCAGATCGTAGCGAGACCTAAGCATCACTTTTATATCCTTGAGTTGTTCATGGTATTCACAAATGTGGTGTCAGAGCGTAGCGATACCTATACATCACTTTTCAACCCACGAGGTGCTCATGGTATTCACAAATTTGGTGTCAGAGCGTAGCGAGACCTAAGCATCACTTTTATATCCATGAGGTGTTAATGGTATTCACAAAATGTGGTGTCAGAGCGTAGCGAGACCTATGCATCACTTTTACATCCTTGGGTTGTTCATGGTATTCACAAATTTGGTGTCAGAGCGTAGCGATACCTATGCATCACTTTTGATTCCATGAGGTGTTCATGGTATTCACAAATTTGGTGTCAGAGCGTAACAAGACCTATGCATCACTTTCCTATCCATGAGGTGTTAATGGTATTCACACATTTGGTGTCAGAGCGTAGTGAGACCTATTCATCACTTTTATATCCTTGAGTTGTTCACAAATTTGGTGTCAGAGCGTAGCGAGATCTAAGCATCACATTTCTATCCTTGAGGTGTTCATGGTATTTACAAAGTTGGTGACAGAGCGTAGCGAGACCTATTCATCACTTTTATATCCTTGAGTTGTTCATGGTATTCACAAATTTGGTGTCAGAGCGTAGCGAGATCTAAGCATCACATTTCTATCCTTGAGGTGTTCATGGTATTCACAAAGTTGGTGAAAGAGCGTAGCGAGACCTATGCATCACTTTTCAATCCATGAGGTTTTCATGGTATTCACAAATTTGGTGTCGGAGTTAGTGAGTCCTATGCATGACTTTTCAATCCATGACGTGTTCATGGTATTCACAAATTTGGTGTCAGATCGTAGCGAGACCTAAGCATCACTTTTATATCCTTGAGTTGTTCGTGGTATTCACAAATGTGGTGTCAGAGCGTAGCGATACCTATATATCACTTTTCAACCCACGAGGTGTTCATGGTATTCACAAATTTGGTGTCAGAGCGTAGCGAGACCTAAGCATCACTTTTATATCCATGAGGTGTTAATGGTATTCACAAAATGTGGTGTCAGAGCGTAGCGAGACCTATGCATCACTTTTACATCCTTGGGTTGTTCATGGTATTCACAAATTTGGTGTCAGAGCGTAGCGATACCTATGCATCACTTTTGATTCCATGAGGTGTTCATGGTATTCACAAATTTGGTGTCAGAGCGTAACAAGACCTATGCATCACTTTCCTATCCATGAGGTGTTAATGGTATTCACACATTTGGTGTCAGAGCGTAGTGAGACCTATTCATCACTTTTATATCCTTGAGTTGTTCACGGTATTCACAAATTTGGTGTCAGACCGTAGCGAGATCTAAGCATCACATTTCTATGCTTGAGGTGTTCATGGTATTTACAAAGTTGGTGACAGAGCGTAGCGAGACCTATTCATCACTTTTATATCCTTGAGTTGTTCATGGTATTCACAAATTTGGTGTCAGAGCGTAGCGAGATCTAAGCATCACATTTCTATCCTTGAGGTGTTCATGGTATTCACAAAGTTGGTGACAGAGCGTAGCGAGACCTATGCATCATTTTCCTATCTTTGAGGTGTTCATGGTATTCACAAAGTTGTTGTCAGAGTTAGTGAGAACTATACATCACTTTTCTATCCTTGAGGTATTCATGGTATTCACAAAGTTGGTGTCTGAACACAGCGAGTGTTATGCATCACTAGTCAATTCTTGAGGTGTTCATGGTATTCACACATTTGGTGTCAGAACGTAGCGAGACTTATTCATCACTTTTCTATCCTTGAGGTGTTCATGGTATCCTCAAAGTTGGCGTCAGAGCGTAGCTAGACTTATGCGTCATTTCTCTGTTCTTGAGGAGTTTATGCTATTCAAAAATTTGGTGTCAGAGCGTAGCGAGACCTAAGCATCACCTTTCTATCCTTGAAGTGTTCATGTTATTCACAAAATTGGTGACAGAGCGTAGCTAGACCTATGCATTATTTTCCTATCTATGAGGTGTTCATTGTATTCACAAAGTTGTTGTCAGAGTTAGTGAGACCTATGCATCACTTTTCAATCCTTGAGGTGTTCATATTATTTACAAAGTTGGTGACAGAGCGTAGCGAGACCTATGCATTATTTTCCTATCCATGAGGTGTTCATGGTGTTCACAAAGTTGTTGTCACGGTTAGTGAGAACTATGCATCACTTTTCTATCCTTGAGGTGTTCATGGTATTCACAAAGTTGGTGACAGAGCGTAGCGAGACCTATGCATTATTTTCCTATCCATGAGGTGTTCATGGTATTCACAAAGTTGTTGTCAGAGTTAGTGAGAACTATGAAGCACTTTTCTATCCTTGAGGTGTTCATGGTATTCACAAAGGTGGTGACAGAGCGTAGCGAGACCTATGCATTATTTTCCTATCTATGAGGTGCTCATGGTATTCACAAAGTTGGGGTTCGGTATGACGAGACCTATGCACCATTTTTCTATCTTTGAGCTTTTCATGGTATTCACAAAGTTGGTGTCAGAGCGTAGCGAGACCTAAGCATCACCTTTCTATCCTTGTGGTGTTCATGGTATTTACAAAGCTGGTGTCAGAGCGTAGCGAGACCTATGGATTTTTACTATTCACAAAGGTTCTTCTAGAGAAATCATTACTTTATTATATTTAAAAAGCCTCTTTATTAGAATCTTTTTCCTCGGCCTAAGTCACTACTGTCAATATATAACAAGGTTTGTCCACTGACGTCAGTCAGGTTGGAATGTGTGGAGATAGATGTTTGTTCCTTCGCAATCACACTTCAGTGACGAATTATTGCTTTAACGCAGAGCTATTGTAACACTGCCATGTTTGTATGCTATGGACTGTCTGACCTTGGGATCTTGTATTCGTTTCCGTAATTAGTAATATTTCTTTGATTCCTGTTACAGCTAATGCAGGTCAAATGGACATAAAATGTGCACTGAAAATAAAAAATTAAAAACAACCATAAAGAAGGGCTTGCGTGTTTCTCCAATCCAAATGCGCCTAAACAGTAATCTTTCCGAATGCTTCGACGCCTTTACACAAACTTATATTAAATTTTAATAACCTTGCTGTACGCAAACTGACGATTCTAATCATCAGGTCTTGACAAATCAACTGACCTAGAGGTCGTACCTGGAGTTTCCAAGCATCTGACCCTGGCCAACAGAATGCAATCAACGTACTGACGTAAAGGTCCTCCCTGGGCTTTTCAAGAGAGTTCTTGTAATGCAGTTGCACTACTCTATAGACACCAACCTCCCTACTGATCCAGCAATACCTCCTGGAAATTCCAAGTCACCGACCCCGGCCAACAGAATGCAACCCTCTTACTGTAGGTCCTCCCTGAGCTTTACAAGAAAACTGCACTACTCTACAGGCATCAACCTCTTTACTAACCCAGAGATACGTCCTGGAAATTCCTAGCAACCCAGGCCTTGCAAGGGCTGCAACCTTCCGATTGTTATAGTACTGTCCTGTGGTTTGACTAATATTATTTGCTTAAAAATATAGGACTGTAAAATAATCTAACGTGAGTTTATGAAAACTATATAAAAAGGAATGTATATACAAAACAAAAAGAGCGTCCTTTGTCCAAAGAGTAGATCGTGTTTGTCCTAATATAATAATCTTCGGCATTCGAAATTTGGAGGCAAGAGCTTTGTTAGATGATTTGTTCTCCCAGCATTTGCGAAATGCCACATGTATCCAAATAGTAAGTTCACCTAAAGGAACGCTCTTATCGTTTATAGTAATTCAAAAATTAATTTTAGTAATTTTATTCAAAACACAGATATTGTCGGAAGGCATTCATTAAGTTTATTCAGTTATTATTTAGTTATTGGCAGTAAAGGCCGATCTGAACTATAATTAGTATAGTTTGTCCCAGTCAGCCAGCTGGCCTTAATTCACTCTCTTTTTCAGGTTTGCTGATATATAAGTGAAACCTTTAGGATGGGAATAAATAATACATCACTCGGGGAAGATGGACTTTTTCGCCGATATGCAAGAAAGTTGAGGTTTCAAAGAGTAATAAATGAAAGAATAAGAAAATTATGGATCTTTCGCTTACAACAACGGAGGTGATGAAAACTAAACAGTTCATATGGTATGGTCATGTACAGTGGATAAGTGAAGAACGGCTGGAAAACCAGATATTAAAATGGAAACCACAAGGAAAGCGAAAACGAGGTCATCCAAGAAGGAGCTGGAATGAAGGATAGAACAACGAGATGGAAGAGAGAGGGCTGGGACAGGATGAGGGGATGGATAGGGTCAGCTGGAGAATGGTTTGAAAACCGATAACACACACACACACACACACACACACACACACACACACACACACACACACACAAACACACACACACACACAAACACACACACACATACTCGCAGTCTCACACACACACACACACACCAGACACACAAATACTCACACACATACGCACACACACACACACACACACACACACACACACACACACACAAACACACATAAACTTACACAAACGCAGTATATATGTATATATATATATATATATATATATATACATATATATATACATATATATATATATATGTATATATATATATATATATATATATGTATATATATATATATATATATATATATATATATGTGTATATATATATATATATATATATATATATATATATAATACGTTTACTTGTTTAACAATTTAAAACAACATAGGTTATTCAAATATAAGAATATTTATTAATTTATATTCAAAGCTTTTCGTTTGTAAACAGTACCAACATCATCAGGAATGAAAATTACAATAATGTCATTACATTGTTGTAATTATCATTCCTGATGATGTTGGTACTGTTTACCAACGAAAAGCTTTGGATATAAATTAATAATTATTCTTGTATTTGAATAACCTATGTCGTTTTAATATATATATATATATATATATATATATATATATATATATATATATTTAATATTGCATATATATATATATATATATATATATATATATTTACATTAATCAAAAACATAAACCACCAATATTTTAACAAAGTAGAATAAAAATAAAAAAATATCATTTATTGTATTATTTATTATTATAATGATGTTCCATACATTATAATGCTACAGACAACTTTAAATTGATCTCTCTTAAAATCTAACAATACTTTTCTTAATTTTGTGAAACACTTGTAGTGTTTTAAAAAATTATATAACTTATGTAACTATAGTTTCCATTACGTTTATATGGAGTTTGCATATTTAAACAAAATTGAAACCCCTATTCTTCAGCTATATCTAGCCTCCGGACTCTTAATCCACTTTGGCCCCTAAAGATCTGCTAATTTTCTTGTAGCCTTGATACACGCGGTACCGTAATGTCTAACCTCGTAAACTTGGAAATAAAGTGCGGATACGCGCGCGCCTGGCGCTAAAAGGAAATATAAAAAGTTGAGTTATTAAGCGCCACGTAAAAACCTAAACCCTTCAAACCCTTTCAATACATTCCAATTTAACTTGTCTCTTTTTGGCCCTTTTAAGGGCTCTTGTCTTTTATCCTCAGTCTTTATCTTCCATCTTGCCTAAGGAAAGTCGTAAGTAAAAGCGTAATTTCCCTTTTTTATCAGCCATTTGCAAAATCAATTTTCTGTGCTTTTTGATGTGAACAGTTACAAGGATCACACGATTCAGGTTGGGTCAATACTGTTCTCGTTTGTGTATTTCCATAGAGATGGTATCTAACTACGATGGCTACCTAATGTCCAATGGTTGGTGGTAAATAAAGTAATATAAACATACATAGTTTTAAAAGCAATTCCTACTCACGTTAACAAAGACAAATTTTATTTTCTTACTTTTTATTAAATAATTACAATTATTATAAACAAAGTAACGTAACCTATGCGTTAAAACAGCTGTTCTAATACATAACTTACCACATCAAATCAGCGTTTATATGAACTTATATGTTACCACTTTTTTAAACCAAGGGGGAAGAAATTAACTATATTGCATTTTGGGGAAAGTTTTGTTCCAATATAAAATTAAAATTAGTTCATTATTAAATTTAAATTTATGTATTAATATTTTAAAAAATGTAGTAACATCAAGGGCCATTCATTACAAGTTTAAAAAATTGTATTTGAACTCGAGTGGATGAAAAAAAGTATTTTATTAACGATTGAAAATGTCATGATTATATATATGTTATATATATATATATATATATATATGTGTGTGTGTGTGTGTGTGTGTGTATGTGTGTGTGTTTGTGTGTGTATGTACGTATATATAAGTTATCTGAACAAATAATGTGAACTTGACTAAATAAAATACTTACTAGAATAGATTCCTGCTTACGCAGACTTTGTATTGTGCAGCTGTTAAAACAGCTTTAGTTTCAGTGTGAAGCAAACTCATGTACAGAACAGTCGTCTACACTCCAACTTAATGTATATCAATTGAATTTTGTTAAGCCTAATTACTGTAATAATTTCAAAATTAAATTGTTTTTAATTAACAAAGGTTTATAAAAATAAAGTTATTTTTAAAAACCTTTCAAGCTTAATAAAACACGTAACTGGTGCAGTCGGTAGGACATCTCGGGAAATTAATGAATAAAGTTTTTCGATATTAATCGTAAACCGAGATACTGCAACCACGATAACATTGCAGAGTGCATATCTGTAACGATAACAAAAAACTTGTAGAGTGAATATCTGCAACAATTGAATAGAGTGTATATCTATTACCAACACGAGAGAACATCGTGACAGAAAAGAAGAACATAAAGTGAATGGGCTAATTGTTCAGTGTGAATACGCGTTGTGTTCCCACTGTAACAAATAAGCAAAGTATTTTGGATTTTACTGTAAGTAGATCCTAGAAAATAATATTAAGAAAAAGAGTTATACTTTCAATATATTATTGATTTTAATTTTTATTATTTTTGCAATAATAATATAAAATAATGGCAACGCCCACATTAAAGAAACAGTATCTAGACCTGACACCAGAGTATAATGGTGAGCCCACTATGCTCCATAGATTTGTCTCTATTTGTGACAAAGTAGTTAATAAGTTTCATGTAGTTGAAAATCCAGATGATTTTCAAAATGAGTATTTATTCTAATCTATACTGGCTAAAATAAAAGGCCAAGCACTAGAGATAGTTGTTAATTCAAATTCCTATAATTGAAATGAAATAAAAAATGTTTTAGTAGCTAGTTATTCAGATAAAAGAGATTGTTTCACTTTAAATCTAGATATGGCAGAGTTAAAACAAGAAACTAATGTTTCACCATTTAAATTTTACAAAAGAATTCAAAAACTATTTAATTTACAAATTTCATTTTTTATTAACAAAGAGCCTCAAAAGCAAATTGCAAAATATGTGTTAATTGAATATGTACAAAAACTAGTTCTCCTTAGAGGTTGCATGAACCCGTAGGATCATTAATGATCACAAAAAATCCTCAATCACTTAACGAAGCACTTAACATGCTTACAAATGATTTTCAGTTTAAAAATAATAAAATGTTTACACAGCCGAACAAACAATCAGTTTTCCAGAAAGGTCAAAATTATACCGTAAGAAAACCAATACACCCAGAGACTAATTATCACAAAATACCTAAACAAACTTACCAACGGCCAAATCCTTCCTATAAACCACCTTTTGATAGCTATGGCCAACCTCAAAGAGGACAATTAACCAATAATAGTAAACCTCATTAGCCTCAGGATAAGAGTTATCAACCTACCCCTATAAGCATATCCACTAGACAGACAGACAGGCCTCCTAGACAAAGTACTAATCTTTATCAAATGACCGGACAAGGAGCAGAAGACGGCGAATATTCAATGTACCGAATTAACGAGCAAGAAACATTCGCTTCTGACGGAATATCCGAAAACAACGAGTATTTCGCTGAGCAATAAAGCTTACCTGAAGACTGTGATGAAAATGAAGAGACCATTCAAACCGATCAAAATAATTCTTTAGGTTGTACAAGTCGCAAATACTAAATTAAAAATATTATTTAATATAGGTAGTACTCGATCATTTATACGAAAATCACTAGGTTGAAAAAGTTTTAAAACATGTGTAAGAAAAGAATCGTTTAAAGTAACCACTGCACACGGCACTTCAAAGGAAGATATTTGTTGTAAAATACCTCTGTTTTCTAATTTACTTATTTCATTTTCATCAGAGTTTCGACCGATTACTGGGTCCGGATAATATAAAAGAAATAGGAATAAGATTAGACTTTGTAAACAATAAATTACTACTTTGTGGTGAAGAAATCCCTATTCGGTATTTTAATACAGAAAAAGGAAAATGTGATAAAACAGACATCACGTCAGTAAAACAAGAACAATTGAGTTATGTTATACAAACCCGCACTAGCCAAATAGTTTAGGTTGAGGTACAAAATATTATTGATGGAGAAGGACTCCTATCATACAAGCACTTAAATGGGTTAGAAATTCCTAGTTTCAGTGCATGGGGTGAGGCCTATTGCCCTATTGTAAACAACAAGAAGAAAATATAAAATTAACAATAAATGCACCACTAGAATTAAAACCTTTAAAAGATTACAATTTTCTTGAACCTAATGCAATTAAAACAAATACTAATTTTATTATGATATGTTATAAACCAAAACAAATCAAGAGGAAAAACCGCCATAATAAATTTAATAGAAGAATATGCAGATATATTTCATATTGATGGAAAAGATTTGACTTTCACCAATCAAATAAAAAAAGTTATTAGGACTATAGACGAAATTCCCGCCTATTCTAGAAATTATAGTTATCCAGAAATTTACAAACATGAAATTAATAAACAAACTGAAGACATGCTTAACCAGGGAATCATTAAATCTTCTCATTATCCATGGAACTCTCCTGTCTGGACTGTATCAAAAAAACAGGACGCTTCTGGTAATAGGAAATTTCGATTAGTGATAGATTTTAGAGGTTTAAACAAAAAGCAATTGATGATAAATTTCCCTTGCTGAACATAACTGACACTTTAGACAAATTAGGACGATCTCAGTATTTCACAACTTTAGACCTAGCCTCAGGATTTCATCAAATAGAGATAGACCCAAGCAGCGTTGACAAAAGAGCATTTTCAACGGAAACGTGACATTAAGAATTTAAGAATGCCCTTTGGCCTAAAAAATATCCCCCCTACGTTTCAAAAGATGAATAATATTCTGAGAGGAATTCAAAATGAAACGTGACTAGTTTATTTGGACGACATTATAATTTATTCAAATAGCGTTCAAGAACATATAGAAAGACTTAGGTTCTGACAGATTACGCAAAGCCAACTTTAAAGTACAGCTGGACAAAACGGAATTTTTGAGAAAGTAAGTTGCTAATTTAGGACTCATAGTCCCGCCGAAAGGACTAAAACCCAATCCTAAAAAAAATAAGTGCAATCAAGAACTATCATTGGATAGTTACCAAGATATTTATCAAGATCTCATTGGTATTGACCAAAAGACTACCAAACAAATTAAAGGATTTTTAGGACTATTAGGATATTACCGACAATTCTATAAAAACTTCGCAAAAATAACAAAACCTTTTACTAACTTTTTAAAGAAAAATGCAAAAATAGATATTAATAACCGCGACTTTGTGGACTGTTTCAAAACATGCAACAATAATTTGACTAACGAACCACTTTTCAATACCCAGACTTCGAAAAAGAATTTATTCTAACAACAGACGCAAGCAATTATGCGATAGGAGCAATTTTAAGTCAAGACAAAAACGGAAAGGACCTTCCCATAGCGTAAGCCAGCAGAAATTTGAATGACAGTGAAATTAATTATTCTGCAATTGAGAAATTTCTGTTAAAGAACCAAATTCCAAACTTTTAAGATGTTGACTAAAACTATAAGAATATGATTACGAAATAAAATTTGAAAAAAGTGAATTAAACAAAAACGCGGATGCTCTATGGAGAATAAAATTGAATGTTACCCATAAAATGTCAACAAACTCTCAACATACTTTAGAGGAGGACTTGCAAACGCCTTCAGCTCATTTACTCCAACGTTATTTCGAGTAATTGGATGATAACCCGTCTATGATAGTAAACATTGACATGGAAGAAGACGCCACCGACAATCAGGAAGACATCAATAAAGAAAGTGACCAGACAGTTCACTCCAATTTTGAAGGAAACGCTCAGATAGATATACCAATTTCCGACGAGCCTGTAATTGTTGTAAAAAATCAAATAATTTTATCTCTAGTAAGCTATGAACCTAAAAAAGTGAAAATAATAAAGTTATTTGAAATTTCAAAAATGCGTTTAATAGTTGAAATATCAGAAAATAATCTGAAAAATGACATAGTTAACTTCGTAAAATCATATTTTTCACCTAAAGTAAAATATAACCTTGGTTATATTTTGAAGATGACTTTTATGAGAGATTTGCATCATGAGTAGATGTCAAAACCACAGTTTCAGGCCAAACAGGTGGTTTTGATGAAAAATACGTTACTTTTCCGTTACAAACGGTTACGTGAGGTATGAGGGGTTGGTTTCAGCGATTATTGGAGGGTGACGTGTATGGTACGAGGTATGGAATGTGCGCGGTTGTGCGCGGTTGTGCGTAGGTGTAGGTGGCAGGTGTTTTTTTTAGAAATACGTTAATTTTCCGTTAAAGACCGTTAGGTGAGGTAGTATGGGTTGGTTGGTGATATGCGTGTTGGCTGTTGTGTGATGTAATTAGAAGAATGTTCGGACATGTTGGGGGGTAATGTAAAAACCGTTGTTTACCTAGAGAATGTGTGTATTATATTCTGTAACCAGTTCGTTGCTGACCTATATTTTTACAATAACGTCGCGTGTGTACGGTTGAAATCCGTTACGAGGTGATGGGATTATTTTCGCTATAAATGTGTCAGTCGCAAAGACTGAACGGTGACTTCTCTGTTTGTTCTCCAGATCTTTACTGGTTAAAAAATGTAAAAGCATGTTAATTTATTGATATAGGTTCCTCGCTCATGAGCTAATGTTTTTACACATCGTTGTGCTAGCGATTGTTTGTTGTAACAGGTATTTGGCCTGAATAAATTGTTTTTAAAAACCTACCTCTGTTTCGAGTTATAAACATGTTCGGACCATTGAAAAGTGTTTTTAAGACTTTACCTGCGCGCTTGTACGTGCGAGTGCTCACGATTGTGTGACGTAATTAAAAGAGTAGCGTATATAAACTGCAATAGCTATCAAAAAAGTAACATTTGCCGTTCAGATTGACTAGCGATGGACATCGTACAAATGGGGAAAAGCAAGGCATTCGTTCCCGTTGACAGTTTCAGGGAGAAGGCTTTAGTTACTAGGAAGACCTCATTGGCAGCAGATATACTTCGTGCAGAATGTAAAATCTGTCTATCAGAAGAAGTTCAAGTGGTTTATTTACCCTGCAGACACGTTATTGCTTATTTGCTTTGCGGATTAGCCTGCAAAACTTGCGGAATTTGCAGAGAAACTGTTGACTCTATTATGAGAATTTATCTTTCCTAACATTTGTAATAATTTTTTGTTTAACAACAATATTTCTTTTTAATAGTATAATTATTGTAACTTATTATTTAAAAAATATATATTATGTCTTGTAGAAAAAATGTAATTTTGTGTTTGCTTTGACCAAGCTTAAGTCATTTTACACCTTTGCTCAACTAAAAATCCTCTATTTTATTAATATTCAAACATCAAACAATACACACACACACACACACACACACACACACAAGTGTTGGGCATAGTTGATATCCACGACATACTTGTGTGTGTTTGTTTTGAAATACAATGCAATTACGTTAGGATTAATAAAACTCACACTGACAGGTGTTAAGACAGGTGTTGTGGGGGACGGGTAAAACTAGGTTTGATGAACTCATAGGGGGGCAGGTGTTGCACTGCATGTAGGTATTAGCTCTATATAAACGAGCGAAACGTTTAGAGACTGTTCACTTCTATGCATGACTTTATAGAGTGAATACTATGTTCTTGTTAGCTTTTAAGATATTTCAATGTTTTAATATATTTTTTATTCCCTTGTATTTTATATAGGTTACTTTGGTTTTATGCTTTGTAAAGAAGGTATGCACCCAGAGATAACGGTTTTTTGCGGTTCAAAATAAGTAACCATGCTTGAAACCCAAAAAATCTGCGAAAATATCGCCAGTTGTATATTGTTCGCATATCTTGGTCATATCTTATTTCCAAAGCATATAATTTGAGATAACATCTCTGTTGTATTTTATATAGGTTACTTTGGTTTTATGCTTTGTAAAGAAGGTATGCACCCAGAGATAACGGTTTTTTGCGGTTCAAAATAAGTAACCATGCTTGAAACCCAAAAAATCTGCGAAAATATCGCCAGTTGTATATTGTTCGCATATCTTGGTCATATCTTATTTCCAAAGCATATAATTTGAGATAACATCTCTGTATTGTGAGTTTTTGTTAGCTTGTTAAGAAATACAATTATAATATATGTTTATTCCTTGTTGTACTTTATATAGCTCACTTTGGTTTACATTATATTATTTAATTTTTTTGTGCATGTTAGACTAAATGTTTAGATGTATTTTGTGGTTGCATGTTAAATTTTATTTTTATAATTATAGCATAAGCACAGCATGTTTTTCAGGTTAAAATAATTATATATGTATTTCTTCCAGGTTTATATAAATAATACCAATATTTATTCTTGTTTCAGCAGTTTTTTCAGGTTAAAATAATTATATCTTTATTTATTTCAGGTTTTATATAAATAATACCAATATTTATTCTTGTTTATTTTTCAGGTATTATAAACAATATTACTCCTACTTTCATGTTTACCTCAGGAATCATGATTGTTTCTGATTTTGATCAATCCCCCCCCCCTAATGTGATTTTTATTGGGTATCTTTTAATTACTTCAAGCCCATGTCTGGAGTATATTACACATAAGCACGTGCTATATATGTAGTTGGAACAGAATGGGGTATCTCATGAGGTGAAAATCAATTTCGTAAAATTATTGTTGATTTAGTCTTGTGGAATACATAAATTGTTATTCAAAATACCGAAAATCACATATTTGGGGGGGGGATTTAATAACATTTTTTTATTGTTTACTTTTCAGGTAAAATAATATATGTTTCTTACTTCCAGGTTTACATCATTAATATCCCTAATACTCCTTCCTCTTTCACGCACGCTAAGGCTATCTCCGGATAGTTTGTCTGGGGGCAACCCGGGCAAAGCGTGTTCTCCTGGACATCATTGTTTCTGTTCACTGGGAGCTTGATATCCAACCCCCCACCCCACCCACCTTTTTTGTCTTTTCCCCGAGGTGAGTAAACGTAGCGGATGATTGGCGAGATGAATTTCGCGTCATTCGTTGCGTCACCCGGCTTCCAATAGTCATACAGCAAGAACGAATTCAGCGTATGTCTATTATTCACTTACACCCCAATCCCTCTAGGTTGCCGTTGGTCTATTCGGCTGGTGACGTGAAGAATTGCGTTCCAGTCTAGTAGAGCGCCTAGGGATCCCTTTGTGCAGAGTGTTACAAGGAGGATATTCAGTACATTCTGCTTAGAGTCACTCCTTCCTATTCTTTCCCATAGTTTTAAGGAAAAAAAATTTTTAATATTCAAACGACCTTGACCCAGTTTTTAGCTGGAAGAAAATGCTTCACACATTTTCCAAAGCTTGTATTAAAGTTATAATACGTTCTGTTACCTCCTACACCGAAAAAAAATAATAATAAGTTCAATTCCCCCCGCAGAGTTACTTCAATTTGTGATTTGGAACACTTCAATTCCTTCCACCTCCCCCCGATATCTTCTTTACTCAACTATTCTACTATGTTAAACCTCACCTACCTCTTCACATCCAAAACGTCATTCTCCCCCTCCCTTCCTAGTGATACAGTATAACCCCTCCTTCGTTTTAAATCGTATAAATAGCATAGACTCGCGATAACATCATCATTTTGCTTCTCAATGTTATAGCTGAAGAATGGATCCAACCGTCAGGATTTCTACAGCTCCTCTAAAAATGTCCACCATACATAGGAGAACTGAAACCGCAAGCACTTCAAATACCGCAGCCTATCATTTCAACAACCTGGTTAAGGACCTACTGCTAACAGATAGTCCTGTTAAAAATTGTAAAAACACATCCTCGACTATTTCTCCGAAACCTACTGCAGCCAAAAAACTTGAGTTTTTACCTACTCTACCCTCCAATTCCCAAAAGCAATTCCGACTTTGTACATACAGATTTTCGAAAGGGATAAAGAGAAACGGAATATGCAACGCTCGTATTGCAGGTGATGGTGTTATACTGTGCAGCCGTCATCGCGAGCGTAATACAACAGGCCTGAAAGAAACAAAATCTTCCACAAATAAGTCTTCAAAAAATATTTTGCCGAAAATAAAAATATCCAGACTCAAAACTAACACCAAATATCGACTTCTATCATACTTGAACGATGATGAGGCCATCGTGGGAACTAAAAAAGGTGCCTTCATCATACATTTCCCTTTTAAGAAGTTTAAAAAACAATCTCTTAAAGACGGATGGTATCTTGAAGTAAAGTTTGCAGATCACAACTCCAAAAAGAAGCTTCTACATTGGGTTAAAAAATAATACGATTCATCTTCTCAGCAACTGTTTCCTCATACACACCCTCCTTTCCTTCCTTTGCTTTCCTTTCCAAGAATAGAGCAGCTGATGGGTTCGCCCATCAGCTGCTCTATTCTCTTTATTATAAACGACCTTGACACATATTTACCAAGGCTACTACACAAGAGCAGCAGCATGTATAGAACAATAGCTTTTTATCTATTTATGCAACTTCATATTATATTATAAACTCACTATCTGAATTCTCAGTATTATTTTGTTTACAGGTGTGGGAATATGTCTGAGGAAAACCTTCTCAATGAAATAACCTCGCTTAGGAAATTGATAAAGTCAAAGTATAATCGGTTTAAGATACGAAAAATTGAGAGCGAAAGTAGAGTACAAAAACGTTTACATTATATTATAGAACCTATCAGAGAGTTGATTAAAACCGCTTTAGATAAAATACTATCTGAAAAAGCTTTGTATAAATCCAAAACGCTAACCGCGTGTGATTCGGGAGAACGTTTTGCAAAGTATAGTTTTATTCCTAAAGCGGTGTCATCTCCTACGACCCACTCTTTGACGGACGACACAGTGTTAGAAAGGGTGAAAACAGACCATGCCTCCTTGTTATATCCTGAATTTACAGACTTAAATGTAATAGCTGAGACATCCGATCCCCAGAACCCAGTGTCGGCGAAGTTATATCAACTCCGGGTGCTTATGACGTAGCAACAGAGTGGTTAGAGGAGACTTTCGTTAATCCGCTCACTAAATCTTACATGAAGAAATTCATGAATGACGCTGCCGGTAATAAAAAGAGTATTGATCATACATACGGTCCACGTTTGGAGAAAGATAACATCTTTGTTGGTGACACGCAATTGTTGTTCGAAGAAGATGGTGGTCTGCGATTGGGTGATACCGTTTACAATCCGACTAAAGGATTGTATGAGCTTCTTTTCAAGAGAATACCTGATGATGACGTCTATGACGAGAATGATATCGCAGCCTATAAAGATATATTAGTCAAGACCAACGCTCATAGGATTGGATATTTGCGAAACAACAGGATTAATCGCCAAGTAAATTCCTTTAAATATAGGACTGTATTAGCTCAAATGTTTCCCACAACATACTACGGATCAGGGATGCGATACAGCAATAGCAACAGCAGACACTTAATGATAGTTCCAGCTAAAGCGGGTAACTTTACTCAAACCCTTAAAGATATAAACATACTGAATAACGTAACACAGTTCTAGGCACTAGGTCAGTATGTCAAGGTTATATATAGTTAATAGAATAGATCAGCTGATGGGTTCTCCCATCAGCTGCTCTATTCTTGGGAAGGGAAGGAAGCGAGGGATAGAGGGATGGGTGATATTGAGAGGATTGGTTTGGAAAAGGTTTTGAAATTTTCAGTACTTTGGGTTATTACTGAGAGCTTTGATCACTGTCTTCGAACGAAAGTCGTCTTCTTGCGGAGCATACACCGTCACGCCGAGGATTGCTACTTATCGGTGTGCTAGTAGCCTGCGGTTGCCCATCATATGAATCTGTTGCATCTTCAGCATAAGACACTACATTTTCCTTCAACGAAGGATCTTCATCGTCCTCAAGTGAGTCTACAGTAGTTTGTAAAACGTCTTCCAACGAGGTATTCATTACGGTTGTCATGTTTTGTATATCGACAGCCGTGAAAACAGCAAAAACTTGTTCAACTTCTTCCTCTGATAAAGTGGCTATCCACGACCATTCTATACAAAGAATAGGTTGTTCTATATTCAGAGGAGCCATTGTTATTATAGTTAGGTTTGAACAATTATAATTCGCTTGTTTGCAGTTTTTGCTTTTTTATACGTGCGCAATAACTTTTTGAAAGGACAGTGATAGAAGGGGGGGTAACAAGGATAATGCTTTTTTTAAATATATAGTGGTGGGGGATGTAGTTCAGGATATATATAAGACATGCATGATTTTAGTATCATTTTAGTTTCTAACTTGAATTTGAGTAGAACAAATATACTAAAAAATGGAATCTAACAATGTTTTCTGCTGTGAAATTTGTAGAGATGAATTCAAAGATGAGTTACTGTATCTGATGCATTTTGAGTTATTTCACAGAGTCTGCACACAGGAAAATGAAGACAGAGAAGTTTACACAATTCTCGACTATGAAGGAACTATTCCAGCTGATGGAGAAAGGAACACAGAAAGGAATAGCTTATTCTCGTGCGAGATTTGTGGAGAAGAATTCAACGACCGCTTACTCCTGTTGTCGCATGTTGAGATATTCCATACACCTTTTCTCGATCAAGAAAACAACGAATTATACAGCTTACCAGACTTGCCGGAAACTAGAAAGGAATCAGTAGCTGACAGAGCAACAGTCATACATTACGCTCCCCCAAGACAAAAGTTGAAACACGAACTTCTATCTCAAGCGTTACCTAGGTCATATGTTAAACATTTCCTTATAAGGAACGTAACCGAACTCTATTTGGACGATTACATAATTGAAGCGAGCGATGTTGTAGTGGAGCTGTTGAAAGAGGAGCTCATTCGTTTAAATTTTATAAAGTTTGGACTTGTGATGGAGTCCGAATTTGTAAATGTGGAAGGAGAAATATCTCAGAGAGCGTTTATAACTAGGAACAGAAAAATTACTTTTGCATCAGACCTGGAAAACGTAGTCAGGGAATGTATGCAGGAGATTGTTTTGAAAATAACCGAACACGAAAGTCGGGGGTCTGGATGGACATTAGGTAAAGTTAAGAGTATGGTTGTAAGAGTACATAAACACGGGTATGGTAATCGTGGAAGTAGTTATATCCCGTTACCTAAGACGATAGCATCCACCTTGTCTTGCATTAATGTCCAGAACTCCGACAATAAATGTTTTCGATACTCAATGCTAGCAAAACATGTTGGTCCAAAAAAAGCATGTAGAGTTGACTACAAATACGAACAAGTTGGCAATAAGTACAACTTTGCTGGATTGCAATATCCGGTCTCAGTTGAGGATATAAAACTCTTTGAAAAACGAAATCCTGGAGTATCCGTGAACGTTTTTAGTCTCGACGAAAGTCATAATGTTTATCCGCTGAGAGTAGTAGAAACTGAAGATATTCGCCACACAGACTTACTACTTCTACACGATGGTGATGTCTCGCATTACGTCTACATTAAGAATTTTAACAGATTGGTAAGTGGCCAAATGAAAAGATATGATAGTAGCGTGACGGTATGTAAGAAATGTTTTGCTTTCAAATCTCTTTCAATGGAACTCGGAGGGCGACGGTGGTTGACCGAACACAACCGCTTATGCGGAGTACATGCCCCCGTTAAAATGGAATTACCTCATCGTGATAAACGGTTTGTTTCTTTCAACAAAACGAATCAGCTATACAGTGTACCTATAGTGATATACGCCGACTTTGAATCTACTTTGATACCTATTAAAACGGTTATGGAAGATCCTGAAGACGTCACCAAACATTTATACCAAAAACACGAGCCTAATAGCTACTGCATGATGGTAAAGTCTACTTTAGACGAAAACCATCTCACGAGGTATGGGTTAACATCAAAACCGCTTGTTTACAGGGGTTGTGATGCGGTAAAGAACTTTCTACAACAGCTGAAACTTGTTGCCGAGAAAGTTGAAGGGATGTACTCAAATATTGTTCCCATGTTAGAGATGAGTGATGACGAAATACTTGCATACACATCCGCAACTACTTGTTACTTGTGTAAAAAATCTTTTACAGACATAAATCATAAAGTCCGTGACCATGACCATCTCACAGGAAAGTATAGAGGATCGGCTTGTAACTCGTGCAACATAAATTATAAGCTACCTAGTTTTATACCTGTCGTGCTGCACAATTTAAGTGGATACGATTCACATTTTATAATACATGAATTGAACTTATGGAAAGGACAAATCGATGTGTTAGCCTCGTCGAAAGAAAAGTTTATAAGTTTTTCGAAAAAGGTCGGTAAACTAAAATTGAGATTCATCGACTCTTATAGGTTTTTACCTTCAAGCCTTATGAAACTTAGCGAAAATCTATCACGGGACGATCTGCTGGAGACGAAGAAACTTGTACCTGAAGGGAAGCTTGAACTAGTGTTAAGAAAAGGTGTTTTCCCTTACGATTATATAGACGATGCAGATAGGTTCAACGAAACTTCGCTTCCTCCCATAGAATGTTTTTACAGCAAGCTAAATGAATGCGGAATTAGTGATGAAGAATACCAACACGCATGTAACGTATGGAACGGAATGGAGTTTAAGACTTTGGGAGAGTACAGTGATTTTTATGTACAACTCGACGTGACCCTTCTTTGCGATGTTATGGAGGAATTTAGAAACACCTGTATGAACGCTTACGGGCTTGATCCCCTCCATTCTTACACCTCACCAGGACTGGCGTGGCAGGCTATGTTGAGAGAAACAGGATGCACTTTGGAATTGATGATGGATGTCGATATGATCCTCATGGTAGAGTCGGGCGTCCGAGGCGGTCTAACGCAGTGCGTTAGGAAACATGTTAGAGCCAACAACAAGCATTTGCCTGACTTTGATAGTGAGAAAGAGTCTGTCTACCTGGGGTACTTCGACGCAAACAACCTTTACGGGTGGGCCATGTCGATGCCCTTGCCATCTGGAGGATTCGAATGGGTAGATCCAACTACGATAGAAGAAATTCAACATATCCCTCGTTACGGTTGTTTCGGGTATATTTTGGAGTTCGACTTTGAATACCCGGAGGCGCTCCATGATCATCACTACGATCTCCCTCTTCTACCAAAAAGCGAAGTTCCGCCTGGAGGTAAATACAAAAAGCTTTTGATGACTGTTGAATCGAAAGATCATTACGTCGCTCACTATTGGACCGTGCAACAAGCCATACAACTAGGACTTCGTATTACCAAAGTTCATAGAGTCATACGTTTTGCACAATCATATTGGTTAAAGCCGTACATCGATTCGAACACTGC
This sequence comes from Prosapia bicincta, assembly GCA_036971475.1. Lineage (NCBI taxonomy): Eukaryota > Metazoa > Arthropoda > Insecta > Hemiptera > Cercopidae > Prosapia > Prosapia bicincta. The sequence continues at coordinate 28,005,419 of JBAIZL010000002.1, forward strand.
TAGGAGATCCGCCGCTAAATCTGCTTTCCAGAGAGATTTCTTCAAATTAATGAACAACGCAATTTTCGGAAAAACTCTGGAAAACAAACGAAAACATATAGATGTTAGGCTTGTTACAGACGAAAAGAAACTAATGAAACTTGTGAAGCGAGACAACTTTAATACGTCTATTATTATAAATAAAGATCTGGTATTGGTTTGTATGAATAAGACTAAGATAGTTCTCGACAGACCACTTTATATCGGTATGTCCATCTTAGACATCTCCAAGACGCACATGTACGACTTCCACTACGAAAAGATGGTACGTCATTACGGAAGAGATAAAATCGGAATATCGTATATGGATACAGACGCGTTTCTCTACTGGATTCGAACAAATGATCTTTACGAAGACCTCAAGACATTTCAACATAAAAACGATTTTGATTTCTCCGAATACCCACCGCACCATCCCACTTACGACGGAGGCGTTAATAAAAAGGTTCTAGGTAAATTTAAGGACGAGCTAAACAGCATCCCAATCATCGAACTCATAGCGTTGATGCCGAAGATGTACGCTATGACTACCGCCGTAGGTGGACACAACTGTGAAGAGGAGGAAGGAGTAATAAAAAAGGCTAAAGGAATAAAAAAGAGCTACTTGAAGAAATCTATTATGTTTGAACACTACAGGAAATGTCTGTTCGAAAACGTAGAGTACAAGGCTACTTTCAACACAATTCGTAGCTTCGGTCATGAGCTTTACACCATGTTACAACGCAAAAGATCACTATCAACAAGAGACGACAAAAGAAAAATACTTTCAGACTGCATAAACACGTTACCGTACGGGCACTATTCCTTGCGAGATATATCCGAATGTTAACGTAACAACAGTTATATATAAAAAAATCTAAATTCTATTATTTGTTTCCTATAGTCACTAACGGTAACGATGGAGTTAAGGGAAAAGATTGTACGCGAATTACACGCACCAGCAAGAAGAAAATTTCCTAGACGAAATACTATCTTAAAAGGACTAGACGATAAATTTTTCCAAGCTGATCTTGTAGAGATGAGACCATACGCTAAGGATAATAAAGGTTTTAATTACATACTTACACTTATAGATTGTTTTACTAAAATTGCGCACGCTATTCCATTAAAAAACAAGTCTTCGGAAAACGTTGCTAATGCTGTAGAGGGGCTATTGCTTCAAGAGAGGATTAAGAAACTCCAGACGGATGATGGTACAGAATTTTTCAATAATCCATTCAAACAATTAATGAAGAAATATCGTATCAACCATTACTCTAGCAAGAGCGAAATTAAAGCTGCAATAATAGAACGTTTCAATAGAACGCTAAAGAGTAAGATGTACAAGGTTTTCTCAAAAAGAGGATCATACGTCTGGCATGACGTATTACCTGTTTTGATAAACGAATACAATAATACGGTACACAGGACTATCGGCGTGAAACCTGTAGACGTTAATAAAAAGAACGAACGAAAGGTGTTTGATCGTATAGTCCGGCAAACAAAACCGCATACGGAAAAACGAATGCCGAAAAGGTTTTTCCTCGGTGATCAAGTGCGTATTAGCAAACACAAGCGCGTTTTTACCAAAGGATACCTTCCTAATTTTTCGAATGAAGTGTTTACAGTTTACAGGATACAACCGACGTTTCCTGAGACTTATCTTTTGAAAGATCACAAAGGGGATATCATACAAGGTGGTTTCTACGGGCACGAGCTATCACCGTCTACAGTTGGAAACGTATATTTAGTTGAGAAAATACTCCGCAGAAAGGGCGATAAAGTTCTTGTGCGTTGGTTAGGTTTCGACCGCAGCCAGGATACGTGGATAAATAAAAAAGATTTAATCTAATAACGGATGTACAGTATAATATGAGTCTGTAAGCAGGCAAGAAATGGAAATATTAGAGCAAAAGGATAAATTTGTTGTTAAAAATATAGATCTTCTGACTGCTGATAAAACCACCCACAGTGAAGGGAAACACGGTGCATTACTTCCTGACACTGTAAGATGCATAGTCTCGGGGCCATCAAACTGCGGGAAAACAAACGTAGTGTTTAACCTGCTCACGCAAGCTAACGGACTGCGATTCAATAATGTATACATATTTTCCAAGTCGCTCAACCAACCAAAGTATCTACTTTTGGAAAAGGTTATATCCGAGGTGCCAGGCGTCAATTGGTTCAAATTTGATGTAAACGAAGAAATCATGGGACCAAGTAAAGCTCGACCGTATTCTGTATTTTTATTCGATGACGTTAGCTCGGAAAGACATCATCACATAACCACGTACTTTGCCATGGGGCGACATAACATGATAGATTGTATTTACATAGGGCAAACCTATAGCAAAATCCCTAAGCAGCTATTACGAGATAACGCCAATCTCATTATAATGTTCAAGCAGGATGAGACTAACACGAGACACGTATACAACGATCACGTAGGTGCTGATATGGAATACAACAGATTTAAACAGATATGTTCTACAGCGTGGAACGATCATTTCGGATTCCTAGTCGTCGATAAGGAGCGTAACATCGATGAAGGTCGATACAGACTGGGATTTGACAGATACGTTGTAATAAACTCGCAGAGCGATTTACAATGTTAACATTACGATACAGCTATTCAACTGGATAACAAGCGCTAAGTAAATACATGGAGAAACAAAGGAAGTTGGTAAACGAAATAAAAGTGTTGAGCGATACCATCAGAAAAAAAAATGAAGCCTTGAAATTAGGCATAAGCGAAAGGGATAAATACTTGGAGACCACTTTCAAACCGATAGTAGAACCGTTAAAGAAGATATCTGAAAAACTCGGTGAAAACGCATGGATTGATGGTGACGCGCAAGACATAATACCCTTTAAACAGGAGTCGGGCGCTGAGTTGACGGACACATCAGCAGACTATGTAACGGATGAAGATGATGGAAGAACGTCTGTTCACGAGTCAACTAAAGACGTCAGTATATTGAGCGACAATATATCGAGTAAAGGTCCTATGGGTAAAAAGTATTTATTAAAGATGTTAGATTCAATGTCTGATACAAGCAGGAAGAAACAATACCATACGTTCGGCGCTCGGTTGGCTAAAGACGGTACATTGGATATAGGTGACGCGAAATTGGAGATCACCAACAAAGATAACATACTGGTAAAGAATAAAACTTTTCGAGGTACGCGCGGTCTGTTCGAGCTAATCTTCAATTATATTCCAGAGAAATATACAAAAAGAGATCTCGAAAATTTTAAACGCATTTGCCAACTGACCAACGCTCATAGAAAGGGATACAGTTCTAACGCACCTGTGTACAGGAACAGGTCAAAGAAATATAAAAGAATTATAGCACATCTATTTCCTCCGAGAGAAGACAAGAGCAAATCAGGAGCTGGTGTGAATTTAAAAGACACTCAGCATACCAACGTTGTTTATTACAATAATGCAAACGAGTTAGTGAATCGTCTGCGTTTGTTATATGACTCTATGTCTGCAGGACACACGGGGCTAGAGAACGAGGTAGTGTCGTTGACAGAAGAATTAAAACGAAGAAACGTTATTGCTTAACTTCATTTATAAAGATGAGCGTGGACAAGTTTGGTCGTCATCAAATCTCCAAGAGTAAAATCGCTGTTAGAGCTCAGCCAGGTGAACGGGGTCCCAAAGGACCTTCAGGCGTAGGATTTAAACTCACTAGAAACGGAAATTACGATATGCAAAACAAAATTATCGAAAATGTTGGTAGGCCTGTGTCATCAAACGATGCTGCTACATTGGAATACGTCAGGTCTGTGACACCGTTATTATCGAAAGATGGTTTCGAGTTCTACAACAAACGTTTGAGCGGAGTTGGTAACCCTATAGAACAGTTGGATGCCGTAAACATAGAAACTCTAGAAAGGTTCGCGTCTTCACTCTTCCATTACATGCATACTGGAGACGGGAGAAGAGTAGCTTTACCGGGTGTAGATGGACGTACCTATTTAAACTGGAAGTACATCTTTGGTGGTACAAAGTTGAAGTTTATTCCAAAAGAGGAACCAGTCGCAAACAAGAGACAGAAGCAGGATTCAGTCAGTGGTACAAAGTTAAAGTTTATTCCAAAAGAGGAACCAGTCGCAAACAAGAGACAGAAGCAGGATTCAGTCAGACAACCGAAAGCTATAGCAGAACCTGGGGAAACATATAAGAACGACTTTTCTGAAGGAGAAAATCGAAAATTGAGCAGTGGAGGGGATACAACGGATAATATAAATAGATACGATAACACAAGATGCAGAGTACACACGCACGAAGGAAGTGGAGAGTTGCACCTAGTCTGCAAATAGATAGTATATATTCAAGAAAATATTTCAGTTTATAATATAGGAGATATGGTTGCATACCCGAGATACAGTACACCTGGAAGCAGGCTGGAATCGTTCAACAACACCAGATTTGTATATTCCCGCCCTTATGCTTGGCAATTTGCAGAAGCCGGTTTTTTCTTTCACTCTCCACCTGATGGCGTTATATGCTTTTACTGTGGTGGTGGTTTAAAGGATTGGGAAGCACATGAATTTCCATGGATCGAACATGGTGGATGGTTTCCGAGGTGCGGTTATTTAAAATTAGTAAAGGGTGAGGATTTTGGAGCACGATGTCATGCTGTGCGTAGGATGACGGTTTACTCATACCCAATACCAATACATCCCGCAAAGAAGAGGAAACAGGGATAAGCAACGCCTTTATTGTACAAGGCTAATGTAATATATTGTTATATAGAGAGCGAAACTAAAAATAATACATATTTCAAATTTACTTCTTGAAGAGGAAACATCCGTCATAAACTTACAAGATGGCTTTGACTGCTAGATATATAGAGTATTATCCGCTACGCATCGAACAAAAAGATGCTGTTAACGTTTTCTCAACCGAGATGAATAAGCTATTGGATCAAGGATTCAGCATGAGAGTTACAGTCGGCGCCTCGAACTATGGAAAGGATACTACCGACGCTCGTGGAACGTCACCAATATCTTATCCTCCAGAAGCGGAAAAACCAGCCGTTGACGGTATTGCGGAGGAGGGGAATTGACCGGAGAAGAGCTGTTACTTCCATTTACTATTTAGTTAAGTGTAATACAATGTAAATATTATTTTTTGTTCAATAAAAAGTTAATGTGATACATGTGTTAGTAATTATTGTTGTAAAAAGAATAACAATTATTAAATATATGCTACAAAAAAAATATAAAAAAATAATAAACAAAATAAAACAAGAAATAATTATTGCAAGCATTTGGATGTGATAGAGGTATTTCTTTATTTTAAAAAAACTTGGTATGAAGTGGTTCGTTATTATAAAGTAACAAGTTTCTACAACAAATGGACATTCTATATGAAGTAACCGTGTAGATAAATAATAGATACATATATATTTAATATGTTAAACGGTAAAACATTTAGTAACGGAAAGAAGTTTGTAAGAGAAGGAAGTGGTTTATCATCATCACTTGTAAGACTTGCGAAAAAAGCAGTCGGTATTATTCCAGTTAGTGCCGTAGTCAACAGGGCTATCGACGCTTTACCGGTGGAATTACACATACCGGGTGGGTATAGATATTGCGGACCAGGTACAAAGTTGAAAAAACGTTTGGCACGAGGAGATCGGGGTATAAATAAGTTAGACGAAGCCTGTAAGGTCCACGACATAGTTTATTCCCGATATTCTGATTCAGCATCACGTTCTGTAGCAGACAGGGTTTTAGCAGAAAAAGCTTGGCAAAGGGCTAAGTCTAGTGACGCTAGTATTGGTGAAAGAGCGGCTGCTTTAGCGGTGGCCGGAGCGATGAAGGCAAAAAGTGCAATCGGAGGTGGACGGATGAAAAGGAGAATAAGAAAAAGACGTAAAAGGGTGCCTGTCAGAAGAGTTGGTCGAAAGAGGACAGACAGTAAGTACAGGAGAAGACGTAGGAACAATGGTTCAAAAAACGGGAGGGGGTTGTACCTGCGACCGTACAGAAATGTGTATTAAATAGTAGTAGAAAACTCGTATTACCGAACAAGGCATTGACGAATGAAGAGCTCGAACGTTACGCATACTGCCTTTCTATACCGAATTTCAGAGGCGTCTTTATGAGAGACAATCTTCCGTCAAAACCTCGTGTAAACGAATCAGCTATAGTGAACTTGGACAGCACCGTCGGGTCGGGAACGCATTGGGTCTGTTACAAAAAATTAGGAAGCACAGTGTTTTACTTCGATAGTTTCGGCAACTTGCCACCACCATCGGAATTGAATCAGTATTTACGATCGGCAAAAACAATTCTATACAATTATGAAAGAAGACAACCGGAAGACTCGTTAATTTGCGGCCATTTATGTTTAGAATTCCTGGCAAATAAAGTCAGTGTCATTTAAGATGTCTTCGTACACGGTATCCCTTACTGGGGACGAGTCTATACTGAGGAGCGTGCTGTTTCCACCTTTAAGGCTGCACGAAGAAAGCCAGTGGGAAGCGGCTCTATTAGAATTCACTACATACAATTCCATACCAAACGTCACCAAAGGTATTAACAACAAATTACACTACAGCAAAGCGGGTGACGTAAAAAACAATAAAATATACGAGATAGAATTGCCTACAGGGTCTTACGAAATTGACGAAGTGAACAGAGTGTTACAGAGGTCCATAGGTTACAGCAACTTTTCGCTTACGGCAAATAACAGCCTCCTTCGATGCGAAATAGTTACTAAATTCAACATACATTTCGATCAATCACATTCTATAGGATCGCTGTTGGGGTTTAAAAGAAACCTCGCACCGAACGAAGAAAAGAAACCTCATTTAGGCGATGAAGAGGTCAATATTATAAAGGTAAACAACATCGAAATTTCCTGTAACATCATAGACGGTTCTTACAAAAACGGAAAGAGGGAACATATTATACATTCGTTTTTTCCATCGGTTCCGCCGGGATATAAAATAATAGAAGTACCACAAAATCTGGTTTACTTGCCCATAAAATTCAGTTTGATTTCAGAAGTCGTAGTGAGAGTGCTTGATCAAAACGGGGATCCAGTTGATTTTAGAGGAGAAACTATAAGCATCAGGTTGCATATAAAACGCGTATGAGTATGGGGTTAGACTTTATTAACGATACTCTTGGTGGAACGAAATTCAGTTCTTGTGAACAGATAGAAAGGATAACAAGTGAGAACAAGACGTTTCTAGAAAGAATAGGTTTCACAGTTCTTAACGATGGATATATTAGACATAGGCCACGGTCCGGTGTTCGACGAAACGATTTGGGAGAAGGAGTATCACAGTCACAACCCTTACGCTTCATCCAGATTAGGAAATAACGACGAAATCCGTATTCCTATTCAATCGCAAGATGCGTACACTCTGCCGTCGGAGAGCTACCTGTACATCGAAGGAAAGGTGACGAAAAAAGATGGGACTTTGGGAACGGAAGTCCCGTTTGTGAATAACGCGATGTCGTATCTGTTCGAGGAGATTAGATATGAAATTTCCGGTGTTACGGTTGATTCCGTGAAACGCGTGGGAATAACCAGCACTCTAAAAGGCCTAGTATCTCTTTCGGCTCCAGATCGCAACATTATAAGAATGTCCGGTTGGTTGTTTCCTACCGATATTAATGAAAAACCAAACTCAACAGGGAATTTTGACTTTTGTATTCCGCTTCAATTGTTGTTGGGGTTTGCAGAGGATTACCGTAGGATAATAATGAACGTCCGTCAAGAGTTGGTTCTAATAAGATCTTCTTCAGACAACGATTGCATAATAGGAGCTACCGGTGCAACCGATGCCACATTGGATTGGAAATGCGTTTTGGAAAAGATAGTATGGCGGGTGCCGCACGTGAGATTGTCTGATGAACACAAGGTCAGGCTTTTGAGAGAGCTAAACGATGACCACGAGATCGTGGTACCATTTCGGAGTTGGGAGTTGCACGAATACCCCGTACTGCCGCAAACTCAGAGACATTCATGGACGATAAAAACGTCGAACCAAATGGAGAAACCAAGATTTGTAATTTTTGCATTTCAGACTAACAGGAAGCACGTCATTACAAGATATTCAACTAATTTCGATCATTGCAATCTTAAAAACATAAAACTGTTCCTAAACTCGCAGTTTTTCCCGTACGACAACGTTAGCGCCGATTTTTCGAAAAAACGTTATTCAATGCTGTACGAGATGTACGCTAAGTTTCAATCATCGTATTACGGGCGTAAGAACGCGCCTCTGTTTTCTCTGGATTCGTATGAGGAATAATCACCAATAGTGGTTATTGATTGTTCGAAACAGAACGAATCTGTGAAGAGCTCAACAGTTGATATCAGGTTAGAATTTGAGACAGCAGAAAATATTCCTGACAAAACGGCTGCTTACTGTTTGATTTTACACGATACGATAGTAACTTATACGCCTCTCACAGGGAGTGTAAAGAGAGTGTCGTAGAGGTGTTTTGTTTTGATCAGTGGGAGGGGGTGGCGATGTATATAAGAAAGTCGGATGGAGTTGTTTTCATTTAAAACTTTGATCTCGGCCAGTCAAGATCACTTTCCAGACATTCATAGTTAGAAAGGACCTTGAACCCACATAATGAACACATGTAGTGAGACGGACGCACCTTTAGCGGGTGGTGTTAAGTTGGACGAAAACGTGGATGATACGGTTTCTAATGAAAATTCAAAAGAAACTCGTGTAGAAATACCAGAGTTTAAAGACGTTGACAACGCTCTAACCTCGCTCTATAACAACGCAATACGTCTAACGGAAATGAAAAGGAACAGGGAAGACGATCTTGAAGACGACATAAGCGATATGTTTATCGGTGCCTATCTCCGTGCTGTGTACCCACTAACTGCGTGCATGGGAAAGAACGTGACAGTAGGGGTTTTTGAGTCTCTGTCTCTTTTGCCAGGAGTGCTCATCAACCACTCCAAAAGATACATATTATTTACAGCGGATTCGTTCAAGGCCTTTGTCGGCTACTTGAACGTTTTTGAAACCTTCCTAGCCTGTCGAGAAAGCGGAAAGAAGACACGTTTGATATTACCCGGAACAGATATCGAAGTTGACACCGTAAAGATATATGGTAAACACTACGTTCGTATTAAAGATTATCATCGGAACGGGCAAAAGGTTATGTTGACGCCTAGAGAATTTTACGTACTAAATGGTGTGGTTCCTGCCGTTGAAAGGTACTTGGAACAGTTGAAGTTGTCTGAGGACAGTATTAGAGACTATGTAGAGGCTTGTTTAAAAGGTGGGATTGGTGAGCCACCAGAGTACGGGTACATTGATTATAGCATATACAACCGGTTGCCACAAGAGGTTGAACTCAATAGACAGCTGTTGCTTATGCTGGATCAAGAAACGAGCGTAGAAGACGAGGAGGAAGATATCAAGAACGTTGAACCGATAACGTCGGGGGAAGATGAGAACGCTACGAGCATTCTTCCTAAGCAGGAAGAGGTATAAAAGGCGAAAAGGATCGAGACCTATTTGCAGTCTGCGTCCGGACGTTTTGGAGAATAGAGGACAAGGAAAAAGAAATAATGGAACGATCTGCTTGCGTGTTAGAGATGCAATGTTTTAAAGGAGAGTGTAACGCGTTTATAGTGAAGGAACTCGTATTATTGGACCTACAAACAAACGCTACCTACACGTTCCTGTTTAAACCGCCTTTCGAATACTCTACCTTGAGCAATAAATACAAGAAAACCAACAATTGGTTGAGTAAGAATTATCATCACATATCGTGGGAGGAAGGGTTCACCGATTACGTAGAGCTTCGTAACGTCATGTTACACTACGTGAAACAGTTCGATCTGATATTTACAACGGGTGACGAAAAGGCGAAATGGATTCGTGGTTTCACTTCTGCTGAAGTTATCGATATCGGTTCCTCAAGAGAATGGACCTTCCTGAGAGGAATCCAGAACGTTTGTAAAAGCGTTATAGCCCCGCAACACAAAGAAACGAATTGCGCGCTTCTACGTGCGATGAAAGTCGCGACAGTCTCAAGACTATGACTACAATAATAAGGGAGGGGGAAACGCATTATATAAACCAAAGAGAGCGGTGGTTAGACATCATTTCCTTATAGACCTCAGGCAGAGCTACACGATACAGTTACTTCTCCTCCGTAACTATGAACCGCGAAGCAACTTTACAGTCAATAATTCAACAGTTCAACTCAAAGTCTAAAGCTGACGGGTTGCCCATAAAGAAATGTTCAGAACTGAAGGAAGGTAAAAAGTATTCGGTGCACTACCTCAGAAAAATCGACACTACCTACGGGGAAGCAGTTGTTGCTGCGCTCGGAGGTTTCCCATACAAGGAAGGAGAAGACCCGAAATTCCAGATATTCCTACCTAGACGCTTCATCACGCTGTTGGCGAACATGGATTTGGATGAGGTGGGTGCCGGCGAATTTCACATAGTCTCCAACGGACCGTCCGGATGTGGGTCCACCGAACTGACTTTACATCAGTAGCTGTATTAGTCTAAAAAAAAAATTGTATTTTTGTTATAATATAGCGTTGTAATTATAAGATGCTATTGTATTTGTGTAAAAAAAAAAAAATAATAAAAAAATAATAAATAAATAAAAAAATTAATATTAATGTCGCAAGCACTTCTGCTTGCGACTCTTTTTAAAAACATCTTCCTATGACCTTGACATACTAACCAACTACTTATCCCCACAACTATAACACAAGTATGTCGTCGTCATCATCTATACAAGTTCCCAATGACGTTTTACGCGAGGAACCTATATCAATAAATTAACATGCTTTTACATTTTTTAACCAGTAAAGATCTGGAGAACAAACAGAGAAGTCACCGTTCAGTCTTTGCGACTGACACATTTATAGCGAAAATAATCCCATCACCTCGTAACGGATTTCAACCGTACACACGCGACGTTATTGTAAAAATATAGGTCAGCAACGAACTGGGTACAGAATATAATACACACATTCTCTAGGTAAACAACGGTTTTTACATTACCCCCCAACATGTCCGAACATGCTTCTAATTACATCACACAACAGCCAACACGCATATCACCAACCAACCCATACTACCTCACCTAACGGTCTTTAACGGAAAATTAACGTATTTCTAAAAAAAACACCTGCCACATACACCTACGCACAACCGCGCACATTCCAGACCTCCTACCATTCACGTCACCCTCCAATAATCGCTGAAACCAACCCCTCATACCTCACCTAACCGTTTGTAACGGAAAAGTAACGTATTTTTCATCAAAACCACCTGTTTGGCCCGAAACTGTGGTTTTGACATCTACTATCATGCATAGCTAAAACTTTAAACAGTCTGAACTAAATTTAGTTAAGTGTAACGACAAAGTATTGGATTTAACTTCTGAAGAAGAAATGCTGGAAATAATAAATAATTATCATGTTAGCAAAACTAATCATTCGCGGAATACAAGAAACTTATGGACAAATTAAACGTAGATATTATTGGCCCAACATAGAAAGACACAGTCAAAATTTTATCAACCAGTGTGAAATATGCGAAAAACTAAACACGGCAGAATCTCTTTAAAACTAGCAATGAATCTTACATCAACGCCAACAAAACCTTTGCAAGTAGTGCACGTGGACAGCATATCACTAGAAAAAACCGTTTTATAAGCATAGTAAACGCCTTCTCTCGTTACGCACAGATGTACCGTATGGGAAGTGCGTAGACAACAGAAGTTGCTGATAAACTACTAGATTACGTCGGACTTTATGGTGTGCCAGCAATCACTATATCAGACAATGAAATGGAATTTAACAATAGAGTTGTAAAACAAATATCAGATCTGTATCAAATTAAAATACATTTTATAAGTACACAAAACCCTCAATCAAATGGATTATGTGAAAGAGTTCATTCCACGATAGTAGAACGCATAACATTTTTAAATAATCAAATCGAGTTCAAAAGGGACAATATAATTAAGAAAGTGAAATATGCTATAATAGCATACATTCAGTTACTAAATTAACACCGTGTGAAGCTTAATTTAGTCACATAAACTCGAACACACTACTGGATGTAGATGTAGAAAACCAGTTTGCGAACGACTAAATATTTAAGCCATAGAGAGAAAACAAAAGCACTGTATAAAAACATCAGAAATGCTAACCAAAAAATTAAGGAAAAAATTTTGGACAAAAGAAATATAAACAAGGAATCACTTCCAGATATTCCAACTGAAGTTTATGTAAAAACAATACAAAAACAGGGTAAGACAAAAAATAAATATAGCAAAGAAGAAATATCTTCAGTTAATAAATAAAGGAAAACCGGTAAAATAAAGCCTAGACATTATAACACAAAAGAAAATATACAATTGTGAAAAATTAAAAGGCCTAGGAAGAAATAATATTTAATGACAATAAGAAATATAATTAATGTTTAAAATCATTTTCCAGGTCCCTCCTGTTCGTCCTTGCCACAGCCAGATTAGAATCCATTACCATAACTTTGTCCACTATTTTAGTGTAGGAAAGGTTATTAATCATTTAAATGTCATTGATTCCTATTATTATGATGTATTACAAAATTTGTAACATTATTTTAGGCAAAAATGTTACATATTACAACAGCTTCAAAAAACAAACCGAGATATTAGTTTAAAAATATAAAATTTAAAAAAATAATAAATTATAATGTAAATTATACTGGTTAAGATATGACATCCCCAAAACCTGCTATTGAAAGATGCGCCGGAACATTGCGCGGAAGGTTAAAATCTCGCTTGGTAGGCATTAATCTCTCTCTTTGGTTGGCGGTCGTGGAACCATGCACACGTCCTAAGACGGGGGTAGCAAAACGAATTTTTATGTTTTAATAGTTTCAAATATGTAAAAGTATAATTTATTATTTTATTTTATTTCAAAAAATGTTGCTACACTAATATTCAACACCGTTGTCAATCAACTCAAATCCAAAATGCTGAATGGCGAGATCTGATCCAGGAACCATGTTGTACATCATAAAATTCCAGTTCAGATAAGTTCTAATTTTAACATAAAGTGATGTGAAATCAAAATTTAACTTTCAAATTCAACTGTTCATGGCAAAATAGTTCAAGTTTCTATATATTGAAAATGCGGGAAGTGATAATTAATCTGTATGATGCAATATCAATTTTTTTAACTGATGAATAAAATTAAATTGAAATGTATTTTATTTTAATAGAAGCAATCTCTTTGTGGATATTATATGCCAATGTCGTATATTCTAAAATAGTACCATATTTGCTTAAATTTATGACATGTAAAAGGAATGTAAAGCCAGATATAAAAATAGTGTAAGCGTTTCAAATGTATTTTCTTTTCTTTGTATCTTGTGTAATTTTGTGCATTCAAACTCGATTTATTTGAATTTAAAATTTGTTGGTAAAATTATTTATTGAATGCACCATTCTTAAATTCAATTTCATTCTCGACTTTGCAAGTCAATTAACTAATTAATGTAAAAAATAACTGCAATATTTAACATCCTAATTCCTTAAGAATCAATATTTAAAAAATTACGTTACAAATTTTGAAATTAATTGCAGGAATTGTAACGGTAGCCTAGATGGTAATGAACATGTAACATATAATGGTAATAAAATTAGAGAATATTAATAAAATTAATTGTAAATTAGATTATAAAAAATTGTATATTTTATAAACTTACCTATTGTTGAAAATATTTATTTTAAATTGTATAAATTGAATTCTATGCCTACAAAATATGAAGAAGTTTATGTAACAATAATACCAAAAGTAAGGTACATGTTAGTATATAATTCTGTAATTTTATGTTGAGACAGTAATTGTAATGGTAAAATAGATTCCAAATACTTTTGCTCATTTGACCTTTTAACGCACCACAAATTGGATTGTAAAACGTCCATCATTAGAAATAATAACGCCAACTGCGAGTATAAAGCATTGGAAGTCACGGACAACATAATAAACTGGATTCCAGAAATCAACCATCACCTTCCGACCTTCCCCAATAAAAAGGACTCCAACAGAGATCGAAACTTCGCTACCCCCCGAAGTTTTATTTAGGGATGGAGGAGTTATGTGAACGAATAATGTGAACTTGACTAAATAAAATGCTTACTAGAATAGATTTCTGTTTACGCAAAACTTTGTATTGTGTAGCTGGTAAAACAGCTTTAGTTTCACTGTGTAGCAAACTCATGTACAGAACAATCGTCTACACTCCAACTGAATGTATATCAGTTGAATTTTGTTAAACTTAATTACTGTTATAATTTCAAATTAAATTTTTCTATAAAAATAAAGTTATTTTTAAAACCTTTCAAGCTTAATAAAACACGTAACCTAAATATATATATATATATATATATATATATATATATATATATACAGCCTGCTAACAATACGGAGACCATACATTGGTCATTTTGCATTCAAACTGGCAGCCGGGTACTTGTGGCAGCCGTATACGGCTGCCACATAGTAATCCATGATAATGTAACACCCTTTGACAATAATCAAAATAAAAATTATGTCAATAAGTGTAAAAAGAAGTGTTTTATTGGAGTTATACTGTATTTCGAAGTTCTATGGTCGTTCTGAATTTTTAAAAAATAATTTGTAGTAACCAAACGGTACTCGTATTGATAGCAGAGTGAACGGGATTTGTATATCACAAGTTTGTAACATTTCCGCCAGGGGCAGCATGGTCGCTTCCTGTATATAAATTTACTGTATATTTCAACCATTCCCTAACATTATGGCAGCCACAAACTTGGCAACATTGATGGCATCCACAAAGATATCAATCGTACTACGTAATGTATATACAGTATTTGAATTGGACAAAGAATCGCTGGAAAGTGACCACTCGGGGGTTTTTGAGTATGGTGAATCCATTGCCGTCATCAAATGTCTCCGGGGATGTACTGGTGAGGCTGAATCCATGTACCAAAGGGGTTGAATTAGGGTAAAAATGTCAGATGCCTAAGAATCGCGGGATATTGACCGTTCGGGGGATTTTTGAGGATGCTAAATTCAATGGCGTCATCTAGAGTCACCGGGGATGAACCGGATGTAACTCTACGTAAGTACCAAAGGGATGATTTGGGGTAAAAAAGTCAAAAGTCATAAAATAACTAGAAAATAACCACTCGGGGGTTTTTGGTAAGGCGGAATTCAATGCCGTCACCCAAAGTCGCCGGGGATGCACTGGTATGGTTCCACGCGAGTACGAAAGTGGTGAATTGGGGTGAAAATGTCAGAAGTTAAAAAATCTCTGGAACATAACCACTCGGGGGGTTTTTGAGGATGCTGAGTTCAATTCCACCATCGAAAGTCACCGGGGATGGACAGATGATAATCTACGTGAGTGCCAAAGGGATGATTTGGGGTAGAAATGTCAAAAGAAAAAAAATTTACTAGAAAATAAAAACTCGGGGAATTTTGATGAGGCGGAATTCAATGCCGTCACCGAATGTCACCGGGAATGCATTGGTGTGGTTCCACGAGAGTACCAAAGGGGTGAATTGGGGTGAGAATGTCAGAGGTCAGAAAATCGCTGAAAAATATCCGCTCGGGGGTTTTCGAGGATGCTGAATTCAATGCCGTCATCGGAAGTCTCCGGGGATGTACTTGTGAGGCTAAACCCATGTATCAAAGGGGTTGAATTAGGGTAAAAATGTCAGATGCCTAAGAATCGCGGGATAATTATCGTTCGGGGGTTTTTGGGGATGCTAAATTCAATTGCGTTATCTAGAGTCACCGGGGATGGACCGGATGTGACTCTACGTAAGTACCAAAGGGATCATTTGGGGTAAAAAAAGTCAAAAGTTAAAAAATAAGTAGAAAATATCCACTCGGGTGTTTTTGGTAAGGCGGAATTTAATGCCGTCACCGAAAGTCGCCGGGGATGCACTAATGTGGTTCCACGCGAGTACCAAAGGGGTGAATTGAGGTGAAAAAGTCAAAAGTCAAAAAATCGCTGGAACATAACCACTCGGGGGTTTTTGAGGATGCTAAATTCAATTCCGCCATAGAAAGTCACCGGGGATGGACACATGATACTCTACATGAGTGCCAAAGGGATGATTTGGGGTAGAAATGTCAAAAGTAAAAAAATTACTAGAAAATAACAACTCGGGGAATTATAATGAGGCGGAATTCAATGCCGTCACTGGCTATGCATTGGTGCGGTTCCACGCGAGTACCAAAGGTGTGAATTGGGGTGAAAATGTCACAAGCCAAAAAATCACTGGAAAATATCCGCTCGGAGGTTTTTGAGGATGCTGAATTCAATGCCGTCATCGACAGTCTCCGGGGATGTACTGGTGAGGCTAAACCCATGCACCAAAGGGGTTGAATTAGGGTCAAAATGTCAGGTGCCTAAGAATCGCGGGAAAAAAGCCGTTCGGGGGTTTCTGAGGATGCTAAATTCAATGAAGTCATCTAGACGGGCGTGCTGAACTCAATGGCGTCCTCGAAAGTCACCGGGGATGGACGTATGTGACTCTACGTGAGTGCCAAAGGGATGTTTTGGGGTAAAAATGTCAAAAGTCAAAAATTTACTTGAAGTTTACCACTCGGGGGTTTTTGAGGAGGCTGAATTGAATGCCGTCGCCGGATATGTACTGCGATGGTTCTACACAAGAACCAAAGGGATAATTTGGGGTGAAATTTTCAGATAAATAACTGCCTTAGGGCTTTTGAGGATGCTGAATTCAATACCGTCATCGAAAGACACCAGGGCTGGACGGGTGTGGGCTCTACGGGAGTAGCAAAGGGAGAATTGGGGTAAAAAGGTCAGAGGCTAAGAGATCGTTATAAAATGATCACTCGGGGTTTTTAATAATGCTGAGTCTAATTCTACCACCGAAGTTGGCCATGCACAATCCAGGAAGGGACTGCGGGTGTCGCTGTGGGTGAATTGAGGTAAAACTTGTCAGAATCTAAAATATTGCCCAAAAATGCGCATTCGAAGATTTTCGAAGGTTCTAGTCCATTCTCATCAAAATTCGTCGGGGATGTACGGGGTGGTGATTCGTCAGGAATCACCAAGGGGTGATTTGAGGTATATATCCCATTGACAATAAATCGCCCGAAATTGGCATGTTTCCAACTATGCAACATTACCTACAGAAAGAGTCGGGTTCGCGACCTTGTCTTGGACAGGAGTTATGCTACAACTATTTACAGAAATGTTTGTGATATGAAAACATAAACAGGCGGCACTCCGATAGCAGTTCTAGCACGTTTGTTTACGTCATGTCTGTCAAACTAATCTTTATAATTTGAAGCAGTGTTTCAATGCAGCCTGTCCATGTGCTTTAAGAATTTTAAAGACTGTATGCTTGAAAGATTCAACTTAAAAAGTTAACCGTTTGTCCCAAATTGATAATTTTATAAAAATTAAATTTTTTATTTAATTTTTTTTAAATGTATTTTGTCTACCTAATTGTCATACATTTTCTTTCCAATTTTACTTAGACTATTTAGATATCTAATTCGGGTAATTAATTTTCATCTCTTTTTGTGTTATTTTCTTTTGTTCTTTTAAAAAGGATGGTATCGTTAGCGGGGGCAGCGGAATGACTTTTGAACCATCCGTAAATGAAAAAAATTCTACTATAACCGTAAATTTAAAAAAAATATAAATAAGTAGACCTTATATTTGTTCAACCTTTATGCAACTTAGAATAAACGACAAAGAGAATTTGTTGACCCACATCATTTCATTGACTTATCTTTATCAGCTTATATATCCAGAAAACCTATTATGCCAATATCTACAAATTCCACGCTAAACCTTTAACTACCGTCATCGTGCCTGATCATCAGCATTAGCCGAAGAAGACAGTGATTCAGGTGCTGTATCTAATGACCAATTTTTAGAAGGCATCAAAGAGAATAGGGGAATTGTGCAACAGAGTGAAGAAGTAATTGAGCAAAAGGTCAGGGTTCTTCTAAAAGAAGGAAGGTTGATCTGAAATTCGGTATCATGAGCGAAAGTACTCCTCTTCGGTACTTTTTCGATCATGATACCGAATCTCAACGAAGTGCATCAGACGATGAAAATGATTTCAAAAAACTGCAACCTCCAGAAATTTACAAATTTTTCTATTTGTATAGATAAATTGTTTTAAGCAATGTAGAATTTGTCCAGCAACAAAAAATAGAAAGACTAGTTACACTTTGTAAGATGTCTTTGTACAGTCAATATGTCTAGAATGTTCTGAGCCACTGTGTAAATACTGCTGTCAAAATTGAGTTATTATTTCTAATGCCAATCTCCATAAATAAAGCTTATAATGTGTCAAATGATATCTTGTATATAAAGTTAAGTGTGTACAATCAGTGAACAAGAAATAATTAGTGTATGTTAATTATCGTGCGATTATAAGTCTTTTTAACTAAACTGCGCTAAAATATGTAGGTTTTATGTACTACAGTTTTCAATTAGTAAAACTACGTTTACCCTACTAGGCACAGGCAATCAGAATATTCAAAAACAATTTTCATAAAGTAAATGCAAGATAAATTGTTAAACCACACAATAAATCACACTTAGACATTTCGTACCTGTGAGCTACAACGACAGTAGTATTGTGACAGATATTGCAGGACGGTAATTGAAATAGTTGTTAATAAATACTGAATCATCCATCGTTAATCTCTGTATTGTATACAAACAAGAACCTAAATGACATCTGTGCGAGTGTTGTCAGTTTATATTACGATATCAGGCTGTCTGGTGTAAACAAACATAGGTCCAAGCCAAACAAAGATAAAGGTTCGCACTCCACAAGTACTCTCGTGGACGAAGGCCCGAAAAACTAACTTTCTGCATTCTATCTTTTCCATCCCTTTCTCTCATTTACATACGGCGTAAACGTAAATTTATGGTATTCTCCCAACGTCAAAATGGTCGTATAAAGACGGAATCATTTGTTTATATTCTCGACTTTAGCCGCTGGTAGTCTATGTTTTATTTTATTAATATGTTTATTGAATACATTGGTATTAACATTTAGTGAATATATATATGGCGTAGGGCATATTAAGTGTTACATCTGTTAATATATGTGTTGCAGACTAGTGTTAACATGTTTGCAATGTTACCAAATTGTAACAATATACAGCAAATAGTCACTTTTAGATTCTTAAAATCGGATAGAGATGCTATGACTATTAATTTGAAAAGCAAGTTAAGTTAAAAAAATAAATACTTAATCGATCCTATAGTATCTAAGAGCCTCAAGGGAAAAGTATGAGATGCATTGACCGGAACATTAAGATAAGTTTGGTGTGCCATCAAGTAAACAAACACGTCAGAATGGCTTTCGGAGTGTCGGCTGTTTATGTTTACATATTACAATTGTGTCTGTAAATATTTATCATAGTTCTCTCCAAGATAAGGTCGCGAATCCACAGCTGTATGTCCTTTCCAGCGAAACAACAGTTATGTTCAAAGGAATTGACATATGTAATATAAGGGGAGTGGTACAGTCTCAAAAACTACCGAGTGTCAATTTTTATGAGATTTTTTTAATATTATTATTTTATATTTATATGCTAATAACTTCAAGAAATAATTCCGTTCTTGACGATAACATTTGCGTGTTTGCAAACACAAATACCAGTAACCCCATAATTGTTTATAAAGTTTTATGAAAGCATGCTAAAATAGCATGTTTACAAATTCCTGAAGTACTTACTTCGAGGACTCTAATGAAACACTTGGCAACAATATCTCAACTCTTCCAAATGAATGACCAAGGTATTAAAGAACTAGCGTTTCTTATAGGTCATACAACATAATTTTTGTATCAATAATAACATTATATTAATTTTTTTCATCCAAAATATTTAAAAATAGTTTAAAAAATATAAATAATGTAACAAAGATAGAACACGTGGATATATACACACATTCTATGACCATAAGAGCAAAACATTTTAAGTACTTATTTAAGGATACATGTATCACAGGTGTTAATATGTTAATTAAACTAGAAAGCAGTTCAGGCGGTTTAAGCAATGGTAAATATTTAAAATTCTTTATTTCTACATCTCTGAAGATTATATGTCAGGATATAGTTCTTCCCAATGTATATTGCAGTGTAGCTAGAATCAAAACGTTTTCGGTAAGCAATGTAATAAATCTATTATGTTTATCCTCGATATTCTAGTCCCAAGAGTAACTTTAATGTCTATGAGATATTCACTCACTTTAGAGTTGCATGAAAAACTGTTTCAAGTACGGTGATCATTGGTACGGAAACAAATACAGTAGTGCATGGATAATTCGAGGTAGATGGGACCGAGACACCGTCGGATTACCGAAAACTTGGATTACACGGAAATAGCTTCCTGTAGGCCCTACACTAGAAAAAAACAGGAGTTCCAATGAACCCTAATACTATAATTAAGAATGCACAAAATACGTAGCTTTATTGATTACAGTATATACATAAATTAATGTTGCTTGGCTCTTCAAGACTACTGTACTGATTCTTGCTTGCGGGGATACCATACGATATAAATACCATACTAAGTGTCGGCAATTATAGCTAAAAAAAGGCCGATACCCGTTGTGTTCTTTATCAGGACGCCCAATGTTTTGATCGTAGATAGTCTTTTTGTTCGCCTACCATAAAAATAAAACGAAGTACCATGAAGTATAGTGAAAAATTACCGTGATCATCGGTAGTAAATATTTATGATTATCAACGTCTAAAGATTGACTACAAAACGTTTTATAAGCTCTTGGTTAGGGTTGCTTAACTGAAGTAATTTTCTATGAACGAAAAATAGAGAATACTCAAATTGAAATATTAAGTTTGTAATTAGGAGTTATTTATTAACTGGTATTGCTAGTGGTAGGATTCGTAAAATATATAAACAAAAGAGACAGTTTTGAGAAGTGATTGAGTATTAGCAGACTTTGTCTTGAGATCAGACACAGCCGAACGAACTAAATTCATTCTGATACTAACTATAAAAATGTATTTAACATGTCGACCGAAGAACGGAGAGATTTTTTAAAGTGAAAAAAAATCTACAAAACAGTCATTATCTTTTACGTCTTGTTTTTTTAACAAGAAATACCATCATAGTGACTAATTTCATTATGTTACTCTGCATAACGCTATTTTACAGCTAGTTTTTGAAGACTGGTTCCTCAGCTATATTCGTCAAAATATTTGTAAAGTTTTTCACCATAATAATAATAAATCAAATTGTAGATACCAGGAGGGATACGGCTAAAGATAGAATTAAAGAAGAAGATTAAAATATACTTAAAACTTATCAGATATATTTTCAGGTGCATTCAACCTGTCTTGATGAAAGTAACATCACAATCAAGGTGAAATGTCATCCTTTAGGAACATATCTAAGGGAGGAATTAAATAAATTTTTTAACCTGGCAACAACGACTACCAGGAAAATTTAATGAATGTAGTTAAAGAGAAACTTTTAGAAAAAATAGGTCTTTACTCAAACACAATTGTACCTATAATAACTTATGACAAATCAAATATGGTGGATAAATAAAATAGATGTATTACATTGCTTACCGAAATCGTTTTTCACCCTGATGCCTAGCTACAATGCAATATACATTGGGAAGAACTATATCCTTACATAATATTATATTCTTTAGAGATCTAGAAGTAAAGAAGTATATTTACCATTGCCTAAACCGCCTGAACTGCACTCTAGTTTTATTGGCACAAAACCACCTATGATACATGAATCCTTGAATAAATACCTAAAATGTTTTGCCCTTATCTTGGTGAAATGTTTATACTGATTGGTATTGGCACTAAAATGTCATATCTTCGTGAAAATTTTACTCCTTGTTAGAATACTATATGCACCCTTTTAAAGCATATGCTCACAGAAAAATAAAACAGTTTTTTTGTTACATTTGGCTGTCGTAAGTACAGAAATACTATTATTTCAATGTTTAATTTTTTTATCCGAAAATGGTAATTTGTGCTCGTTTGAACCTATAAATATAGATGTGTTCTATAGGCCTACGTGAACAAGAAATTAACATTAGATGGAATTCGACCAAATAAAAGCCTTCTTTTATTTACAATGTACAATATAGGTAGATTTTTCTGGTTACCTACCTGAGGTAAAGGTGATACAATATTTGTTGTTTTTCTACTATAGGCCTAACTTTAAAAACTTACAGTAAATAAACTTTATGCCAACCCTTTACTTATCCTTTATTATTTTTTTACAAGCAGTAAAAACTTATTATTGAAAATTATTATTGAAATTGTTTTAATACACTGAAGAAGAAATGTTGAAGAAAATTCGATGTATTAGTCTAAAAATTCTGCAAAATCGTTTTTAAACTGCAAACACTCTTAAAAGATTGTAACACGAAAGAAATAGAATTTAAAAATTGTGGCAAAAAGCTCAATGAGATAAAATAAATTAAATGAGAATAAATGTATTTTCGTAAAGTAAGGATATAGGAGAAGTTAGTGTACTAACTCTAAGACTGATAATTAAATGAGAAATTCAGAAGAAAAAAATTGAATTCGTGCTTGGCCTTTATTCCGTGCAGTGCACGCTTGGAAATCTAGGTTGAATATTGTTAAAGATGAAACCGTTCATTTATTTGCAGATCTATTGAGGGTTTTGAAAACATGTAACCAAACCAGATGATCGATGGATACCGGTCTACACCTAACCTGCTGATATTCACAATACAATCGTCTACATGCACTCCCGTATTTGTGTTACCATGACACTATGTTTACTGACAGAACTGGAGAACTATTTCTAAAACTCGACAGAGCACTGAAAACCTTCAATGGGGCGGGGAAATTTTAAAATAGCAACCTAGCGGCGGTGGATTTACCCGTAAGGCATAGATTTAGCAAGTGTCTCCCTTTTTTACCAAACATACGTCAAAGAGAGTAATACCTTTTATAAGACAGTGCCGTGTGTACTAACCTAAATAGACAAAATGACTTAAATTGAGGGTTTAAATTTATTTGTGGACATTTGTTTTTATTAAAAACAATAAATTTGTTAAGTTTCATTTCGTTAATTCATATTAAAAATAACAACAAATAATAGAATTGTAACAATCAATGTGACAATTTCTAAGACAACTATGTACTATTGTAGCCGAAACGAAACTGATTGTAAAGAGATGTCCCGTGTGGTTGTATGTTGAAAGTAGATGGAGAAATGGCGGTATAAATTTCACATTGTAACACGTGACCAATTAGCGCCTGGGATCGAACCCGTCATGAACGTGTTTGTATAATGTTTATTTTCGATCTCTGAAGGATGAACACATCATTCAGTATTATCAGTTTTAATCGTGTGACAGGGACCATGATAGTTACTTCATGATAGTATCTATTTACTTCAGCTAGTTCATTCCCTCCAAAAGATAAAAATACCAAAATAAAATCTTATTTGGTTGAATCTTTCACTTTACAAGTCATAATATTCTACCTCTATTTTACCTTCTCTTCTCACAATTAGGTCTATACTCCAATTCATCATTTGCTACTCCCATAGAGAATCACCCGTATATCCCCATTGACGATCGATAACGGTAAAAGGCTCAGCACCATTAAAACTCCCCGAGTGATCATTATATATATATTTTTTTTTGCCTTCTGACAATTTTACCCCAAATTAGCAATTTTCTACTCTCGTAGAGCAACACCCGAGCATCCCTGTTTAATAATGTAGACAGTATTGGACTCAGCACCCTCCAAAACACTACGATTGATCAATTTCTAGTTTTTTTTTGCCTTCTCACAATTATACCCCCAATTCATCATTTGCTACTCTCATAGAGGGTCACCCGTGTATCCTCATTGACGTTCGATTATGGTAAACGACTCAGCACCATTAAAGCCCACCCGAATGATCATTTTCAATTGTTTTTTTGCCTTCTGACAATTTTACCCTAATTTACCCATTTTCTACCCCCTTAAAGCCACACCAGTGCATTCCCGATTAATATGGAAGACGGTATTGGACTCACCGACCTAAAAATCACTACGTTTGATCATACTCTAGCTTTGTCTTGCGTTTTCAGATTTATACTCCAATTCATCATTTGCTACTCCCATAGAGGATCACCTATGTATCCCCATTGGCTTTCGATAACGGTAAAAGACTCAGCACCTTTAAAACACCCGAGTGATCATTTTCCATTGTTTTTTTGTCTTCTGAAAATTTTACCCCAATTCATCCACTTTCTACTCCCGTAGAGCCACACCCGTGCATCCCATTATAATATTGAAGGCGGTATTCTACTCAGAACCCTCCAAAACACTACGATTTATCATATTCTAGCTTTGTTTTGCCATGTCACAATTAATTATACTCCATTTCATCATTTGCTACTCCCATAGAGGGTCACCCGCGTATCCCCATTGACGTTCGATAACGGTGAAAGACTCAGTACCATTAAAACCCACCCGAATGATCATTTTCAATTGTTTTTTTGCCTTCTGACAATTGTACCACAATTCTACCCCTTTTCTACTCCCGTAGAGCCACATCCGTGCATTCCCGATTAATATGGAAGACGGTATTGGACTCAGCTACCTCCAAAACACTACGATTGATCATATTCTAGCTTTGTTTTGCCTTATCACATTTATACTCCAATTCATCATTTGCTACTCCCATAGAGGATCACCTGTGTATCCCCATTACGTTCGATAACGGTAAAAGACTCAGCACCATTAAAACCCTCCGACTAATCATTTTCTAGTTTTTTTTTTGCCTTTTGTCATTTTGACCCCAAGTCAAAATCCTCCTTTATAACTCCTATAGAGCCCCACCCGTTCATCCCCGTTTAATTTTGTTCACAGTAGTGAACTCAGCATCCTTAAAAACATCCCAATTGATTATTTCCTAGCTTTTTTTTTGTTCCGATATTTTACCCTAATTGATCCTTTTGCTACTCCTGTAGAGGCACACACTTGTATTCCCGTCAGCTTTCGATAGTTGTACACGTTTATGAAAACTAACAACTAAGACTTATGTGAGTTGAGTAAATAATTGGCCAGCTGAAATGAAGAAGGGCCATACTAATGTTTGTGTTTTTACCGTGATTACACACAGGTGTCTTAGAGTCTAAACATTTGACTAGTCAGATAGTAGCACCATACTGGCAACACTGTTGGTTCTCGTATCGTTAGTAGCGTGGGAATAATATACACATCGGCTGCCATATTGTTATTAGACTGAATGAAAATATACACTGGCTGCCATATTGATGCCTAAATGAAATGCTGCCGTATTGATAGTACTTCAGTCAATTTTGTATTTTTATGATTTTATAAAATTAAAGTATATGGAGTAGTATCATGTTTATTAGAAATAAATTATACACGACGAAAAACATTTATACTCCACTCTTTCAAGTGGCTGCCATATGGTTGCAAAATGAAATGCTGTCATATTGATATCGGGATGTATATATATATATATAAATATATATATATATATATATATATATATATTTATATTTATTTATATATGGTGATATGCTTTCTTGTAATAGTTAATAAATTAAAAATA
>JBAIZL010000002.1:28045481-28122981 GCA_036971475.1 Prosapia bicincta
AAGGACAAATGGAACTGCGCAGTTGCAGGTTTAGTAGTGTCATGCTCGTCATTGTTCATCGATATTGTTCGGCGGAAGTGATAATCAGGTGTAGGGCAAACAATAATTGAGAGTAAGGCTCATTGTAGTATTGCAATCATAGAATAGTTTATATCAACTTTAATAAGCTCAGTGTATTGTTAAAATTGTTTATATTTTGAGCAAACATGATTTTTCTCTCTTTATTGTGAAGAAAATCTAATTGTAGTATTAAAGAAGTAACAGATGAATATACAATGTGCTCTCTGACAGATCTAATTACCTGTGTCTCTATCGGCAAAAACGATAAACGAAATTAGAATTGCATTAATTTTAAATCATTCGTTTATTTTTAAAATAAATTAATAAATAAAATTTAGTAAAGAGTAATAAATAATCAACAATTAATAATTTTTAAATCAATGAAATATTCTATTCTCAAAACATCATCAATTTTCTTCTTTTTCTGTTCTACTGTTCCAAATTTTAAAGCTGAGTCTTGTACTCAACTGTTTCGAATGTTTTGAGATGCTGGAATCTGTTTATGATTCTTGTGTCGTTTTGGGGTGCTTTCGGCTGTTTGGGATACTTGTAGATGTCCGTGGTTCTTTTAATAATTTGGGATGCTTACAGCTGTTTGGGATGCTTGCATCTGATTGGTATGGTTTCAACTGTATGGATATTCTTGCAGCTATTTGGGATGTTGGCTATTGTATGAGATGTTTGCAGCTGTTTGGTATGCTTGCAGCTGATTGGTATGGTTTCAACTATAAGGATATTCTTGCAGCTATCTGGGATGTTGGCAATTGTATGAGATGTTTGCATCTGTTTGGTATGCTTGCGGCTGATTGGTATGGTTTCAACTGGATGGATATTCTTGCAGCTATTTGGGATGTTGGCAATTGTATGAGAGGTTTGCAGCTGTTTGGTATGCTTGCAGCTGATTGGTATGGTTTAACCTGTATGGATATTCTTGCAGCTATTTGGGATGTTGGCTATTGTATGAGATGTTTGCAGCTGTTTGGTATGCTTGCAGCTGATTGGTAGGGTTTCAACTGTATGGATATTCTTGCAGCTATTTGGGATGTTGGCAATTGTATGAGATGTTTGCATCTGTTTGGTATACTTGCGGCTGATTGGTAGGGTTTCAACTGTATGGATATTCTTGCAGCTATTTGGGATGTTGGCAATTGTATGAGATGTTTGGATCTGTTTGGTATGCTTGCAGCTGATTGGTAGGGTTTCAACTGTATGGATATTCTTGCAGCTATTTGGAATGTTGGCAACTGTATAAGATGTTTGCAGCTGTTTGGTATGCTTGCAGCTGATTGGTATGGTTTCAACTATATGGATATTCTTGCAGCTGTTTGGGATGTTGGCTATTGTATGAGATGTTTGCAGCTGTTTAGTATGCTTGCAGCTGATTGGTATGGTTTCAACTATATGGATATTCTTGCAGCTGTTTGGGATGTTGGCTATTGTATGAGATGTTTGCAGCTGTTTAGTATGCTTGCAGCTGATTGGTATGGTTTCAACTATATGGATATTCTTGCAGCTGTTTGGGATGTTGGCAATTGTATGAGATGTTTGCAGCTGTTTAGTATGCTTGCAGCTGATTGGTATGGTTTCAACTATATGGATATTCTTGCAGCTGTTTGGGATGTTGGCTATTGTATGAGATGTTTGCAGCTGTTTAGTATGCTTGCAGCTGATTGGTATGGTTTCAACTATATGGATATTCTTGCAGCTGTTTGGGATGTTGGCTATTGTATGAGATGTTTGCAGCTGTTTAGTATGCTTGCAGCTGATTGGTATGGTTTCAACTATATGGATATTCTTGCAGCTGTTTGGGATGTTGGCTATTGTATGAGATGTTTGCAGCTGTTTAGTATGCTTGCAGCTGATTGGTATGGTTTCAACTATATGGATATTCTTGCAGCTGTTTGGTATGTTGGCAATTGTATGAGATGTTTGCAGCTGTTTAGTATGCTTGCAGCTGATTGGTATGGTTTCAAATATATGGATATTCTTGCAGCTGTTTGGGATGTTGGCTATTGTATGAGATGTTTGCAGCTGTTTAGTATGCTTGCAGCTGATTGGTATGGTTTCAACTATATGGATATTCTTGCAGCTGTCTGGGATGTTGGATATTGTATGAGATGTTTGCAGCTGTTTGGTATGCTTGCAGCTGATTGGTATGGTTTCAACTGTATAGATATTCTTGCAGCTATCTGGGATGTTGGCTATTGTATGAGATGTTTGCAGCTGTTTGGTATGCTTGCAGCTGATTGGTATGGTTTCAACTATATGGATATTCTTGCAGCTATCTGGGATGTTGGCTATTGTATGAGATGTTTGCAACTGTCTGGGATACTTGAAACTACTTGAATGCTTTACCTGTGTAACGGTAACGAATTACTATTTTTTTAGTCATCTATTTTATCCGAAAATAAATCAATATAAACTTCAAACTCAGCCAAATAAATAGAAATAACGTAATGATATTCCTTACATTCTCTTCTTCAATAATTGCTCTTTAACGTCTTTACTAATCATGCCAATGGACAAGTTGAAGCCTAACCTTTCCTGTGTAGTTTTCCCACT
Organism: Prosapia bicincta; assembly: GCA_036971475.1. Classification (NCBI taxonomy): domain Eukaryota; kingdom Metazoa; phylum Arthropoda; class Insecta; order Hemiptera; family Cercopidae; genus Prosapia; species Prosapia bicincta. The sequence continues at coordinate 28,048,104 of JBAIZL010000002.1, forward strand.
TCCATGTATCACACTAACGTGTTCCACGGTGATTCAAAAATGCTAGAACAATTAAAATGTAGGGCTTAACTAAGATTTATAAAACGAACAAGTAACGGACTTATTACTACCAGGCAAGGGATCCTCAGAGGTTGGACAGTCACTCAATTTGATAATTTTGATCACTTACTAGTGCCAAACACGAACAGCTCCCAGTAGCCAACATGTGTGTGGTTGCGCGCACGCGCCCACGTTGGTTTGTTTTTAAAATAATTATAAATACAAGTAAAATATCAAAATTTACGTTAAAATTTAAGTTTTTCATATTCCATCATTAAAATAAATGCATGAAAGGTTAGATTGAGTTACATATGCTTGTTAGTACAGTACTTGCTAAATGTTAATTTTTACTGCTTTTGACAATAATTAAGTTATTTAATCCAAAGCTTAGGATCCGAATTTCAAATGTAAAATTAGCATGTTGTTATAAAACCAAATGTGCCGTTAAAAAAATATTTCATGGAGGTCGATTAAAAGACCAGATTTAAATAGGTTGTTATTTCTATCGCAACACGGAACCAGGACTCAGCAGGGCCGACAATCCAACTACTTTTATAAATTATAATTCATTTATTCTAGATCTTTCGGTTCTGATAAACTACGAGACTCATTACCAAAGAACCATCGCCCTCAAAATGGTACTAGTAAATTTATTAAGTATATATTATTTAAGTAATTACAGCAAAATACGTTACGTGGCACCTTATAGGCTGGCACCTTATAGTCCGGCACTTTCACTAATCCGACGTCCCTGTATCTACAGTATAAACATAAAAGTTAGGGAACAGGAAAGTTTAGGTCCATTTGGCAATGTCAAGGGTAAAATCTGTCCGCCATTTCGTATAATTTCAGTCTTTGTCTAAAGCTTCTGTCAAACAGCTGTGTTATTTTTTATTGCAATAAAATATTATTTTCTACATATTAACGTACAAGAATGCGAACTAACATTTATTAGTGCGTTTTTGTAATGAAAATTATTATTTTTTAATATTTTGTTTCTAAGCGTATATATCAGTGATATAAAAGTTGCGAAACGTCCCATTGCAATATTTTTTGTCTAAACGTTCCAGGTCTGAAAGTATTTCATCACTTTTGGTTTATACCAAATCACCGATTATATTAAGGGGTGAATATGTGTATAAAGTAGAAAAAGATATTTATAATTTAGTTTTCGATTCCAATTAAAAACTGCGTGAATACAAACAAGTAAAAAAAAAAATCATTTCACAATTTATAAATAAAGAATAAAAGAATAATGTAAATAATTCGTTCCAACAGTCAATTCATACGTCCAGTCGATGAAGAGAAGACAGTTGGTTTGTGCGAGTCTTAACTCAAGCAGAGAACACACTTCCGGTAGTCCGGAATCTCAATAATTCGGCGAGGTACCGGATTAGAGCGATGTTACTGTGTTATGTTTATTTATCTGTTAACACCTATGAACTGAGGCTAAGCACACTAGCATTATGAAAGCATACCGGAGAGTTTGTAACGTGATTTACAATTTATTAAAATATACTATATAGATTTAAAAATCTAGATTTAGGTAGAGTTTAAATTTGTTGCTGTAAACTCTCTGCAAAGACAAGCTACTTTTAATGTATGTTTAATATAGAAATAATTTCTTCAAAGCAATGCTAAAACTTTGTTATGAAAAACAACTGAAATAATAATAATTTACTAAAATGTTATTAACAGGAAAGTCTAAGCACAAGTTTGGGTGTGATGTTATTAATGTGTCATATAAAATGAGCTAGGACCAACAACACCAAAGCAACTCAAGGGTGCCTTAGCTGGCAGAATAATATTTAACTGTAAGTGGTGAATAGCATTGTATTAAGAATTTTTTAATTCTCCCCGAACCTCCCCAGAAAGGTCCTACAATTTCTTTTTGTCCACACTATAGGAATAAATAAATAATAATAATAAGTAAAGGAAATAATCAAAACAATTTTAACATAAATTCATTTCGTAACAGATTATATAATAAAAACGAATTGACTTGTGTCACTTAAATAGCTTAGGTTATATATATATAATTATAGCAATCTGTTACAACTTTTGTCAAGTCATACTATATTCAGTCTTTATACATACATACATACATATATATATATATATATATATATATATATATATATAATTATAGCAATCTATTACAACTTTTGTCAAGTCATACTATATTCAGTCTTTATACATACATACATACATATATATATATATATATATATATATATATATATATATATATATATATTGTAACAGTCAGCCCTTTTTTGTTAATTGCTGATTACCAACATAATTAATTACTTACGAGGTCTCTAGTTCTAACGTCATAGCTCAGGCAGGTACTGTCTGTCTATGGCGGTCTTCTTATCTTGAAGGTAGAACTAGGTTACTTGTGAAATAAGAATTGAAAATTTGTAAAATACAAAGTTAAACAATTTATTAATAAATGACAAATTACAAAGGAACAAATGACTCCAATGTGTCGAGTAATTAACTCTTAATTACTGCTAACTATTCCACACATATTTTAATTACTTATTAACTTTTCAAATTTATATATACCGAGAAGGTAGTAACTTAAGTTTTCCAATTTAATTTTAGAAGTGAATATTCAAAGGACAATTTCTACCGTTCCATGTGTTAACGGTTTATCAATTAAAATTCAAGTTAGTTAACATTAAAATACATTTTCTTTATTATTATCTAAATCGTACCTGATTGTGCACATTACTTGTAAAACACTATAACATATACCATTAAACACTGCACATGGCTTTTGTGCACTTAACACTTAATACACGTCGCTCATTAGCAATCAGCGCTATTAAATATAAATGATATAAACTTTTACTTATTTGAAACCCATAAATAATCGCATCTGTTTTCTTCTTTAGTTGCGTTAATAAAATTTAGTATCGGTCTTGACATCTAAAATTTTGAATACCGGAAGTTTACTAATTTCTAAGTTATGTCCGAAAATGCCATTGAGTCCGTTTCGTTTAAAGACTTTTAGTGAAGTGGAGTCGTTGCAAGGACGCGCTAACTGAATTTCCCACCCTTACTTATTATTTTGAATTTTTTGATTGGTGCTTCAGATCAGGTGATATCAGACCATATTTACGTCATATGGCGTGACATGCCTAATTGTTTTAAGTTACTAACTCGTACGATATTTTTCTATTTCGCCCGCTGGGAGTGCTCACCACCTACGCTAGCTTCACAATGTGCACCAAGAAAACAAAAATTTTCTTTTATATTGGGATGATATAATTATTAAATTAAACCCTAATATATAAATGAATTTATATGTACCACCTTATTTTAAAGAGTGTTACAATATATATATATTAAAACAACATAGGTTATTCAAATACAAGAATGTTTATTAATTTGTATTCAAATCTTTTCGTTGGTAAACAGTACCAACATCATCAGAAATCAATGAATATATATATATATATATATATATATATATATATATATATATACAATATTTATATACGTATGAGTATGCGCACACGCGCATGTGTGTGTGTATCTGTGTGTAAAAGAATTTAGAAATGTATGTGAAGAAATGTTTAACCTGTGACTTGACATACGTCTCAGCAAAGCTCATCATAGTCTCGAGAGACTTCTGGTAATTCGTTTTAGAGTAGTAGGCCTAATCGACAAAGCAATCAATATATTTCTCTCACTTTAACTATAGCCTATACTCCGTCCATGGCTCGGGAAATGCCATTATTCCCAATTCCTTTTGATGAGGGCTATCTAATTCTTGTTCAAGGAACAGCACAGGAAATTAACTCTTCCACCAGTAAATATACACCAACAGAGCTAAAAGCAACAGAGAACCAATTTGTCAAAAATCAGTTACATGATAAAATCATTAAATACAGAAAAGTAGGGTTAGGTTACATTTGTTTTCTATCACAGAATTACTACTTTTGAAACGTTTATACCATGGTTAATATGCAATGACTGAGATTTGTTTTTTTCCAATACTGCTTCCCTCAAAGAAAACTAATACAAAAACATGATTTACAAAGTTTTCTACCCCAATCAACCTAATCTATTCCCCCCCCCCACACAGCCAGTGAGGTCGGATACGTATTTGAACCCAAAATTAAAATATAAAATGTGCACATTTGTTTAATAAGCTCGACACTAACAATAGCAAACATTACTATCAAAAGGCAAATATTGTACGAAAATCTACGATTTTAAAGTACTTTTTTAAAAAAATTTAGGAGTGACTATTTATGTTTTATATTGGTATAAAATGAAACATATTTTCATTCTATTATATATGTTTTATAAGTCATACATCAAAATAAACCTTAACTGTTTGTTTTTTAAATTAAAAAATGATAAAATACAGTATGTTTAAAGATAAAAAATAATATCAAAACTCACAACAAACATACCCAAGAGTAAAAACAAAATCTATTCCTTTGCACAAACTTTCTTACAAAAACGATCATAATTTTAAAATTATTTTGAAAATGCTTGCTTTTTAGACATAGCTTTTTACATTTGTTTTCGTTTTTGCTTTTAGAGCAGTCACAAGTACGTTTTTTTGAAGTTATCTAAGTTAAAAATACTCTACGGTCTGTTGTTATCTACTACTCAAAATAAAACGTCATATTTATCTAATTTGGTTTGGACGCCGTTTTTATTAGGCGGTATACGTGTTAGCATTGGCTAGTTAATAAATATCAGTGCATTAGTGATTATTACTTGATGTAGATATTCAGAATTGTATTTTTATGTAAGTTGTTGGGTTGATGAAGTTGTAAACCAATGTTTACATACAAACTTGAGAATTAATTTAATTACATACACTGTTTGGTTTGATGTTAAAATATTAATAATATTATAGTTTATCTAATGAGCAAGATCATGTATTAATGGATATTGTTGTATTTTAGTACTTTTTAAAAATAATTCTAAAAAAATATTATCAAAATAAAAAAAAAATAAGCAAGATTTTCTATTTTTATTTCCACTTTGAGCAAATCTAAATTGCTTGATTCAAAGAACTCGTTTCTGATTTTATTATTGGTTATCTGAAACCAATCTTTTCTACAAATCTAATATTATTTACCTAAATTAACCAAATTTAAATTATTTAGTTTTTTGGTAATCAAAATTCATATATAAAAACTGTTTTCCTTCACTTCTGAGCAACGGCGTGAATCAACAATAATAAAAACAAATGTTTCAGCAACGATGATTAAAGTTTTTTTTATTTCCACGTAAACGTCCACTGCATCTGAAATGTCCGACGCGGCAAAATCAAATGGCCGTCAGAATAGGTAGACGCGGTCAGTTTGTCAGGTTCATTAAGGAACACTATTTAAATAGTTTATTTATAAAATGGAAAATAAACCCCTAAATTTTATTCTTTGCAAAACGTTTTATAATTGGTTTAAAATGATTTTTGTATGAAATATCCGATGGACTTTTTACGGTTTTTTGGCCTTTACACAAGTGTATAATTCTTTATAGATTTAATGCGTTTATAAAATAATTTTAAATTACAAATTATAATGATATTTAATAAAAATATTATTTATTTAAGAAATTTGTTTTTATTTCCACTGTTATAACTGTTCTAATTTTAAAGGCAAACAAATAATAAAAAAAACAAAAGATTTTCAGTGTGAACTAATAGAAAGTTACTAAATTGTATGGTTGCTACCCTAAGCCAACAAAAGTGATCCATCAATTAACTAGGAGTAACTCCCTTGGGCTATGTTGTGAGATGATTAAATTTGCAGCTTTCATTGATTACTCTCTGGCTTGTCTTCTGACCACGTATTCGAGACTTTATAAGAAGGGAGGTCCTGGGCGTGATGCAGAAATATTCCATTACTACAAATGTGCATAGGCCTAACCTATCTACACATAATTTGATTTGGTTGTCTTTCAGTTTATATACACTTAACTCAGTTCACATTTATACTTTCATAATTATAATTATACACTTTTGAAATTGTGCTGGGGTAATAAAAACAAACAAAACTTTACAAACTTTATGAAATATATACCTCGAATTATAAAAAACTAACCATTCTAAAGGATAACATACACAATTGAACATGAAACGTCTTATATGCATTAAAATGCGACATGTCCAATTCCACCCACTTGCGAAGCAATTAAACATTGTAGCAAAAATGACGCTGTGAAAAAAAATGTGGACATTAATAAAGTCCGGATTATTTATATACGCCTTTATTATAACTATACGTTTGGTGGAAATTTAATAGAGTAGAATGTTATACAATTATTTTTTAAAATATTAAAATATTTTTCAGTTATAACGAAACATAATTGTTACGCAACAATGAATGAAAACAATCCTTTGTTTCCATGAAAACGTACACCGCTTTTACCATCAAAGTAAAACATACACACTTAGTTATAGGCCTACATGAAACGTCTTGATAGACAATTTTCTGTATATAACCGGATTCATACAGTTAGTTTTTTTGTTATTAGTCAGGGTCGAATTTAAAGTTTTTTTGTTTGGAGCATATAATATCATAATGTGGAACCAGTAACTTTGTGAACAGGTTTTCTGGAGAACAACAAATATCAGATCTAAATATCAGATATAAGAATGGATTAAATCATTCTTTGTACATTTTGTCTTGAACTTAAATTCTTTGATCTGACAAAGGGGAAAGAATAAGGGAAGGTTGAGAGTGAGTTCCGGTGTGGGTGTATAAAGTGTTCTATAGTAGATAAGTATCTACTAGCAAATAAACATTATTGTTTCGGTTTGGAGCGAGTTCCTTCGCGTAGAGGTTAGAGTACTGACATTTATGTATTTGTTACGTTTCCCTTCGTTACTATCCTTACATTACAGACCTTGGAAATGTCATTAGTGGAGACAGTTCTTAGCAAAATGCTTGATTTCTCAGAATTAACGTATAGTGATAATGGTAACACCCAAATACATTTGTTTTAACGGCACTTGGGAGTGACTTTGAGAAGACATTATAGATTATATTGCCACGTTATAGTTAAAACCATAACTCAAAACTCAAAAGTCATCTATTAATACGCTAATAATTATCCGTTAGAAATATAAATTTATTATAGTGAACTAAATAGAGTATAATTTTTTATTATATTTTCATTAACTATGCACCACAGCAAAGTAGTAGCATTGTGTAACTGTATAAACATAAGTTAAAATAACAGCGTCAAACTGCGATAAAAACTCTAAACCTCCAGTTTAAATAATCTTTATTTAGCGCAGCCTACTCTATATTTGCAAACATTCCCATTTTGATTTTATTTACAAATAATCCTTTTCAATAATTATTTATGAAAAAATGTTTGCCTTCTGAACTGTATGCGCACTTGTACTCAAGTTCTGTCTGTAAGCCCTACTGACAATAGCAGTGGTTTAACAAAGCCTCGAGTAATTATGTATCAACAAACCTCCAGTCAATGACTATTTATGTAAATAAACTGTTTGACTTAACGCTGAGAAATATATGCTGAGCTCTATGATCCGGGTAGCGATAAATAATGAAAAGCATCAAAACAATACGGTAACAATTAATGCATACACGCCTATTCGATAAATGAATGAATCCTACATCAAGTTATTTTATGGTTAGCATTCAGAACCGTTTCTCCCGACGTGTTTATACTGTTCTAATCCGTTGTATATCTGGATCATATTATGCTTTAAAGTATTCCGAAATTAAGCCTCATCGCACCCACACAATCACAACTGTTGACAGTAAATATAGCATGTGATGTGGCCGTCAGGTTGGTAAAACTGGGACATAGGTAGCACTAGGGGTAACGTTGTTTGAAGACGTTTGGAAAGCAGCTATAAAGACGTCTATTGTAGAGAGATAGTTTGAAAAGTGTTTTCATTGTTGTAAAGAAATGGCTAACTTTTTTTCAATCGCATTTTATTAATTGCCTACTGCAGGTTGGACAAATAAACCTTTCTTCTTTATATAACAAGCCACTGAAATACGCCACGTATAATCCACTGAAATACGTGAAACTTCCCCAATGACATAAATTATGGACGTTAGACCTCATCACACTGGTTATACATTTCCCACAAGACTGTTTCTGTATTGCTTCATATCTCTCGTACTTTATTGGGGTGCTACTGCAGTTATATTAGGATCGAGATATGGATTCGCCCTTCTATTTGAGTCGCAGTTAAAGTCTCCGACAAAAATTAGTTCCAGTACAATATCTATATATAGCTTTATATGATCACTAAAAAAATATTCACTTAGCCCACATTAGTTCGTAGGGTTTATATTTACACAGTTGTATAATATTCCCGCGTTTTATTTGCGAGCTTCGTGGCGTGCATAGCACGCATTTAGTGAACATATTGAACAAAAAGTATATTTTTGAAGCCAAATAGCGTTTGTTTCAACTAAAAACAATTTAAATATATTGTGCATAATATAAGTAGATAATTTTAAGTCACAAACTAATATTATATAAATATTTTGGTGTATACGCCACGATCACTACATCATTCTAATAGTGGTAGTACTCTCTAATAATTGTTTAACGCAGTGCTTCCTTCGAATGATAATCCGAGTTTAAATTGATAATTTCCTAATTAATATGGCCTATCTATGTCAAAAACACAGACTAATAAGGATTTCTCAGATTATTGAGGGTGAATATTACTTTAACACTTTAATAGCTTCAGGCCTGATATGTTTAATGAGTGTAAAGGACCTGATTGCATTCTTGCAAATAAGTAAAGCATAAACAAATCTCGTTTGGATTCTCTACTTCGCTTCAGTGCGCAAACTTTACTAAACTTAATATTTTATAGGTTATGTGCGTAATATTTGTATAGTTATTTCTTACTTTTATTATATTACGAGTAAAGTAGACAACAGAAAGAATCCCATAAAAACATTTCGCAATGTGCACTGAAACGTAGGGACTTATTGTATAGTTGCTAACAGAACCGGTCAGAAAAACCTGTCAATTAAGTGACACCCTTACGCCGTGTTGCACTTCCTTTGGGCTGTGATGCGATGATTAAATTTGCAAGTATTGAGGATTAGTTTCTTGACTGTATCTATATTAGATGTTCGGGAGTTGCTCGCATTCAGTAACTTTATGCACGAATATTATATAGACCGACAAATGCCAATTTTTCAATTAAAAGAGAATTTGATTGAGTTTTCAATCAGTTTATACCTTATATAAACTATTATAATCTATATATAATATTGTCTTGCTGTTAAATTACATTTAAAGTTTATTTCAATCGAAACCAATTATCCACCTTAAATATTAATGATTATATACATAAAAACTACTTTGCAAAAACAAAGATAACTTCCGATTTATAATAAACTATTAATTAGGTGTTTTTTTAGCTTTAAAACTTCGAATTATACTTGTATCATATATCTTTGTAATTGTTTTGTAATAACACGATGTTTAAATATTTACAGAAATATTAATAGTATTAATAATAATGAAATATTATTTCCAATTTATGAATTTCAAGAAGTTGCAGGGTGAACGCCTTTGGAAATGTAATACGACAACCCGCAACAAAACTTGGTTAATGGAACGCCGAGCACCTTGAATAGTTGAATGTCGCGTAACTTGGTTAGTTGAACGTCGTACATATTGATTAGTTGAACGTCGCATACCTTGGTCATTTGAATGTTGCGTATTGCAATGAATATGCACAGATGCATACAGAAATATAGTCCAATACAAATAATCCTAGTATCAGTTGCATTCTAATAAATCTTAAAATTGCGTTTACAAAGATTCGAAGCCTTTATTTATAGAATAGACATGTTTCACGTATTAAACTAAATATTCGAAGAAATTGAGTAATTGAAAAACGTGAGAAATTTTGGGATGATAGTTTTAAAACCTAGAAGTTGTAGGAAGTATAGGAATATCACGAACTACACCCCTTTATTTGATTCCATGGAGGTATAGCGTGGACCCCTTGGCCGGGAGAGGGTGCACCATATTTCTCGTCTACTACCACTTCTGAAAACATATTTCCCATTCACAATGTTCTATACACTAACAGCTTCTGCATCCAATATGTCTACACACATTTCAAGATCGTTATTTCATACCGAAGCTAACCGAATTTATCTAACATCGACCTATTATGAAAGTCAGTGTTTTTACAATCCTTATCATGTTTGTAGTAAAGAGTTTTTACTGAACTTCTACCACTCTTCTCCCATACTGCGATCTCTCAAGGCCAAATAAATGGTTATTATTTATTATAATTGTAATAATAACACTGTATGCTTTGGGTAAGTGCACTGTAAAGTTGTGTGCATAATCCTGCAAGGAGAATAATAATACGAGGTACGTATTGGCTAAGAATCCGTCAGTATTCTAATAACAGAACTAAGTTACATACAAAATATATATAACATCCGAAACCTATTCAGTATAACGCATCGGGGAAATCTTGAAGACAGCTCGTTCCACTTTGCATTGCTAATGATGTAGAGTATAAAGTGTAGTTCATGGAGCGTGACGTGTTTATGTTTTAGATGTTAAGCTCCTAAATATTTATGTCTGTGTGCTTGTAGGTTGTGTATTTATCATTATTATTATATTTACTATTGAGTTAGGGAAAACGCGTCTCTGTAGGAAAATGTCTGAAATGATTTAGAGGTAAAGTAATTGTATTGTTTCTCTGCTCAGCAAGAATGTACAGTGTTGCCGCATGTACGGAGTGTCGCTTTGCCGTTATACCTCCTCTATATAATATTGGATAGATAATTTGTACAACAACTTTATTTTTAGATGCTATCCCTACAATTACTTTAATAATTAGATACTCGTTTCCATAGTTACAGTGACAGTTGGAATCTAAAGAGCCCCAACATTAAACTACTAACAAATATTATCAAAATAAATAAATAAAAGGAGTATAAATACCTTATTTTTAAAAATGTAAAGCAGCAAAGTCTCATTAAAACAAGAATATTAGTTTTTTTTCAATTTTTTGGCACATTTCATTCATCTATAAAGGTGTAAGTACACAAAAACCTCTTAACCACAAACTTTCTTTATTTTACCATAATAAATTGTTAAATAGTTTCGAAAGTTAAAAAATTAGTAAACATAAACCTGAGAATTTATTAAATTCTGATAGAGGTCCTAATGAGGACAAATTCCTCATTCAATTTTATATTCATTTGTTAAATAGGATTATGATTTTTATATTAAATTTTGTGTTGGTTATAATTTAAAAAAAATAATTTTAATTATGTATTTATTGTATTTTTAATTTATATTTCAGTAAGTTGACGTAAGATATCTTGCTTTCACTCGATGGGCGTGGCTACGCCTTGTTTAATAGGTGGGGCCGTGGCGGTCGGAGTGGGAGTGACTAGTTCTGTGGATTATAAATAAGGTATTTTTCTAGTGTTAATCAGTCTTTGTACGTTATCCCTCTGAGGATAGTTACTTGGTAACTGAAATGTACATAAGGGTAAAATAAAGAAAGTTTGTGGTTAAGAGGTTTTTGTGTACTTATTAAATTCAACCACAGTATATTCCTAATAAATAGTATAAAGGTGTAGGTGAGGAGGTTTTCACATTGACGGGAGTTGCCTCTGTATAGTGTTATGATATCATCGACGTACCTGTGCCAGTAAATAATGTTGTGTGCGTGTGTATTGTTTGTGAGTATTTTGTTGTTTTCTATGTGTTGTAGAAAGATTTCGCTTAGGACTCTACCGATAGGACTACCCATTGGTAAGTTATCTGGTTGTGAATAGAAGTTTGAGTTCTGGGTGAAATAGTTTTGTTCGGGGATGATTTGGTTTATGATTTCGGTAACGTGGGTTTTAGGTATGTTGTTCTGCATTAATTGGGTTTCTATGATATTGAGAGTTTCGGGTATGGGTATGTTGGTGTACATATTTGTTATGTAGAGTGATAGTAGTGTTGAATTTTGTGGTATGTTTATGTCTTATTTTATTTATGAGATTTGTTCTGTTTTTATGTGTTTGAGTTTATGGATTGTTTGATTATTTTGTCCATGTGTTTTGCTAAAATATGTGCAGGGGCATTCTGGTAGTTGATGATGGCTCGGATGGGAACGTTGGGTTTGTAAAGTTTGAGAAGAAGCCTAGGTGCTTTAGGGTGGATTTGTTTTAGGTGGGATTTTTTGATTTTGTTGATAATGTATTTAGATGTATTAGTTAGTTGTTTGATTGTTCTGTGATATTTCTCTGTTGGGTCTAAATTTAGTTGTACTATGTTATTACTTATTATATAATCATTGATTACTTTTTAATTGAAATGTAAATAAAGTTGAAAACGAAATTCTGTTTGTGATTAAAATGTTTATTTATTTAAATCAAAATATGAGCCCCCAATTTTTTGTAGTCGTTATATATACATATATATATATATATATATATATATATATATATATATATATATATATACAGGTATAAATAAAAATTAACAGTTAATATAAATATACAGGTTATAAAAAAGGTATTATAAATATAAATATATATATATATATATATATATATATATTGTTATACAAACCTAGTGTAATATAAAAAAATTTAAATATGCATATACAACCTTAATACCCATAAACAGTATACAGCATATTTACAAAACATAAAAGAGCTAGTGAAAGTTAGGTGAAGTTCATTCTTTTTTTCATTTGAAAATATTCAATTAATTTTTCTTTTTAAATTCACTTTCCCTTATGTAACCTTACCTATGTAGCGTGCAAAGGTATCAACATATGATTTGTAAGAAATGCAGACCTACTTTATGTTGATCGTAGCTCCTAAGTACATGAACTTCTTAACACTACCTATAGTAAACTGGGGACACAAATGCGATATTCATGCAATAGTTGGAAGTAGGTGTTATATTTATAGAACCTGCATTTACAAATATTGTCTCTATCTTATATTGTATTTTAAAAATAAGAAATTATACCCACGTTTTGTTTCACAAGATCCACCTAATATGATATGTGAGATATAACAAAGGTTAAACACGCCCTTCACCATTCTAACATTTAGAAAAAAATCTGTTTCATTATGAATATATAAATAAAAATTATTTATTACTTTCACATAGTATTCTAATATTGTTTCAAATTTAAAACCAAAGTATTGTACTTTTAAATAAATTCCTTCGATAAGCACTCGTGCGTATGAGTTATAAAATTATAGATTGTATACGTTCTGGCCAGCGAGTGGTTAAATGTATTTTTTAAAAATTTCTAATATATATTTTTAAGAGGTAAAATGATGTAAAGTTATGAATAAAATTGACATAAATTATCTATTAGATGAGTAAAACGTTCTTTGACTAAAAATAGTAAGAAATAAATCTTTATTGTTATAGCAGAAATATGGTAATAGTGCGAGAAATAAGGTTTGTTGAAAAGAGTTCCCTCACGTGATAAACTAATAAATGTAAAAACTAATTTCATGTCGAAGTATTACGAATAAGTGTAATGCAACAATAAAAGTTTAATGGACAATATTAAATAAAAACAACCTCTTACCACAAATTCAACAGTTTTTATTTTAACCTAATGTACATTTCGATTACAAAGTAATCATCTTCAGAGATATTTTACAAATGACTAACTTACAGCTAAACCTATGCGTATTTATAGGCAACGGGATTTCCTTGGCCACTCCCCGTACACTATCCGACCTGTAAAATACCTCTGAAGATGATTACTTTTTAAACGAAATGTACATTAGGTTAAAATAACAATTGTTGAATTTGTGGTAAGAGGTTGTTTTTATTTAATATAAACATTTACGCCCCAGTTGCTTCAAGTTTTTATTTAATGGACAAAAAAACCCTTAAATATAATTTAATAAATCAATAAAGTAATATTAAAATAAAATTTATTGTAAACTGGCATTCGTTTATACAGAAAGCAATAATGGCAAATTCTGTATTTTTTTATCAAACAGCTACAATCAATTTTGCTCAATATATGAGGGATGAAAACACTAAACATGAGGTATTTGGTCATATTTATTTCCCCCATGTAAGAAATGAAGTAGATAAATGATTTACCGTTACAGTAGTTAAACTGAAAAAAAAATTCGAATCCCTTGATAGTAAACGGAAATTATTTTATTTGTTATAAGCGTACGTAAAGTTTATAGAATATTAAATGTTGAAATAAGAAAAGTCGATTATAACTATACAACTACACACTCAGTTACATGAATAAACCATTTACAAAACCTTTACATTTCGCTGGCAAAATTATCATCTTCATAACGTTACAACTGAACTTTTTAACGAGCTCTATCAAATATTGTGCTGTTTGTCATTTTTGTAGTGAATTAATTGAATTGTTGCAATAAGTAAGTACAATATTAAAGCAATGCATTTTAAATGATTTACAAACTGTCTACTGTGGGAGGATAAACCTTGCCTTTAATGAAGAGTCTCAAACAAGAAATATGACCTTAAACGTTTATACATAAATCAAATAAGTGATAATTTAACATTTCTATTTGCTTAATACATGTACATACGAGTTGAATGACGCAAACCATATATCCTACCGAGTCACGTATGTTAGCATCACATGTCAGTGATAAAAGCTTATAAACGGGAATAAAATATAGCTTATCTTTTAATAAAGTGTCAGGAAAATTTCTTACTTGCTTCCTACGTTTTAAATTGCCGTGAAAATGATTTGTGTGTTGCGTGCAGAAATAATACGTTAACTTGAACATGAGAGGGTTTAGAGCGTGGAGACCTGTCTGAGGAGGAAGAAAGATAGGTTTTGGAAAGTTACTTGCAATCCTAAGACCTAGTATCATCCTAGTACATCATTTGCAACATGTAAGATAATGTAAAATCGGGCGAAATTTAAAATACAATTTTGTTTTTGTTTTTAATGCAACATTAGTTTGAAAGTGTACATTTTTAAGAATATTGTTTATTTAAAACCTTTTCTGGAAATTTAAACGTGAACTCTAATGTAACTCATCTTTCTTTAGAACAATTTGGATAGACAACGTGTTTGCCTAAGACAAATTGTTTTATACACCTGCTAATGTAAACATTTCTCCCGGTAAGTATTTTAAAGTATAAATATTATGTGTGAAAAAATATTTAGTTTTATTTAAATAAACACATTTAAATAAATCATTTGTAACATGTTAAATATTTGGCAATAATTAAGAATGTTGCTGAAGTTGGTTTTATTTTAGATATTATGAGGTCGACCGAAATTAAAAGAAAATTTTATTTTAGAAAATGTCACTAGCCAGCGTTTAAATAGGGATTTATTCTAATAATACAGGTAACTAATCCAATTCCCTTTTCTTTAATGTGCAAGGTGTAGACCAAGCATGACACTTTGAGGATCTGCCTGTTGTTATTGCCTTCGCCGTAGACAGGCAGCTGGGTTGAAATTATAGTCACACTGCTTATTCAAACTTTAATTAATGTGCTATTCAAAATTTATTAACAAATGTAAATGTTTGGAAAGTAGGCTATAAAAAGAGGTTATACTTACATTTTTTTTTAATTTAAATATGTTAAACGAGTAAAGTTGACTATTATTCAAGTGTTTACTAAGGTATACTTTAAATTATTACTATTTTTGTAAAATAATTTGATAAAATAAATAAATACACAAAAAGATAACAGTATGCATCAAACCAAATGTTCTTTAATGAAATTATTTGAAAATGTAAGCTTTTTCTGATAATTTAAATCAATATTGTTCAAGGGTTTTAAAGTGTACATTTTTAAGAATATTGTTTAATTAAAACTTTTTTGGAAATTTAAACGTGAACTTTAATGTAATTTACCTTTCTTTAGAACAATTTGGATAACCACTAGTTTGCCTAAGACAAATTGTTTTATACACCTGCTAATGTAAACATTTCTCCCGGTAAGTATTTTAAAGTATAAATATTATGTGTGAAAAAAGATTTAGTTTTATTTAAATAAACACATTAAAAATAACCAGGGGTTCCACATTAGTTACCTATAATTTGTCAATTATAAAACGTTCATTGATTATGTTAAAAACCATCTCGTAGCATCTGGCTTAAATAATGTGGACTTAGTGTGCCTGACAAGGTGTAACTAATGCGTTGGTCAGAGTAACAATATGGCCGCGTTGTAAACTTTAAACTTTAGTTCAGTATTCACGTCTCGTAGGATAACTTTTCACATTAGTTATAAATTTTAATTTGTTTTTATGGCTGTGAACTTGGACTTTACTCCTGTCTCCCACACCGGCCCGAAATCACCCTGTTAGAAACATTTATAAATCGTATTACAATTCTAATAGGCCGCTTATGCATTACAATTATACTAAACAAAACTTGCTCATCTATTTACTACAAACGTCGAGTCCTCACATCAACATTTATAGGCAGCCTTTATCCATATTTTCTGGATTTTTGTTTATTTTCCTCAGGCTTCCTACGGTCTTTTCGTTCCTCCCCTTCTCTTAATTTTTGTTTTTATTGTTATTTAATTTTTTCCTAATTTCTGTTTGTTTTATTTTATTTTTGTTATTTTTATCTCACTTAAGCGCAATTCTATTTGTCGTTTACCGGCCAGCTCTTTCTCTTCTTTCCTTTCCATGATTTAACCACTAAACTAGTACGTAGGAAAGTAACAATCTATCTCCCGTCGTATTTTATTACAACGCCTGTATTCCAAGAGATAGATCTCTCAGGTGAACAAACTCCTGAATTTTCCAAAAGTCAATAAGCCACCGGATAAGCCTTTTTATGTCCTTATCTGGGTTAAGGATCCTTCGAGAGACACTCTGGCTTGAATACTATATTTCAATTCTGCACTAGTGAATCTTAAATTAAATTAAATAATAAACAGCTAATTGGAGAATAATATTTTTTTATTTAAAATTGAAATTTATTAATTATTGAATCTACAGGTTTTCGTTTATTATTATTATCTTCATTAAATTTAATTAATTACATTTAGATACTTTTAGTTATTTTTAAATGGAATTTCTGTAAGTTATTATAGTAAATGCTTATACATTATAACAGTTTTAGCTCTTTCTTTTATTTAGCTATTTGCATTTATTAATAACGAAATTGTTTTAATTTTGGTTTTTCCCAGGTGACCTATTTATTAAATGTTTACTTTTAACTTCTTTATATTTTTAAGTCGCACTTCATATCTGACTTTAATTGCATTCACCAAGTTAATAATAACCCCTAAGTGGGCAAAGTACATTTTTACTGCTATAACCTAACTTTATCTTTTCTGTATTTACACTGATTTTTTTAAAGTACATTTTCTTCCTACGATCTAACACTGTTTTATTTCAGGTTCATTACAATTGCTCATTATATCAAAATTTTTGGAATAGAAAAACCTTCTTCTCAAGCATAAGCCTATAAGTAATTCCCTCCACGCGTTACAACATATTTAATACTCACATACACACAAAATTATTATATCTAAGCCAAAAGGCTATGGATATCTCAAGTTAAGGCGTTTTATTAATATCTGACTATATCATTTATTTATTTATCTATAAAAGTCTTTTTGAAGGCAACCCTATCTAAACATATTCTGGTCTATTTAAAGGATGTAGTCCAGAATAGATTTCATATTTAAAATTTTGAAATAATTTATTTTTCAAATATAGAACAGTATAAAACAAAATTTATATTAAAAGAAAGAATTAAAGATTTGTAAAACCCTGGTAAGATATTGAATTTGGTTACTTCCTTGGAATTGTGGATTGTACGTTCTTTGTTTCTGATAACTGAATACAAATAATTTTAGGCTGCCTCATTTTCTTCCTGGAAATGGATGGTGTTGTGGTTCCGGTATCTTCCGCCCACACTGCAAACACTAATGATGTCTTCACTTCATTCTATTGACTTGAGTTTACAAAACTATAAACCAGGAACGTGTTTCCCGGCGGTCATTCTGAGAGAGTCTGCATAACTGACGCTAACGACTTCGTTTGCCTATCAACATATTTCTTCTCTCTTTTTTTAACCAATTAACCTTCTGTTTCTATGGCAATGACTGGTTGTTTGTACTCAATTTTCTTGTATTTTCATTTATAGCCTTTTTAACCAACCGATAATTACTTTATTAAATTTTCTATTTTTCTTCAGTCAAATTTCACTTTTACATTGGGTCCAATTAATTTATTTTATTTAAGCGTCCTGATAATTCGTTTACGCTTGGGTCAGCCATCTTGTCACGTCTTTACAATACGATCTCGCATCTGTATACATTTAAATTGGCTTTAAAACCCTGATGTGAGACTATGTCTACTATAAAACTTGAGACCTCGTTATAGATGCTACTTTTTAGCCTAAAGTTATGCCAAAACTAGGTTACCAATTAACATTTCAAACTATTTACTAGGCCTAAATATAAATTTCTTGTCAGTTTAATATTACTTCATTTATATTTGTTATTATTGTTGAAATTTATTTAGCTATATTAATATTTTATTGAATTTATTTAACATTGGCTTTCTAGACAATTACCATGTTTCTTGCAATGGTCATTCCGCCCTTTGCAAGCAGTCTTATAACGACTACGGAAATGATAACATATGGACGTAGTTAAAGTCTGAAAGAGGTATTGTGATTTTAATCAAAGAGGCGATTGGTTACTATCATGATTTCTTAGAAAACAAGAAAATGATTTACATTTATACTCTTCTGAAAGATCTATTTTCACTGTAAATTTCTGTTAATAATATCAGGCCTCAGAATTAATTTTTGATTGTCTGAAACGAAATAAAACTACATATCCAGTTTGTTTGCACCTATAATAACAAAAATATAAATTATTTACATATATATTTGAAAAACTTTTAATGTTTTTTCTCACTTCTGAGCAACGGCGGAGACCTGTTATCTAAATATAATTTGGCCACTTCCAACACTATCTTCTAACGATTAGAGTAAAGATGTCGCCGAGAAAAAAAATGTGAAAAGTAATAAAGTCCGGATTATTATAAATATGTTTATTATAAATTGTACTTTTGCTACAATTTATAGGACAAAAATATTTTTCAGTTATGATACAAACAAAGATTTTAGAAATAATGATTCAAAAATCATTTATTTCCATGAAAACGTACACTGTTTTTACCATCAAAGAAAAATAAACACTCTTATGAGCCTACGTGAAAAGTCTTGCTACACCATTGTCTGTATACAGCCGGATTATTACAGCTTAAGTATCGAATATAAAATTTCTTTTGTTCCAAATAAGAAAAGAAGGATGATATAATGATTTAATAGATTATACTAATAACTTTGTGAGCAGGCTTTTCCTGAACGACGACAAAATATAAAGAAATATTTTTTCAGGAATTCACGCAAGTTCCCATTCAAAGGGTCTGTGGTCAAGAGTTGACCTAAAAGTCGATCTAAATATCAGAAATATAAAAATGAATTACGTCATCCTTTGTACATATTGTCCTGGAGTTAAAGTCTTTGCTCTGATAAAGGAAAAAGAAATAAGGAGAGGTTGAAAGTGAATGGTCCGTTGTGGGAATATAAAGTGTCCCATTGTAGAAAAGAATCTACGGACATCACAAATATGAAACTATCTGCTGCACTTAAGGAGAGTAGGTTATGCCTGATGCAAGAGTAGGCATACTGGGAGGAGGTTACGACTGGTTCATATTTTTCCATACTTTTTAAATTCCTTCTATTAACTCACATTCTCCTAATATATACGAGAGTATATATATCGTATCTTGTACAGATTTTCAATCGTTCATACAATACGTTTTTATTCATCCACTCAAATTAAAGTAATGTTTTTAAAATCTATGGTGGATGACCATTGATGTTAATAAAGTTTTTTCAAATATTTATTCATTAATTTAAATTTATAAATGTAATATCCCATTCAGAATCGAACTGTGGCTCTACATGTTTGAAAAAGAGCAGTTGTAGCACTGAGCTAACTTCCTCAGTGCTAAAAATTACATAATGATTAAAAATATGAAATTAGTAGAAAAAGGGTTTTTTGCAATAGTGAAGCATTACAAGAGGTGGATAGAATGAGAAGTTATAGAAACAATATCAGATTAGAAAGGAAATAAAGAAAGCAAATAAATAGTAGCCAACTAAAATCATAGTCTAACACCATATATTGTATAAAAAAGGAAATGGAAAATTGCAAGGAAAACGACTTTATATTTTTCCACTTACTATTGTGATTCTGTCACCCCCACACTCACACACACACACACACACACACACACACACACACACACACACACACACACACACACACACACACACACACACACACACACACACATACACACACACACACACACACACATATATATATTTATTTATTTATTTATATTTATAATTGTAATTAGAAAATAAAAAGTAACTAAAAAAAATACTTCTTGTCGACCTTAGTAGGAATTGATATTACCATTTTTTTAAATTATATGTTACTTGTTCAAATTTGAAATAATCTGTCCCAATAACTTGACCAATTCACTAAGCAGCGTTACAATAATGATTAGCGCAATTAAGTTTGCAACTAAAAAATAATATTGCCCTTTATTTTGAAAGCCTATTCCAAAATTGTTGTGAACTAACAATAATGAATTCTTAGCCTAGGAGCGGTTCTAAAATACAAAGCATGAAGACAGATTTCGTGGTACATTTTGTACATTTTGTGTTTACAATTTGCTCTAACAAGTTCAATGAAAACTAGGAAAGACTGAAAATAAATGCTCAGATGTGGACATATAAAATATGTCTGTCCATTGCCAAAAACCATTTATCATGGTCACACAGATAAAACCATTTGTTACTTTGGTTATAGGGAATGTCCCCGAAAATAATCTAGGATAGGGTTGGTACGAGAGGAGGCTCTCGGGGAAGGGACGCTCCAGCGAACCCATATCGTCATATACCTAATTCTAGTTAAACTGTAAGTTTTAACTATTTGCATTTATTTTGTCTTTATTCGTTCACTGACCATTGTAAGGCTAAATATATATAAGAATACCACCTAGATACTTCAAAGGCACTCTAGTTACCCTCTACAGTGGTGTAGAGTTAACGCAACCGATTCACAAAAATCTAATTCCCATTGGTACACTCTGCGGTTCAATGTTGCTGTTGTTGGAGACTATAGCAAGGTGCTTGAATTTACAGCATTATAACGTAGCATTATTGACACTCAAATACACGTGTTTTAACGTCACTGAGGAGGGACTTTGTGAACACTCTGTAGATTATATTGTGACAATATAGTTTAATTTATATCCCTCATAACTCTTTAAAACAAATCCTCTATTGACATGATAATACATAATCGTTTAAAATATCTGTTTATTATAGTTAACTACATATTAATAAGTCATATATTTTCATTAAATATAAAACATGCCAAAGTACAGAATTTTGAAGCTGTAAGCGAAAGAAATAAAGTTAGTTACAAAACAACATTAAACTGCGATAAAAACTATAAACTTCTGTTTTAATTATTCTTTATCTTTGACTACGTTACTGCATGAACTTATTGGCAACATTCCCGTTTTGATTTTATTTGCAAACTAACCCTTTTCAGTGATTATTTATTTATGAAAAAATGTTGTCTTCTGAACTATATGTGCACTTAAACTCAAGTTCTGTCTGTAATTCTCACTGTCAAGAGCATTTTTAAATAAAGTGTCTTGTAATTATGTAACAACAAATCTATTACGTAATTACAAGTGCATTACCTAACCTCGAGTCATTGATTTAATACTGAGAAATAAACGGCAAAATCATGTCCCGAGCTGTGCAATCCGGACAGCGATAAATATATGGAATATCAATACTGAACCAATTTATACAAATATTCCTATTCGACAAATGAATAAAACATGCATCCCGTTATTTCATGGTTTGCATTCAGGAGCGTTTTCCCTGGAGTGAACGTGTTTAAAATTTCTAGTTTTTACAATGTGTTGTCCATCTCCGTAAAATTAAAGCATCATCGCGTCTACACAGTCACAACTGTTGGCAATAAATATAGCACGTGATGAAGACGTCATGTTGGTAAAACAGAATCATAGGTAGCATTGGGGTAACGTTTTGAAAACGTTTTGAAAGCTACGACAAGAATTAATCACAAGTATATTAGTATTGTTGTAATAAAATGGGTTATTTATATGCAAATGTACTTTATTAAATGCTTGTTGCAGGTTGGAAAAACCAGCCTTTCTGGTTTATAAACCATTGATGACCTTGAAAGTTAACCTACGAGTCAAATTATGTTCGTTGGACGTCATCAGATTGACGTTATACATTTGCCACAGGACTGTTTGTGTCGTGCTTCATATTTTCTACAATTTATTTGGGGGAGAGGGTCCTTCAAGTCATGTTGGATTCCAGGTATAGAATCACTCTTCTATAAGGGTCGTTGTTAAAGTCAGCAAGAATTACTCCCAGTACAATGTGTCTGCATTTAGCTTTATATCACTA
Organism: Prosapia bicincta; assembly: GCA_036971475.1. Taxonomy (NCBI): domain Eukaryota; kingdom Metazoa; phylum Arthropoda; class Insecta; order Hemiptera; family Cercopidae; genus Prosapia; species Prosapia bicincta. Next base: position 28,070,666 of record JBAIZL010000002.1, read on the forward strand.
CAAGGGAAATATTCACTTACATTAGTTTGTAAACCTTATATTTACAAAGCAGTATAATATTATCGCATTGAATTGTGCACGATTCATTGCGAGCTCCACGTAGCACGCATGCAGTGACGTCATATCTGTGCTGCCCTTTACAAACCTAGCAAGTAGTCATTGAGTGTACGCGAGCACGACACTTCTATAAAATAAGTGTTTCGAAAAATATTACGCACGCATGACATTCAAAGTTAAGTGTACTTGCAAGTTGTAGTGTTCAGTGAGATGAGAGAGTGCTTTTGCTACACTGTTTGCTGTTCACGCTCTAGGCCTTACCATATTTTACCCCTTTGGTTGATTTATATTAAAAACTATACCAAATTTAGAAATATATTTTCCTTGATATTCTGGCATTAAAATTTCCTGGCTTGTTCTGAAAACAATACAAAATTTCTTCTTACATTAGAATTGGCATTTAGAATATTTTTTTAAATAATTTTTAAAGTAATTAATATACGTTGAAATTAAACACAAGTATTTACTAGTTTCAAATGCGTTTAAAATACCTTGATATTTGCATTAGCGAAACTTGAATTAGAAGTTCGTGGTTAGAGTAAGAGCTCCCGAGGGATATGCGGGGCCAATGCTAATCCCAAATGGTTACTGTTTGATCCAATAACATCATTTGAAACTATTGCTGCATATCTTCCCGGTGCTATATAATCTAATTAGGATGAAATTACATTATATTTAATTAATTGTGTGTCGGTTTTTTAGGTTGTTGTAACTTAAATATAGAAATAACTAAATAGTTCTACACTTTTTTTGTGTACCGTTTTCACATGAGCTATTACTTTTTAACTAACTCAACAATATAAAGTAGGCGCTACTATAGGCAATTGTAACCATTTACAAGTACATTTAGTTAGGTTTTATTATTAAAATATTACACAATATCAAGAGCACAGTAGTACAATATATTACAATAAAAATATTGAAAAGAACCCCAATACCACAAAAATAATACAAAATAACAAATAAAACAAGTTACTTAAGATTAAACCCTTATGTACATTTCGATGACCATGTCATCATCATCAGAGGGTCTTGTTACAAAACACAATCTAGCACACAAGAAGTTACAAACTAGAATGATACCAATCGTTCTCCGCGGTCGCTATATATAGGCGTGAGGTAAGCTCCGCCCCCTCTCCGCCCTCGACCGACAAATAACGATCGGCCATCAGGAACCCAATAGGTTATGTCAAAAATTACATTATAATAATTCATATGTAATAAAAACTACAGCAATAACAATTAATAAACTAAAAGTAATTAGATTAAAACATCGTAATTTGAAGAAAGCTATTTAAGTAAAGTATATAATGGTGAGTAAGGAATAGGTCCTTTATCTGCATTCATTAATTTACAATTTGATTTGACTATAAAAACACTTTCATAACTATTAAGTAACTTTTTTGAGTTTATACATTTAGCTAAAATAACATTTTTATCTAAATCATGCTGATTACTAAGGACATGTTCTGCTACACTTGATTTTTCAGGTCTTTCATATTTAATATGGGCAAGATGTTCTTTATATCTGGTTACAATTTTTCTTTTTGTTTGACCTATATACATCTCGTTACAAGTACTACAAATTATCTTATAAATACCTGATTTTTCCAAAATTGGAATTTTATCTTTCGGGTTACATAATAAATGCTTGAGTTTATTTTGAGTTTTATAGGCTATCTTAACATTTACCTTTTTAAAAATAGAGTCTAACCCTTTTGTTAAAATATTATCGAAAGGTAAACTAATAAAATTACATTTTGTAACTTCTTTTTAAAGAGTGGTAGTTGTGTTCAAAACATATTTTAATCTTTGTTTTCTAACAATATTATCTATAATTTTGGTATCAAAATCGTTATATCTAGCCACTCCTTTGATATAATTAATTTCCTTATAAAATCGTCTAGGACTAAGTGGTACATTGATAGCTCTGTTAACCAAACTGTTAAATGCTGCTATTTTATGTGTATAACAATGGTTGGAACTATTTAAAATATATCTGTTATTGTTAGTAGGTTTCCTGTAAATATCAAATTCAATTTTTTCATGAATTTTAATACACAGAATATCTAAAAATGGTAAACGATTATTAGTTTCTAATTCATAAGTAAACTTAATGGAACTATGTATATTATTAAGTGGGTTTACAAAAACATCAACATTACATTTAGTCATTCCTAAGAAAGATATTTATAAATTTCAAATTTCTAATCCTGTTATACCTAGGTTATATTGCCTTCCAAAAATCCACAAGGAAGGGAAAGCAATGAGACCTATAGTTTCTGGGATTGATTCCCCAACCTACCTTTTATCAAAATGGTTAGCCTATAAATTTACTTCTTTAAAAGAAAAACGTGGTATGTTTCCTATTAAAAACAACATAGAATTTGTCAACAAGGTTAAGAATATAAAACTTAGTAGTACTGATATTATGGTATCTTTTGATATAAGTTCGTTGTTTCCTAGCATTCCTGTTAAAGAAACTATATTGTTTGTTGAAGACTTTTTAAAAGAAAACAACATCGAACCTATTAAAATAAACGAATATGTCAAATTAACTGAAATATGTATGTACCAAAATTTCTTTAAATTTAATAATGAATTATATAAACAATGTGATGGAACTGCTATGGGTAACAGTTTGTCTCCTTTCATTGCTGAGCTTTTTATGAGCAGATTTGAAGAAAACTTAAAGAATAGTATACTTATTTTCCTAGGATTTGGTTAAGATATGTTGACGATGTTTTTGCGATCTTTGATAGCAGTAAATGTGATGTTGATGTTTTTGTAAACCAACTTAATAGCATACATAGTTCCATTAAGTTTACTTATGAATTAGAAACTAGTAATCGTTTACCATTTTTAGATATTCTGTGTATTAAAAATCATGAAAAAATTGAATTTGATATTTACAGGAAACCTACTAACAATAACAGATATATTTTAAATAGTTCCAACCATTGTTATACACATAAAATAGCAGCATTTAACAGTTTGGTTAACAGAGCTATCAATGTACCACTTAGTCCTTGACGATTTTATAAGGAAATTAATTATATCAAAGGAGTGGCTAGATGTAACGATTTTGATACCAAAATTATAGATAATATTGTTAGAAAACAAAGATTAAAATATGTTTTGAACACAACTACCACTCTTCAAAAAGAAGTTAAAAAATGTAATCTTATTAGTTTACCTTTCGATAATATTTTAACAAAAGGGTTAGACTCTATTTTTAAAAAGGTAAATGTTAAGATAGCCTATAAAACTCAAAATAAACTCAAGCATTTATTATGTAACCCGAAAGATAAAATTCCAATGTTGGAAAAATCAGGTATTTATAAGATAATTTGTAGTACTTGTAACGAGATGTATATAGGTCAAACAAAAAGAAAAATTGTAACCAGATATAAAGAACATCTTGCCCATATTAAATATGAAAGACCTGAAAAATCAAGTGTAGCAGAACATGTCCTTAGTAATCAGCATGATTTAGATAAAAATGTTATTTTAGCTAAATGTATAAACTCAAAAAAGTTACTTAATAGTTATGAAAGTGTTTTTATAGTCAAATCAAATTGTAAATTAATGAATGCAGATAAAGGACCTATTCCTTACTCACCATTATATACTTTACTTAAATAGCTTTCTTCAAATTACGATGTTTTAATCTAATTACTTTTAGTTTATTAATTGTTATTGCTGTAGTTTTTATTACATATGAATTATTATAATGTAATTTTTGACATAACCTATTGGGTTCCTGATGGCCGATCGTTATTTGTCGGTCGAGGGCGGAGAGGGGGCGGAGCTTACCTCACGCCTATATATAGCGACCGCGGAGAACGATTGGTATCATTCTAGTTTGTAACTTCTTGTGTGCTAGATTGTGTTTTGTAACAAGACCCTCTGATGATGATGACATGGTCATCGAAATGTACATAAGGGTTTAATCTTAAGTAACTTGTTTTATTTGTTATTTTTTATTATTTTTGTGGTATTGGAGTTCTTTTCAATATTTTTATTGTAATTAAAATATTACAAAAACTAGTTTAATAAAACTTTCCCCTGGGACATGGGTTTTACTGCCCAACAAAGTCAAGTAGGGATGACCCACCTCTCTCCTTCCCGCCTGACTTTACGGATTAGCTTTTATTTATTACAAAAATAATAAAATTTCTATTAGCTTTGACATAATACAGAGCGACCCCCATTCAGATTCCATTAAAGTCTGATGCAAACACCAAGGAAATATGGCCATCGCCCTCTGCCGTGCCTTTATATTACCATTAGGAAAACTTTGGGATGCAAGTAAATTGCTTTATTCTATGCAACAGGTTACAGAAATGTTCCCTTGTCAGAGAACGAAGTTCTTCCGATATTTCACTCTTTACTAAACGCTGTAAGAAATATGCCATAAAAGACGGAATGTAATTGGAGATTGGACTTTATTTAGGGGTTATGTAAGTTTATACTCTTACGGAGCCTATTTCAATAATACACGTCAAAATCGAATGCAATTTGCATTGATTAGAATACATTTTTTCAATTTATTTTCCAGGAGTTGCTCTTTCACCGTAAATAATATCTTGTTTTTTTTTATTTCTACGTTTGACACTGGCGCCATGTTTTGTCTGAGTCTGTAGTGCACGTATTCATTTTCATCCATATCCAATAATTAAGATGTTATCGCTAATAAGAAGTATAATATTAGCTAATAACATATTTCAGTCACATTTTTCCAGTTATATTCTATTCACATTTGGTCATTAAAGGTCAAGTATGAGAGACGTAGATAAGTTGTCACTAAATTTTTTTGAAGGTTTAAACTCATCAATGAAAATAGGCAAATAAAAGTATTATATTTTCAAATAAAACACGTTCTAGTTTATTGGTCTGTAAATTATTTACATATGCTTTTATTTTTTAGGTTTTTAGTATTTAGAATATAAGTTAGTTTATTTAAAAAATTTAATATATGTTTGAAAAATTGTTACCTATAGAAATATATTTTCTGTTTTGTTTATATTTTTATAGGCTAAAACCGAATGAAGGAAACAATTAATTTCATGTGTTTCAAACTTTAGAGTGTTAACTAAACAAAACAGATCCATCAGTTATGTAAGACGCTTACGTCATATTAAACTTCCATTGGGCTGTGTCGTTCGATTATTGAATTTCCAGTTTATGATTAAATTTATCATGGCTTGATTTTGTTTATTAAAAATTATAGTAAAGCATATTTCGAAGACATAAAAGCCTTTATTTAAACTATAATTATTAGTTAAGTTTTTTTAATAAATGGTTAATTAGTATAAGTAGACAACGTTTAGTCGCAAAGTAATGTTGTCTACATATTGCTGTACATAGAACACCATCACCACTTCCTGCTAGTAATATACTACAGAATAATTTCTATTAATAATTTAATGCTTCTTATAACATACCTAGTATAATCTCCTAATTCTTATTCTACTAGAGGTTTCTTTAATTATTCTGGTTGAATATTGCGTTTGTAAGCTACAGTAGTTTCAGGCTACACAATGTTTAATGAGTGTAATGGTCAAGATTGCTTCCTTGCAAATAAGCAAAGCCTAATCAGTGCTGGTGTGGAATAGCTATCGTAGCTTTCGTACAAGAAAGCTTCTTTCTCAATAAGATAAAGACATAAAAGAAATAAGGAATTCAATTTGATAATCGGTCATAATTTAGGTTTATACATGTTTTTACTGTTTCTTACTAAATTTCTTCGCCAAAACCAAAGGTCATTTAAAGGAATTGGAAGACGGTTAAAAAAAGAGTTGCTATTTCACCATAAATCATACCTTGCCATGCCATTTTAATTTTACGTTTGACACTCCATTCATCTAGAAATTCACGTCTCTAATGCTTCAAATCCTATTTTACATTTTGTGTAAGCTTATTTTCGTTACCTATTTACTGTTACCCTTTGCGTTTAAGCCTGTACCCTTTTTGCCTACACAGCCCCGTGTTTTGTCAGAGTCTACGTTGTATGTGTTAATTTGTATCCATATTCACCAACTACAATGTTACATAAATACGTAAGCATAGCCTTTACATTATCTAACAACTAAATTGCTCTTAGCACCCTGAAAACAAAGATAATGTCATATTTGCATTTGCTATCCGAAAACGACAACAATTTTATCACATGTAGTTATCGTTTAGACTATTTATGGGCATCGGTTGTAAGGAATTGCTATGGTAGCAGTAATTATGCTGTGTTAGTTAGACTAACGTAAATCCGAAACGTAATAACAACACCAACAGGAAGGAGAATATTGGGGAATAAGATATTCCAGTTATGAGAAACGAAGCAAATTGTAAAGCACGAATATTATAAATCCATTTAAGCTCACATTCTCCACGATGTCTCCAGATTCCTTCTCTCCTTTCCTTTACAATCTCCACGATGTCCCCAGATTCCTTCTCTCCTTTCCTTTACAATCTCCACGATGTCTGCAGATTCCTTCTCTCCTTTCCTTTACATACTCCACGATGTCTGCAGATTCCTTCTCTCCTTTCCTTTACAATCTCCATGATGTCTGCAGATTACTTCTTTCCCTTTCTTTACAATCTCCACGATGTCTGCAGATTCCTTCTCTCATTTCCTTTACAATCTCCACGATGTCTGCAGAATCCTTCTCTTCTTTCCGTTACAATCTCCATGATGTATGCCAATTCCTTCTGCTATTCCGTTCCCATTGGATAGTTTGTGTTGTGCCGGTTAGACTAACGAGAATCCGAACCCTTATAACACTAAACACACACACACACACAAGAAGAATAGTATTAGGGAATAGGTTATTTCACTAGAAAGAATCGGCCATTTCAGGAAAAGTCTCATTCCACGAATATTAAATAATCCCTTTACTTCTGAATCGAAGGTCTTCCGTTAACGTTTTGACATTAAAGACAAAGTTTCAGATAAGTGGTTAATTTATTGTCACATAATGTGTTTGAAAGTTTAAATTTATAAATAAAAAGAGGTGACTTGAATAATTTTATTTTATATACAGCATTCTAATTGGTTTTTTCTAGAAAATATTAAAATATTATTATAATTTTTGTTTTGTTTTAAATGCGAATTTATAACTTATATAATTTAGTATTCATAATATAAGATTTGTTTAAAATTTTGTTATCTATATAAATATAATTTTTATTTTGATTTCATTTTTATACTTTTTTTGATTTTATAATCTAAACTACAAATTTAAGAGACAAATAATAGTGTCCACTACAACTTCTACAATTTGTAGTCTTAACTAAACAAAACCAGTCCATCAACTTTGTATGTCCGTTACTCTATGTTAAATTTGTTTGTTGACTTGTTTGATCGTTGATTAAATTTACCAGTTTTTCCTATCTTTTTTTTATGTAAATAAAGTTGTAGAAATTGAACACAAAGTATATTTTCGGAATCATAAAAGTCTTTATTTTAACAATAAACAATGTAAGAAATTGTGTATTAGTAACAATAAATATTACACAATATCAAGAGCACAGAGGTACAATATATTACAATAAAAATATTGAAAAGAACCCCAATACCACAAAAATAATCAAAAATAACAAATAAAACAAGTTACTTAAGATTAAACCCTTATGTACATTTCGATGACCATGCCATCATCATCAGAGGGTCTTGTTACAAAACACAATCTAGCACACAAGAAGTTACAAACTAGAATCATTCTAGTTTGTAACTTCTTGTGTGCTAGATTGTGTTTTGTAACAAGACCCTCTGATGATGAAGACATGGTCATCGAAATGTACATAAGGGTTTAATCTTAAGTAACTTGTTTTATTTGTTATTTTTGATTATTTTTGTGGTATTGGGGTTCTATTCAATATTTTTATTGTAACAATAAATATTGTTGAGTAGCAAACTATGTTTATATAAACATTGCGCAATATATAGCACAGTCACTACATCACTCTAGTGTTATTATTACAGAATAATTTATAACAATAATTTAAAGCAAGGTCTCCTTCATATAAAATCCGAATGTAAATTGAGAATGGTTTAATTAATACGACCCACTTATGTAGAAGCATAATCTAATAGCGGTTGCTCAGCTCAGTAGGGGTGACAAACGTCATTAAAAGCTACAAGAATTTCACGTCTGAGGTATTTAATGAGTGAAATGGTCAAGATCCACTTTTTTATAAGTCAAACAAATATGGTTTGGATTCGCTTTAGCGCAAAAATTGCTGACACATTATTTTATGGTTTGTCTGCGTTAATATTTGTATAGTTATTTTATACTTACAATAGAGTAAGTAACAATATAGTAAATTAGACAACAGAAGGAATAATACATAAAGTATGGCGTTGCTCTCTGAAGCGTGGCAGCGTTATTGTATAGTTTCTAACAGAACCATCCAGCAAAGTTCTTCTGCCAATTAGGTCCGCCTTTATCCCGTGCTGTAACTTCCTTTGGGCTTTGTGCGATGATTATATTTCCAAGTTTTGTTGATTAGCTCTATCCGGTCTGTAGATTATGTGTTCGGGCGTCTCCAGCCACCCTGTACTTGATACACAAATAATAAATACGCTAAGAGTTGCAACAAATGCCTGTATTTTAATTAAAAAACAAATTTACTTTTGTTTTCTTTTAGGTTATGTCTCTTAGAAACTATTGTTTGGAGAAGGATAGTACGAAACACGTATTGGCTGAGAATAATCTCCAATGCATCAGTAATCACAATATTCACTAAGAATAGACAATCCAGCCATTTATAAAGTGTATATAACATCCCCAGCCTATTCAGTGTAACAGATCGAGGAAATGTTGCAGACAGCGCGTTTGTCTTTCCATTGCTAATGACGTGCTTTATAGAGTGTTGCATTCAGAGAGCTGTGTCGATTTAAACGTCAAATACCTGAATATGTATGTATGCGTGCTTGTACATCAAGTACTTATAGCTATTAGTTATATTTGCAATTGAGTTAGGGAAAATTCTTGTTTCTATTTTTTTATTTTCTCCCTTGATAAATTTGTGAAATGTTTCAGAGGTAAAGTAAAGGTAAAGTTTCACTGCACAGCAACAATGTACAGTGTTGCCACATGTAACGTCCCCTGCCATTTTGTTCTACGTATTGTTATTGTTAATATGAATAACTGACTTATACAATAATTTTCTCTTTACATAATATTTCTACACTTTAACAATTAGATACCTGTTTCCATAGTTACAGCAAAAGGTATTGTCGTGAAGCACAAACAATTAACAACTAAAAGGAAAACAACAGTTTAAACAAAATAAGAATTATTATAAGAAAAGCATGAATATGTATTTCATGAAATTTTAAATAAGTAAAACGTCTTTAATAAAAGACTTTGCTTAAACTCTTAGGTTCATTTCAATTGCAAAGCAATCAACATTTTAGGAAACAAAAATCATTATACAAACGTAATAATTTCCACTTAATATAATTACTTTGAAATTGAGCTGTATATAAGGTTTGAATTAGACGTATGCATTTGAATTGAAAAAATACGCCACAGTCATTATATATATATATATATATATATATAAATATATATATATATATATATATTAAATATGGTGATATGTTTTCTTGTAATATAGTTAATAAGTTAAAAATTTATTTTCCTGAAGATGCTGGTACTGTTTTATATAAGGTTTGAATATTATATGTATTAAATGTATTTTTGTTTTTGAAATATTTTAAATTTATTATTAATATATATATATTTATATATATAAATTATTAGTTCTCATCAACAAATAATAAAACTTATATAAAACGTAAGAGAGCTAGTGGAGGTTATGATTCATGGCTTTTATATTTTTTAAATTAATAAATTAATCAACCTTTGCCTTTAAAATGCAGTTTTAAGTAACGTATTTAATACATGAATATTTAAATAATAGTTTATTTATAATTTCACGACGTAAAACGTTTTCAATAAAAAGAAATGGTAATAAACCTTAAATTAAAACCATTCAATAAACATTCTGCAGAAGATAATAGTGATGATTTAATCGGATGCCTGGTAGAGTTTTGCCCAGAGAGTGGTTTAGTTTCATTTTTTGATAAATTTCTATTACATTTTTAAGTTTTAGAAAAGATTTTATAAAGTATGAATAAAACTAACATCAATTAAATAATGCCTAATTTAAAACATAATATTCAATTAATCCAAAATGTTATAAAAACATTGGCTGTAATAACGCGAGAAATAAAATTAACAAGAACGTAAAACTTTTCTATGTGTAATAAGTTAAAAATTGTATAAAATAATTTCATGATAAAGTGTAACGACTAAGTATAATAGAAGTAGTAATTACTAACGGAAAAATAAATCCCGCGATGTGAACAAATATAACCTAATATTCACTAAATTGATTTTAAATGGAAACTGACATTAATTTATAAAAAAATCTCAAAATAGCGCATTGCGTATTAATTGATGCAACAGCTAAAACCAATGTTTTTCAATAAAAACTATAAACATGGGGTATTCGTATTTAACTTCCTCAAGTTAGAAATGAAATAGATAAATGATTACAGCAGAGATTCCCCAAGCGAGCGAGTTTTAATTATTTATTTATAAACATAGACTTTGTAGATGCATAAAAATCAGCATGTTACTAAAATACAAAAGTTGTTAATGCTGAAGTTGCACATCTATGTCTCTGGATCCTACTTCGTTCGTTTTCTCAGGTAAATAAACACAAGTTACCATTCCTGACTCTTTATTAAACCCCTATATAATTCTTCAAGATTATATTTAAAGGAATGAGCCAACATCGGGGAGATATCTTTAACTAATTGTACCTTTCAAAGGAACCTTTTCTGGACATAGTTTAATAAGCACCGTTCTCTTTTTGTTTACATCTAGGATACAGTATTTAAATAGCTTTAAAAAATCACCGTGTTTTTAAAGGTTTAGTCTTTTATAAAGATAAACGTCTATATCTAATCGAAAATTAAAATCGCGCAAAGAATATGTAAACTTGGAGTCCTTTATTACCTCCAGAGTTAGGCAGAGTGCAGGGGAAAGTATGCGTGATTTATGACCGAATTTATTCCTTCATTCGAGAACGAATGGTTTCTGGATGTTTTGATAAAAAGCTTTGGTAATACGTTAGTGAGCTAACTATAAAAATAAAAACCGCCTCATAAGAGGATTGGTATCGAATTGTTTCAAAAAATGCGTGAAAAAATAATTTTGCTCCTTTAAAAGATTTATTGATTTCGAAACGACGCAACTCATGAAATTACACCATAGAGCCCGGACTACAGCGAAACTGAATAACTTGTAGCTGCAGTAAACATGAAAAAAACGATTATTGATTGAGATAAAAAGTCAAGAAAAATGTTTTTGAAATGATAACTCAGTACTGCACCATGTACAAAACTATACATGGGAGTAGCGGTAAAAGGTGACGTCATCACCTACACAAGAAATTGCGTAACATTCAGGAGATCAAAGGATTTTGTCTTGAATATTTCTAACAAAATATTGTGATAAACTCCAAAAGCTATTTTTTCTGTTTACTTGGAGAAGTTGGGAAGTTATGTGTAAATCACTCAAATGTAATTCTTATATATATATATATATATATATATATATATATATATATATATATATATATATAAGTATATATATATATCAAAAGAATTCGTACGTTTGATTAATTTTACTGGTTAAAGTGTGATACATTAAATATTTTTATCTATTACTCATAAATTGTGTGGTATTTTATAATAACATTAACTAATATCAATGTACAAAAATTACAATATTCCCTTATACGTTAACTGTAAATATAGTTCTGTAATAAACGGACTTGATAAATTTCCCAAACTCTACCAAATAATTAAATTCCTTTACAAGAGGCTATTTAATAAAATTTAATATATTATAAATTGTAGGAATAGAAGGTAAAACTAAATTTTCAATAATATGTAAGGTTAGGTTCGGTTCTGTGTTGTGCGAGGTTTTGCCCTTTCAATGCAACATTAAAGGACAAGAACTGCAAACATATTTAAGGAAATTGAAATGCTGAAGATATCTATAAGGCTGTGTTATGTTAAACATATTATTCTCATAAAAGTAGAGTCAACAATTATTTAACTAATTTTACACTACTTAACTCATTGAATACGTAATTGCTTACTTGCTGACGCGTTTCAAAACATTCGTTCCTTTTACTAAGCTAACCTTCTTCTGTAGAAGGTTAGCTTCTTAAAAGGAACGATCGTTTTGAAACGCGTCAGCAAGTAAGCAATTACGTATTCAATGAGTTAAGTAGTGTAAAATTAGTTTAATCAGTAAATTCAAGATGATTACATCAAGAAACTTCAATTATTTAATATTTTTTTATAGTAATATATAATAACTTTGGCCGAAAAAAGAATTTTACTTACAAACACAAGTAACGTATACATAGCTACTACAAACCCAAACATTTGTGGTTTTCACTCCTCACATTAGTTACAGTTACGCTAAATAATGTCACAAGATAACAAAAAAAAAAAAACAAACATTTGTGTAGCATTAACTATAAACCACATCACTGCTCTGGGTTGAGAGACCTTACGAGTGATTACTATAAATATTGTCTGCAGTATTATCTTTTGGGTTTACCTTGGAGTATTTATGAAGAATAATCAATATAATGGGATAAATTTGGCTTTATAATTGTAAAGAAATAATTATTACATCACAGATGTGAGTACTACGTATCACAGATGATAGTACTACTACGAAAGTATCAAACATTTACAATCACACAGAACATTTGTTACAAAATTATACAAATATAGAGATAAAATATAAAAACATGTTAACTTTCTGTATAGAGTTTAATACTTTACATGCAAACCCTGATAAACTGTGTTAGAGCCATTGTCAGTAGGGCTCGTAATCAGTCCTCTGAGTCACCTTTGAATACCTTGAAATATAAACAACACAAACATTTACACTTAGAGGGGGGAGTAGCTACAAGTTACCATTGAGCCTATGAGCTAACTCAGCCAGAAGCACTAAAGTTACAAAATGGGGAGTGAGGCTTCTTACGGTATTCTGCCCAATCAGCCCATGGGGAAAGGTAACATTGCGTTTCTTGTATGATCGGCCCGTCTTATCTCTGTAAATGCTGCAGCCCACCCTGGGTTATTTCGCCACTAAATGATGACCACTATTGTCTTCTATTACCACTAAAAGATTCACTCACACGTACATGAGCGCTACCACATTATGAGGTTGATATTGTCTTAGAAAAACTTACTTTAAATGTTTCATAAAACACCATGAGTTTTGAATAATAATACTGTACCGTAAGCAGAATATTTGATCAGGTCGCTAAAGTCTATTGTTCTACAAATAGTTCTATATAGTTTGTAAGATATTATAAATCGCTTTACCAGAACTTTTGTTGATTATGTCGCTTTTAAATTAATGTAATTACTAGAGTATACATTACTTTATAAATACTATATAAATATATATACATATTTACTATGTACATACTTATATAAACATTGCATGATACGATCTTGTATGCAAACAATTACTGGTCGGCTACGAACATGACCTCATATGTTTCTCGTCAAGGACTGCATTAAGATCTGACCTACTCCTGAACCTGTTACGTCGAATATAAATTGGATCGAGGTGCTGCGCTCTAACATAGATATCTGAACTAGCTTTAGTCATTACATATATCTTTAAATACTGATTATATTTTTTTTAACGAAAAACATTTATCGAAGCTAAAGACTTTGCATCGAGAATGAATTAATATGAGTGCTCTGATGCAAAAATACAGAGTGTGTCGTTCCATATTTTTTATAGCAAAGTATTTATAGCGTTTAGAGAAATTCAACTCTCTATTACCTTTACTTTAGGGTTTGTAGGCCTTGGGCAGACACGAAAGTAGCCACCAAAACTCATGTGAATGTCATAGTAACTGTAGGTTATATCTATTTATTTTAAAAACATAATATAATATTGTTCTGTATTGATTGACTAAATTCAATCAGTTGATATATCACCACCATAACACACTAATATACTTCAACACAAACATTAAGATTTTTATAATAGGGAAACAAATTGGGAGACTTTAATACAAAGAAAAGAACTCAAATCGTACAATATGTTAAAGTCAAGTCTGTCACGTTATTGCCAAAGAATAGGTGACTTTTTAATCCTTTAGTTTTACAATGACTCGTGAAGACGCTGGTTTAAACTAATATTCTGCAGATAACTGTAAAAACGTTTTCATGTAAACGGTGAATAATTCAAATAAATAAAACGGTGAATAAATATTAAAATCACTTATTTATCTAACAAACTGTGTATATCTTCAAAATCCCGTCCTCAGTAAACACCTAAATACAGCAAACCTATCATACCTTTAATAAGTAAAAATTCAACCTAAATTACAATTACTTGTCGGTAACGTGATGTATAATTCCCGAGACATAGCAAGGGACTTGATCAGCTGTAGATAAGTTGCGGAATAGTGGGGTCACGCTGACTCAGTGTTTGTCGCGCCTTCTTCCTCTACCCGCCAAAGCCACTGTGTCTCGTATTACAGGCTACCTAGATGAGAGAGTGAGGCTTCAACTTCCTCCTCACTAGTAGACAAATACTATCCTCACTCCAAGTATCTTGCAATGAGTCGAGAATTATACAAACCGATTTAAAAATGAGGAGTTATCAAAGTCATGAAAGTAATAACGTCTCCTGTCTGCACTGTGATGCCGTTTAAAATAGTAGCATCCATTCAAAATGTGGCATAAATTAATTAATTAAGATTTGCATGGTTTAAAGGATGTTGTTATTTATCCTTGACATATTCAACATAGTTTCTAGATAGTGAAATTATACCTTCTATACACTTTTATTAATTGGGCGAAACGTATTTTTAACATTATTTGCGATTATATTTTATTACTATTTGCTTAATTTGGAAGTGTTACTTTTTCAAGGAATAGGTCTACCTATTTGAAAACAACGTTGCAAAACGATTCGGGAATCGTCTTATGTGTTAGGTCTACATACAAATTTAAAGAATTCTTCTACAATACAATAATTATTGCACAGACCAGAAGCATACATTATAACTAGAAAACTAAAGACTTAGCAACAAAAAAAAAAAAAATTACAAAACCTTTACACTTTGCCAACACAGTTATCATCATCAGAACGTAACAACTGACATTTTAAGCGAACTCTCATTATGAACAATTAAAACCTCTGTTACGTTTTAAATATAAGATAAATTGGTACAATGAATGTGTATAGTAATAAAGGACTGCATTTTTAATTAAACAGAGACACTGTATCTCTAAAGACTATTTTGGGAGGGTAAACTTTGCTGTCAGTGAATACACGAATAACAATAATTATGTGCGTAAACGTTTTTACGCTAACTCAAATTGGTGTAGTTTTAACTTAGTTATTTATGAAATACATGTACGTACGAATGGATATGTTAAATGAGATAAATGGTATATTTTACCAGGCTACGTATATTAGCATCAAATGTGATAAATGCTTAGAATCTGGAATAAAATATAGCTTATCTTAAATAATAAAGTGTCAGGAAAATTTCTTACTTGCTTCATTCATTTTAAATTGCCATGAGAATGATTTGTGTGTTGGGTGCAGAAATAATACGTTAGCTTGAACATAAGAGGATGTAGAGCGTGGAGACCTGTCTGAGGAGGAAGAAACATAATCTTTGTATCGTTCCTTGGAATTTAAGGCGAATATATCTTTGTCACTTAAAATTGGTTTGTTATGAAACAATCATGGTTTATGTAAATATTATGGACATATCGTTTTGATGTTTTTGTTGTTTACAATATAAAAAACAGTTTGGTTATCATTGATTAAAATCGCCTGCGTTACGATGGCCCTAAAAAATTACAAACTGAAAAATTAGAGTCTTTTTCGTATAGTAGAATTGCGTTTTCATTATTTAAATGAAACTGTAAATCATTAAAATATAGTCCGAGTTCCGTAATCTGTAATTCTAAAAACTTTTCTAAACAAAAACAAAATGTAATAAAAATATATCGTAGCATCAGGCTTAATGTGGACTTACTGCAGCTGACAAGGTGAAATTAATGCGTTGGTCAGAGTAGCCCAACAGTACGGCCACGTTGTACGCTTTAAAGTTTTGTTTTTATTAACGTCTCGTTGGTAAACTTTTCGCATTAATCATTGATTTTTGTTTGTTGGAATAGCAGTTAACCCCATATTTACCTTTGGAAGTCGGTGCTATTTCCACACTCAGCCTGATTAAAAAAAAAAAATATGAATCGTATTACATATTTAATAAAGCATTACACATTACACACAAAAAACGTTTTCACCTGTGTACTACTAACGTCGTGTTGTCATGTCAACCATTCTTGGAAGACATCTTTTTCTTTGAATTTTTCATTAATTTATTTTTATGTAAGTCTCGTCAGTAAACTTTTCGCATTATTCATTGATTTTTATTTGTTATTATAGTTGTGAATCTCATATTAACACTTCGACGTTGGTTTATCTCCCTTACTTGCTAAAACTCACCCTGTTAAAAACATTTATAAATCGCAATGCAAATATAATAAAGCGTTATACACTACACAAAAGAAACTTGTATTCTGTGTACTAATAACGTCGTGTCCTCGCTTCAGCCTCCCTTAGAAAGAATCATGCTTTACTTATATTTTCTCGAGCTGCTATATATAGATCATGGAAGGGGTAACATATGGACAGTGTGTTTTTCTGTTGAAGTCTGAACGAGGTGTTGTGATTTTAACTAATGGATTCAATTGATTACTGTATCTAATGATTGTTTATATAACCAGTATTCGATTGCTATAATTGGATTTATTCTTTCTGAGATTCTGTCTTCATTATTGTTTTCATTTTTTGTTGTTCCAGGTTTTCTTAACCATTTTCTATAACCAGTGTTTTCTGCTTTTCTCACCCTTTCTGCTTCCATGACATGCGTTATGTGCATAGTGCACTGGAGTATTGATGTATTTATATTTTATAATGTTGTCTAGACACCTTCACGGTAGTGAAAATATTTGTCTGTTTCCACTTTTATCCTGCGCTTTTACTCGAAATGTTAAAGTCATTGGATAGATACTTTAGACTTTAAACAAAATAAATACGTACATTTTATATCAAATCATCCATAATACATCTTACTGGCCGATTACTAGCCTTGACAGTTTTAAATGTTTACCAATAATTTTATAATAACATATTCTGTCTGTAGTAAAGTATGATCTCCATTTGCATAATATTTCTGAATACTTTAGCTCTTGTATTTTAATTAGAACATTGTTGAACGTTCTTGTTTAAGATGTTATGCTGTTTACTTTTATTTCCTTTCACAGAGTGGAATAATTAGCTTAGTTAAATTTTTGGTTTTGAAAATAAACAAACAGGGAAGCCAGATTTCACCCACATCTTTAGTAAATTTATAACTCTCGCTCACAGTATATATTTCTAAATAATAAACTCTCTTAGGCTCAATCTCTTTTTTTCTTCGTCTTTTTACATTTATCTACTACACTCTACCTCAGTCTGTTTCTCTCTTTCTAATCCTCAACTCTTACGACACCTCTCATATCTCTTTTTCAGCATCTATTTTGTCATTCTCTTCCAACTTTTCCTCTGTTTCTATTTATTTCTCTCTCTTGCTTTTTAAATCTCACTTCTTTCCTCTTTCTTTTTCTCTTCAACAATCTCTATCTTCCTCTCTGTCATTGTATCTTTCTCTCTCTTGAACCCCTCTTTCTATGTCTACCCACTTCTATTCTTTTTTTCAATTTCCTCTCTTTCTCACATACTCACATGCCCTATGTATTTTGTGTTTAACTTTTATTTCAGGTTCCAGAAATATTTTAAGACATAAAGTATCTATGCACTTTAAATACAAAAATATAACATAAACATGCATTTAAATTTAATCATTCAAATCACACAACCATTTTTTTCCTGACAGCTTGACCCTTTCTTCTTGGCAGGTCAACTTGACCAATTTCTACATTGCCTTATAACTCGGAACTCAGTATATTCTTGGCCAGAAAGATATAATAAACAAAGGCAGGCCTTGTATAACCTACTTTCAACCCCGCTCTAGCTTTACAAAATTCCTAATCAAACTCAAACCCTCTGTATATTTGTCTACAGTAGATGACATTTTTTTCTCCAAATTCGTGTACCTTATATATTTCTATATTAAACAAGAACCAAAAGATTCTAGCTGCAAAATGGAAGACGTATAAAAATAAGTCATCTACTTTTGTTTGGTAATCAAGGTCAGTAACATCGGGATCTGGTACACAGATGGCTCCAAGATGGACTTCGGCACTGGAGCGGGGGTGTATTGTAAAAACTCAAGGGTAAAACTAGTTTTTTCCTTGGGGAGGCATACCTCTGTCTTTCAGGCCGAAATATATGCTATAAATGCCTGTCTGGGAGAGATAGCGAGAAGGGGAATACCCGGGACCCGGATTGCTATTTTCTCTGACAGTCAGGCAGCAATTAAGGCACTAAACGGACATGTGGTCACCTCGGCCATAGTCAGGGAGTGCCTAAATAACCTAGAAGCCCTTGCAAGGTACAATCAAATCAAGATAGGTTGGGTGCCAGGGCATAGGGGAATATTTGGAAATGAAGCCGCAGATACACTGGCCAGAGAGGGGTCTACAACTCCCCTGATTGGACCGGAGCCGGGGGTAGGTATTTTCAATACCATGGTCAAGATTGCAGTGCGAAGGTGGATGGCTGGAAGACACTGTGAGCACTGGGTCAGGGCTGAAGGAATGAGACACAGTAAGCTAACCCTTAGGAAACCTTCCGTGGTGCTGCAGAAGAGTCTCACCTATCTGTCTAGGCAGGAATTGAGGATAGCCACAGGTCTACTCACGGGACACAGTGGACTAAGGAAACATCTGCATAATATGGGTATCTTCAAAGATGAATCAGTGTGCAGATTATGCGGGCAAGAACTGGAGACTTCCACACACATCATTTACATAGATGTGAAGCACTTGCCGAGAGGCGCTTCAACCTCTTTGGTGATAGCACAGCTCTGGAAGTGGATGCTGAAGGTAAAACACTAGTCAGAAAACTCCTAGACCTGGTAAGAGGGAAGGGGCTCTTGGACTAGATCAGGGAGGTAAGTACAATATACCTAAGGTAGCGGTGCTTCGGGCAGCTTAAACCCGCTCCCAAGTTAAAAAAAAAAAAAAAAAAAAATTGGTAATCAAATCTTGTTTTTACACAGGGAGCATTGCTTTACCACTCATTGAGAGCTTAATAAATCTCACAGCAAAACCTGGAAAATAATTACTGGCCAACGAGTTTTAACAGACGTGTGAAGTATTTGTTTATATCGTGTAGAGTTTAAAGGGAGATAACTGAGCATTCGAACCCAACTGAATAGCGATATCAGATAGCTTTGTGTTACGTATGTATCAGATAACTTTATGCAGTGTTTCCACATGTAGTCCACTGGCAATCCATTCACCATTTAAAAATATCTCTAAATCAGTTTGGGCAGGAATTTAATATGAAACATTGTTAAAAAAGGTTGATATGTTCTCAAATTATTGAATTCCCAAACGTATAAATTATAAAAAATTACTTCAAATTGCCAGTTTAAAACGATATTGAATGTGTTGACATTTGAAAGGGCAGAATGTCTTAAAATGTTTTTTACTTTTGAGCAGAGCATTCTTTATGTTTACTTATATACAAAACTGAGAGCAATACTGAAGCACAAGCTATTTACTTCTTCCTACCTCAGTATTCGCTCAGAATAGTCAATTTCTATCCTCCAGACAACACGGAAATTGATGTCAACCTTCTGCATGATCTTGTGAACACAAAAAATGATTCAAAATACATGCTCAGAGATTTTAATCCCAAAAATTCTTTGAGAGGTAGTTCTACTCTATATCAAGTTGAAGATCTTCTCACCGACATAAACCTATCAGTCTAAAAAGAGATAATGTTGTTCATTGGTACCAATGGCCCTGAGTCAGCTACTGACATCACTATACTTACCCAATATGAGCACATTACATCTTGATATGTTCTTGACAGTGCTATCAGCGACCACTTCCCAATTCTCACCTGGATCAATATTACACTCGATATGTCTGACCTAATCAAAACTTCCTGGAGTTTCAAAAAAGCGGATTGACCTCAATTTACATCAACACTTGAAGACCTCTGCGACCCTATCAAGCTATCTTCTCTAAGCAACATGGTTTCTTCCTTCAACCACTCTGTACAAAAAGCCGCAAAACGTTCCATTCCTCGGGGAAAGAGGAAAACCGACTGGGTATACTGCAAAGATAACCTTATTGAAGCAGCTGTATCGGAAAGAGATGCTCTCTGTGCACAGGTTCAGAACGACAACACAGAAGATAACAGGAAAAATACTTGAACAGCTGTCATTAAGTTGAAGCGGCGATATCCTTGTGTAATGACCATAAATGGGAAGACCTTTGTTATTGTCTTGGATCCCAGAAGGTCATCACAATAATGGAATATCATTAAGATCATGAATAATCGAGTTTTGTAACTGCCGCAAGAAACCAAGTCCATCAATTACTGTGGAAAACTAGCTCGCGCAAATATTGAAAGTGCTAGTATGTTAGCTGTGTTCTGTGCTAGCAACAGCAAGCTCATTTTCAGCAAAACGTACAAAAGCCACCCTTCAGACCACATGAAGACTAACTCAAGGCACCTTTAAGCCCCCCAAAAACACCATTTTCCCTAACACTTTCACAAATGAAGAGCTTAATTCTGACATCTTAATCCTTGACCTATAGAAAGCTCCAGACCCCGACTTAATCTTTGACAGCATGACTCAACAATTTGGTAACAAAACTAAAAGCATGTAGCTATATATCTTCAATCTGTCCTGAACTTCTGGCAAGCTTCCAAAAATTTAGAAAACCTCGATTATTATTTAGATTTTAAAGGCTAGTAAAACCGCCTCTGATTGCAAAATCTACAGGCCGATATCACTTACTTGTACACAGTGCAAGCTTATGAAGCGAATGATTTATTCCAGAATCATGAACTGGCTAACACAAGAGAGAAAAAACAATTCTACCAGCGGCCTACCGAGCTCATCACAGCAGAGTGGATCAGCTCTTTTACCTTTGTTAATCAATTATTAATAAACTACAGAAAAGGCCGCATGAAAAAACCATAGCTGTTTTCTTCTAGAACGGTCTTGGGCTTTCGACCGAGTTTTGCGTCAAAAAGTCATCCATATTTCCCATGACGTTGGCATTGATGGACATGCATTTGTAGGGATTAATGGCTTCTTGAAAAACAGACAGTTCTCAGTCATATTGAATGGAGACCTCTCTAAGACCTGCAAAACGTGGGCCGTTGTACCATAGGGCTCGCTCTGGAGCCCTCTGCTCATTCTTCTCTTCATGAGCACAGTTGATGGGTACATCCATAAAAATACTAAGAGTTCCTACTATGCAGATGATATTGTCATTTGTAGTGTAAGTCAAGATCTCAAAACGTCTCAGAAATTCCTGAGTTTCAGTTTAGAAGGCACTGCAACATGGGAAGATCTCAAACTTACTATAGACCCCGATAACTCTAACTATTGTGTTTTTCAACTCTTAGGAAATATCTTGGTACCTTCCCACCGTCTTAAAATTTCAAAACTCTATAATTGAACACGATGAAAATTTTAATATCTGGAGTGATCTTAAATCCCGAACTTAGATTTACTGAACACATGCAAACCACGGCAAATAAGGGTCTAGAGATATAGAACATCCTCCACAAACTTTGTGGCACACACTGAAGCTCAGGATCATCTATGCCGAAAAGTAATTACTGCAATGTCATTAGATGACGTTGGAGTACATTCGTTTATTCTGCAGTACATTATATCGCAGTTCCGAGTAAATGAAACATAAAATTAAAGTCACGTATTAGAATTGTTTAACCAGTATTTATCTTTTGTATAATCAAAAGTGACTCCAAACAGATTTTGTCGAATCCTATTTAAAATGTAACGGCACCTAACTATTTTACAGCAATATAGACTACAGAAGAAACCTCTCGTTGGGTTCACTGAAGCGTAGCGATGGTATTGTGTGGTTTCTAAATGAATTGTCCAACAAAACTGATCAAATTAAGTGACTCCCTTACCCCGAGATAAAACTTTCTTCGGCCGTCTTGTTGCGATGATTAAATTCAGAAGTACGTAATTAGTCCCGGGTCTGTATTTGTGTTGTGTATTCAAGTCTTGTCTGCAGACCTGTAACTGTCGGCAGGCTAGTAACTGTCGGCAGGCTAGTAACTGTCGGCAGGCTAGTAACTGTCTGCAGGCTAATAACAGGGTGCACGAAAGTTTATAAGGCTGCGTCCACGTGTCAATCCTTATATGGAAAACGTATAAAGCTAAATTTATTTAGATTTAAAAGTTCATTCTGGTAATTATCATTACTGTGTGTGCATATATGTGTGTGTGTGTGTGTGTGTGTGTGTGTGTGTGTGTGTGTGTGTGTGTGTTTGTTTTGCGACGGTCCTACCAACTGTCACAAAGATCAAAATTTAAACAACCATTCCCGACCGAAGTCAGCCCTGTGCTAACTCTTGCCAAAATCTGCCAACTAACCAGTCACTGGACTTTATTTTAAAAAACTTAACTCACGGAGGTTTAACCCTTTGGGAATTGTTTCCCGGGGAATGAATTCTTTTTAGGCATCGGAGCTGAAGGACCAGAGCGTCGTAGTACCAAGGAAAATTGTTTATTGAATAAATTTTAACTCCATTTGCAAGTTAGGGAAAACACTGTTTTTATTTTATATCAATATTTGCTTTAGCTTATATTTTTTATATAAAACCCTTAGGCATTTATTTAATAATTTTGACCCGTTTACTTCTTCACAAGGAACATCATTGGTTTTCTATATATTCATTTATTTATGTATACTTTGTGAACAACCCTTTTAATTCATTTCCTTTAATTTTGTCTTAGTTTACCAATATTTAGGTATTAATGCATTTTTTGTACATTTACTTTTAATCTCCTATGTTAACAAATACTAAAAGGTTTATTTCCAACATGAATCATTTCTCAAACAAAACTCGTTTGTTTACATCTATACTCGTTTGGCCGCCATTTTGGCTTTAATTTTTTATTCAATTTTGACTTGTTCAATTTTTTATTGTTTTCGCATTCAAGAGTTTTAAAATTTATTTTGGGGAATTTTAATGTCAGTATCTTCTAAAAGCAATTTACGGTTTATAAACTTTGGAAATGTCCATTTTTTGAACTATTTGAAATGCTATTTGAATTTACATGTTTAAATCATGAAAAAGCGGAGTAAGCAGAACGTCGTCCATCGTTGGCTATATCTCCAGACTCGCAGACCATTCTCCCCTTCGGTTTAAAACTCCCTCACAATTTCTTTCGAACTTACCTATTGTCATCAACGAATCAGCAACCTTGTTAGAAAATTACCTAGAATGATACGAGCTACCCCTTAATCGCGTGATCCAGTACGTCACGGATCCGGTGTTGAAATACTTCTATATTTTTTTGTTTTAAAATTTATATCTGGTCGTAACCTTTTAAATTTTGAATTTTGGCGATTTCCTTACTCTTGATGTTCATCATAATTTTTCTTTCTGCACATTTTCAAATGTTAATGAATTCTCTAAATTAATTTTGACTTTACTTTTAATTTTCTTTGTTGCTTCGTTTATCTCCTTCAAATTCAAAAGGATAAAAAAACTCCTCCCTTTAAAAATGGCTCTACTTTATAAAGTTTCTTTGAAGTAGCTGCTAATGGAAGTGTATTTATATTTATAATTATGTTTATTTTCGAAAACTAAAATTTTATACTTTTTTAATTAAAAATTCCCATTGTTGTGTCTGTATGTGTTTAAACGGGGCTTTTAACCCCAATTCAAAACTAAAAAAATGAAAACAAGTAAATATTACAGGTTTTACATGTTGGGAATAGTTCGTATCAAATTAGGACCAAATAAGTTTAAGACTATGATTTTGTGTAAAAGCAGTGGCTTGCAAGTAGCCTCGAGTCTGAACAAGCAAGCAATATTATAGAGAACTCTTTAGGTCTACAAATCGTTGGTAGTATGCTAGTACGAAAACTAATTTTTATTATTATATAAAATGTGAACAAATAATATTCCATAGAGGACGTAATACGAAGTATATGTTAGGAAATAATACTCAATAATCAACGAGTTTATAGTATATAGTTCAAGTATATAACATCTAATTATCTAAACTAGGAATTTGAAAAAAAAATTAAATTTTCCAGAATACTGAGAGGTAAAGCCTAGTAAAATAATTAATAGTGTTACCAAAGTGCAATTAATGGGAATCCTCGGTAAGGCGAGTGTTCATATGAAAACAGAAAACTCTAAAATGTTGTAAAATGTCGAACGACATTTAATTTTTAAAGAGAATAAACTAAAAATCATAAACATAAATAAAATGGTTATTAAAACCGTAATTGAAAAAATATAAATAAAACGGTAATTTCAACGGGTTTCCAGTCTAAAAACAAAATTATGATACAGTGACGTTCAAAGTTCGGTGCAAGACTAGTTTCCACAACATGGTGAGGGGGAAAAGTTTAAAGACACTGTGATTGGTAGTCAAAATAAAATTGTTGCGCTATACAACTCTGTGTTGGGATCACACGCTTCTATTGGTACAATTATCGCATGGTCACCGGGTGACGGTAGTTTCTAATGAACACCATAGAACTATAGCTTACCTTGTCTATCATGGAAGACGTTTCCAGTTATATTTTCTTTTGCCAGAATTATCAGAGTGGTAGGTATTTTGTATACAAAATGTAACTTATAATGATCACTAATTATAATAAAGTAAAAGTTCCGGGCATATATATAGTAAAGAGGAAACATTTCCGATGTACACCTTTGATGTGGATTCCTCCTCTAAGGATGTCACTTTCTTCGTTAATCCCTTTGTAATTAAGATTTCAAAAAACAACTAATAATGAATAAAATATATATATTTATATTTAGAACTATGTATATATATATTCTTGATATTTAACATTATCCATTGTTTTTCCGTTGCACTGACTTTATGAAGTTAATATTTTACTGTGTGAGTAATTTTATCCACCATTAAGTGCAATAATTTTACCTTGAGTGATGAGGCACCTTTCGGTCGTTGACCATTGTCGAATCACTCTGAATGATTCGACAATGGTCAACGACCGAAAGGTGCCTCATCACTCAAGGTAAAATTATTGCACTTAATGGTGGATAAAATTACTCACACAGTAATATATTAACTTCATATATATATATATATATATATATATATATATATATATATATATATATATATATAATATAACAAAAAGTACATGTATTGCGTTATTAAAGAAACTAGTCTTATAAAACTGGCGTAGAAAGGGGTAGAGATATTTATGTAGGAGGGTGATAAGTACGAAAATAAACTGACCGAGATGATCTCAAACTTTATTTGACAGAGCGATCCTCAGATAGTTGACGTTTTACACATTGACAAAATTCATTCTTAATTATTTGTGATAGGCTTTGAGAACGAGGGATTGCAATTACATTATCTACTAAAACTATTTGCATCAGCTGCAACTGTGCGAGGAAATACAATACTTCCTATTACTGATGCAGTGTCCGTATGTTATTTTGTGTATCGACCACGTATTTAGCGCTGTCACAATCGCGCTTTGAATAATATTATAATATCAAAGTCGTTACATTGGGTCACGTTCTTTCTATTGGCAACAGAATCGTGTCAAAAACATATATGAGCAGGCGGATGTTTTTAGAATGAGTAATAGTTTCATTTGGAATATCCTGCTTTCTGGGATATGGTTAGCCTCATGTTCGCTTATTTACTATACACTTCTAAAGAGTAGCACAGAATATATAGTAGGCCTACATAGAATGTGTATATTTGTGTATATATATATATATATATATATATATATATATATATATAAAATCACTGAATTTGTAATATTTATCTGGATTATGTTTGGACACCACTTATCACTGATAAGAAAGGTATATTTATTTATAATATTGATTCTGTTGTTTCCACTGAAATATTACACAATAAATTAATTACAGGTTCTTAATTTATTATAAATAAGTTACTGTATATCACATAGAACTAAAATATTATGTTTAGATGAGGATTTCTTACTTTTTACTCTACGTTTCGCATCCTCAATAATAGTAAAAGAGACTCTTAATAGTGAAAGAGACTCTTAATAGTGAAAGAGACTCTTAATAGTGAAAGAGACTCTTAATAGTGAAAGAGACTCTTAATAGTGAAAGAGACTCTTAATAGTGAAAGAGACTCTTAATAGTGAAAGAGACTCTTAATAGTGAAAGAGACTCTTAATAGTGAAAGAGACTCTTAATAGTGAAAGAGACTCTTAATAGTGAAAGAGACTCTTAATAGTGAAAGAGACTCTTAATAGTGAAAGAGACTCTTAATAGTGAAAGAGACTCTTAATAGTGAAAGACTCTTAATAGTGAAAGACTCTTAATAGTGAAAGAGACTCTTAATAGTGAAAGAGACTCTTAATAGTGAAAGTTCAAGAGACTCTTAATTTTATTCTATGGAAGTTTACTGATTTTTATTCTATCTTAGTTTACGTATAATTTATTGTATTGCTCTCAGGGTCGCTTTATAAGTATGAAATTTATCAAGTATAGTTCTGTTATACTGAACAGTTATTGCATTGATTAAATTATGAACGAAAAATTTTTGATTGGCAGATTTAAAAAAAAAATTAATATTCAAGAACTATTGATAAAAAGTAATGAATAGAGAGTCAACTGTTCGTAGAACTTGGTCTGTAGTTCCATCCGTTCGTTGAATCACTATTGGCCTGTAACCCAAACCACTTCTTGATGATTTATTTAACTTTATTAACAACACGTAGGTTGCTACTTAGCATTTGACTTTCGACGATTTACTTAATATAATACGAACTGGAGGTAACTTGAGCGGCGTCGGCTCTGATCGAACGTTCCTGGATGACTCCCTGTTTTGTTTTTCATAACAACTAATGTTCAACATAACTTCTTATCCTATCTCTACTAGTTTAAACCAATCACATTTCATAGTTTGAACTTTTACCGTATTTCTAAAAAATCTAGAAACTGACTTTCTTTTAACGGTACCAAGTATTTTTATTTGATTTTGGAGTGTTCTTGCATCTTAAAACTCACAACCGTTTTTGAGAATTTATGTTACAATAAAGTAATAATACTGCCAGATTGGCCTTGTACATTATAGTCCTCATTTTACAATTAATTTATAGTTCCCTTTAGAGCCTCTGTTCACATATCGTTATAATATATATATATATATATATATATATATATATATATATATATATATATTAAATAAGGTGATATGTTTTCTTGTAATATAGTTAATAAATTAAAAATATTTCAAAAACAAAAACGAATAATATATATATTTTAAGTATTCTTGTTTTTGAAATATTTTAAATTGATTAATTATATATATTGAGTAATTATACCTAATTTTTTATTTCTATAGGATAAGACGAATTAAGCAATGAATAAGTTACTATAGACTTTATGGGTTTGTACTGGGAAACACCTCAAGTAGGCCTATATGGGGGCTCTCTGTAACGTGTCGAATGGTTTTAATGGTGGGAGCTAAGAATGACTGATACTGAAAAAATATCAAAGCTATATTTATACACTTACATATATATTATTTCGCAAACAATTATCTATAGCAGCACTTACATTTGGTCTAAATAAGAGCCGAGGTTTCGGGAAATGAGACCCATTATCAAATCGTGCCGTAAATAACCTTCAACTATTTAAGATCAAGGATGAGTTGGCAACATGGCGAGGCATTGAAGGGGCTAGGGGGAGTAGGACACTGTTTTTTTTTGCAATTTTAAAGTACTTTTGCAGTTCAATTATTTCAAAATTGTGCGTGAACTTGTAATCGGGCTTTGATTATGTGTGTTGGGGGTAATTTTAGTGTTTGTTATTTTGAACTGTTCAGTAGTGTGGAGTCTGTTATTCATTTATAATTTGTTATGTTTGTGTATTCGTGATTTGTAGACATGAGGTGTTCGGCAAAGATTGATTTAGTTTTGAGCGCCTTATGTGTCCTTGGTAGCGTATGTAAAATGGCCTTCCTGTTTGGCCCAAGTAGAAACTGGGGGATATAACGCAAGTTAGTGTATATAGACTAAACCAGAGGCGTTGTATTTGCCTACAACGAGATTTGTCTTTTAAAAAACTAATAAAATATGTAAAAAGACAATTTCTCATATTATTCTGGAACCATTTGTGACTAAAGATTGACTAAATGTAAAATATTTTTTTTTATAAAATCAACCAATAGATAGTAAAGACTCTCTCCTACAAAAAGTAAACTAGGGGCGGATCTGAATATCAGTTAAAAGCAATTTTCGTAGTTCTTTGTAAGTTTTCTCTTCAAGGTGAAGACTTTGGTCTGACAAAGACAAAGCAAAGGAAGAATGACTTTGATGCGGAACACAAAGGGAGTCCATCCATCGCAGAAAAGTATTTATGGTGGTCACAGACATAAAAGCTTATGTTACTCATGCTTGAACCTTTTTGGGCTACATTAAAGGTTGGAGCTTGGAGAGGGGATGGGGTTAAACTGTAAATTGGTTCAAACGTGTCATAATGATTAAATTTAAACTATATGCCATTGCTCTTAATTGTATTGTTTGTCTATATTCAACGAGGAGCGTTGACATAATATCCATACCTCTGTGCTGTAAAATACGACGATTTGGTTTAAAATACATTCATGCACGTATTTATTGTTCATGTATATACGTTCATGCACAAAAACGTAATATATTACATTTAGTTGTGCAAAACTGTACGATCGGCTTACAAACTAGAATTTAGAAAGGTTATGTCTAGTTCAAAGCTTTTTAAAGCCTCAACCTATATAAACATTTTTTAATATTAACAATAACAGCATGCTAGGAATCACATTGCATATTGGTCTAGTGTTTTTTTTTTTTAATTTAATGGAAATTTCTGAGATCTAATGTCAACAGAAAAAGACAGGTTTTGTGTATAGTACAGTCACTTGGTGAAACATCGCTTGCCATAAGTGGCTAGAAGGGGATTCGGTTTGTAGTGGGAAACGTGTAGATGTTACCATAAGAACACCATTCTAGCCTGACTGCTTATTTTCGGCTGCTACATCACAAACTTATCGCGGGAAGAGTAAGTACGAGGTATAGTATAAGCCTAAACATAAATAGAAGCTTTAGGATTACGGAACTTGAAAAAAATATATAAAATCAATCAAAATTATAAACTAAAAAGTGAATTTTTTTTCCACTATGAAACAGTATTTCTAATGTTTTAGGCATGTCTTCAATACTGAATGAAGTCTTCAATGAGACTGTCTGGCGACGCATGCGCATAAGTGACTGTCCAACGCTTATATATATATATATATATATATATATATATAGAGAGAGAGAGAGAGAGAGAGAGAGAGAGAAAAGGAAAGAGAGAGAGAGAGAAAGAGAGAGAGAGATATCGTCTTGAAACAATTCTGGCCTCATTTTTTAATTTAAATAACTAAAAACCTTATAATCACTAACCTTATAATCACAGAATTTCATTTTCAACTTTATGAACAATTTAGTTAAAATGTAATCGTCTTTAATAGAAATTTAAAAAAATATGTACAACTTTTTATAATAATTTTTTTTATAGATGATTTTTTTAATATTGAAATGTACCAAAGGATTTTAAAAAAAGCTATTATTTTTGTAGTAAAGAGATTTTACTTCGTTATTATTTTAAATAATAAGATATTTATACTCGTTGTATATATTTATTTTAAATTTATTTGTTAGTTGTTTATTGTTGGGGCTCTTAGATAATAACTGCCACTGTAACTATGGAAACGGGTATCTAATTGTTAAAGTAATTATAGGGATAGTATGTAAAAATATAGTTATTGTAGAAATCATCTATCCAATAATATTTAGTTAAGGTATAAGTGGAAAGCAACACATCGTATATATAACAACCCTGTACATTATTGCCGAGGAGAGAAAAATCACCTTTAATAGATATTTTCCAAGGAAGAAGCGTTTTCCCTACCCCTGTAGTAAATATAACAACAATTATAAATACACGCTGTACAGCCACGTAGACATATATATTTAGATACTTGAGGTCTAAGGCATACACACGTCACAACTTCCTGAATGCTACACTTTATAAAGCACGTCATTAGCAATGGAAAGACAAACGCGCTGTCTGCAACATTTCCCCGATCTGTTACACTGAATAGGCTGGGGATGTTATATATACTTTGTATGTAGCTTAGTTGTGTTGTTAGAATACTGATTGATTCTTAGCCAATACGTACCTCGTATTATCCGTGCAGGATTATGCACAACGTTACAGTGCACTTACCCAAAGCCTACAGTGGTAATATTATAACTAAAATAATACTAACCACGTATTTGGCCTTGAGAGATCGCAGTATGCGAGAGGTAGAGGGTCAGTAAAACTACTTTACTACAAACATGATAAGGACTGTAAAACACTGACTTGCATGAGGCGATTGATATTAAATAAATTCGATGGTAAGTTAAATTCCGTATGAAAAAACTATCTTGAAATGTGTGCAGACTTCGGATACAGAAGCTGTTGACGTATAGAACATTATGAATATGAAACATGTTTTCGGAAGTGGTAGTAACGAGAAATATGGTGCAACCTCTCCCGGCCAAGTGGTTCACACTATACCTCCATGGAATCAAATAAAGTGGTGGGGTTCGTGGTCGGCCTACTTCCTATATCTTCTACGTTTTGCAACTATTATCCAAAAATTTCTCACGTTTTTCAGTTACTCACTTACTTCGAATATTTAACACGCATATTCAAATCTTTGTAAACGCAATTTTACGATTTATTAGAATGGAACTAATACTAGTATAATCTGTATTGGCCTATATATCCGTATGCAATCTATGTATATTCATTAGAATATGCAACATTCAAATGCCCAAGGTACGTGACATTCAACTAATCAATATGTACGACGTTCAACTAACTAAGTTACGCGACATTCAACTGTTCAAGGTGCACGGCGTTCCATTAAACAAGGTTTGTTGCGGGTTGTCGTATTACATTTTCACAGGCGTTCACCCTGCAATTTCTTGAAATTCATAAATTGGAAATAATCTTTCATTATTATTATTACTATTAATATTTCTGTAAATATTTAAACATCCATGAAGGCTTGATTCACAAAATCAACATGTTTCTGCCAGCCCAGTTTGTGAATCTACTGAAATCGTACATATCGAACAGACTGTTTCGAGTAAACCACGAATCTACGTATTCTGACTTCAAGGAAATACAAGCTGGAGTCCCACAAGGCAGCGTATTGGGACCAATCCTGTACTTGCTGTACACCAGTGATCTTCCGCCAACAGCCAACGTCATCACAGACGATGACGATGTTTCGCAGACGACACAGCAAACGCAGCGACAGCGAAAACCGTTCAAGAATCGACAACACGCTTACAAAGATCAAACGATTCAGTTGAGGCTTGGACCAAGAAATGGCGCATCAAACTCAACGACCAGAAGGCAGTCCATGTGAACTTTACAAACAAGAGGATCCCAAACCCTCAGAGGCTCGAAATGAATGGAAGTGTTATCCCATATCATGATTCAGCTAAATATCTCGGCATGAATCTTGATGCAAAAGCCAAATGGGTCGAGCATGTCAAAATAAAACTCACAGAACTCCAGACTCGCTACAGGCAAATGTATTGGCTACTCGGTCGAAATTCACGGGTATCAATATACAACAAGCTATTGGTATATAACCAAATCCTCAAACCGGTTTGGACGTATGGTATACAGCTTTGGGGCTGTGCCAGCAAATGTCACATACAAGGGATACAACGCTTCCAGAACAAAGTACTAAGAAACATCGCCAACGCTCCTTGGTATGTGCGTAACAGTGACTTGCATTGCGATCTTGGTGTACCCATGGTCGAGGAAGTCATAAAACAGAACGCCATCAAACACGTAAATCGGCTCACTCAACACGAAAATCCTGAGGCACTGAGACTTCTCGACAACAACCACCTGACAAGACGACTCAAAAGGACAAAACCATTTGAACTCGTTGAACGACAAGAGTGACAACAATACTCTTCCTCACGCCGGTTGGCTTCCAACAACAAACAAGATACAATAGAAATCAATGGATTCTTTGTAATAAAAGCTAAAATCTAATTATCAAATGTAAATTAATGGTTGGTCAGAAATGACCAGTTTTAATAAAAAAAAAAAAAAAAAAAAAAAAATTTAAACATCGTGTTATTACAAAACAATTACAAAGATATATGATGCAAGTATAATTCGAAGTTTTAAAACTAAAAAAACACATAATTAATAGTTTATTATAAATCGGAAGTTATCTTTGTTCTTGCAAAGTAGTTTTTATGTATATAATAATTAATATTAAATGTAGATAATTGTTTTCGATTGAAATAAACTAGTTGTAATTTAACAGTAATGCAATATTATATATAGTAAATAATAGTTTATAAATGTTATAAACTGTTTGAAAATTCTAACAAATTCGATTTTTCATTGAAAAATACGCATTTGTCGGTCTATAGAATATTTGTGCATAAAATTACAGAATGCGAGCAACTCTCGAATATCTAATATAGGGACAGGAGAGAAACTAATCTACAATACTTGCAAATTTAATCATCGCAACACAGCCCAAAGGAAGTACAACACGGCGTAAGGGAGTTACTTAATTGCGAGATAGGTTTTGCTGGTCGGTTCTGTTAGCAACTATAGAATAAGTCGCGTTAGTAGAAATACGTGTTAGTGCATATTGCGTAAAGTTTATATGGGATTCTTTCTGTTGTCTACTTTACTCGTAATATCATAAAAGTAAGAAATAACTATACAAATTATGGACATAACCTATAAAATTATAAATTTAGTAAAGTTTTGAAGCAAAGTAGTGAATCCAAACGAGATTTGTTTAAGCTTTACTTATTTGCAAGAATGCAATCAGGTCTTTTACACTCGTTAAACATATCAGGCCTGAAGCTATTAAAAGTGTTAAAGTAATTTTCACCCCCATTAATCTGAGCAACCCTTATTAGTTGGTGTATTTCCCATAGATAGGGCATATTAATTAGGCAATTGTCAATTTAAACTCGGATTATTATACGAAGGACACACTGAGTTAAATATTTATTAGACAGTATCTCTACTACCAATATTAGAATGATGTAGTTATCGTGCCATATACACCATCATATTTATGTAAAAAGAGTTTGTGACTTAAAGTTATCTACTTATAATAATGCACAATATAATACTGTTTTTAGTGGAAATAAACGCTATTTGGCTTCAAAAATACACTTTTTGTTCAATATATTCACTAAATGCGTGCTACGCACGGCACGAAGCTCGCACAATATAACGAGGGGATATTATATTGCTGTGTATATATGTCTACAAACTAATGTAGGCTAAGTGAATATTTTTCTAGTGATCATATAAAGCTAAATACAGAGATATTGTACTGGAACTAATTCCTGCCAGAGACTTTAACTGCGACCCAAATGGAAAGGCAAATCTATATCTCGACCCTAATATAACTTGCAGTAACAACCCAATAAACTACAAGAGATATGAAGCAATACAGAAACAGTCTTGGGGGAAATGTATAACCGTAGTATGATGATGTCCAACGTTCATAACTTCGCTCATTGTGGAACTTACACATATTTCAGTGGTTTATTCGTGACGTGTTTCAGTGGCTTGTTACATAAACAAGAAAGGTTTATTTGTCCAACTTCCAGTTGGCAATAATAAAATGCAATTGAAAAAACATTTTCTTACCCCAATAATATACACATCTGACTATCTCTCGACAATTGAGGTCATTGTCGCAGCTTTTCAAACTTTTTCAAACTACGTTACCCCCAATACTACCCACGTTCCTGTTTTGCCAACATGACGGCCACATCACGTGCTATATTAAGTATTAACAGTTATGACTGTGTAGACGCGATGCGACTTTTTTAAACCATGTAATTGTCAGAGAGATTTACAGACAGAACTTGAGTACAAGAACACATACAGTTCATACGAGAAACATTTTTTATAAATTAATAATTATTAAAAAGCGTTATTAGTAAATAAAATTAAAAAATAATGTTGTCAAAAATAGAGTAAGCTGAGCTAAATAAAGATTTAAACCAGAAGTTTATAATTTCGGTCGCAGTTTGACAATGTTTTTTTAAAACTTTTAATCTGATGTTACAGCTACATAATGCTACTACTTTACCGTGACCTAGGTTATGAAAATTTGTTATTAAAATATAAGTTCTCTACAATAAATAGATATTTCTACCGAATAATTATTACCATATAAATAAATGATTTTCCTTTTTGAAATAATTTGTGAGGTATGGTTTGACCTATACTGTGACAATTTATTCTACATTATCTTCTCAAAGTCCCTCCAAATTGACGGTAAAACACGTGTATTTGAGTGTTAGCCTCTTCACTATACGTTATCAATTCTGAGAAATCAAACATGTTGCTATACTCTGCCTCACCTAATGATATTTCCAAGGCCTGTAAATGTGAGGATAGTAAACGGAACAAATACATAAATGTAAGTACTATAACCATTACGTGAAGGAGCGCGCTCTAAGCCAACACAATAACATGTTTTTTTGCTAAACAATAATCTAATGTATATTTCGGTTACACTATAACCATCTTTAAAGGTGAGTAATCTAATTATTTTCAGAATATAAAACTACAAAATTTATAATATTTATTAGCGAAGTACCATGACGTTACCGCCCTATTTTATTTGCCATTGTTGTTCTAGAAACGTGTGCATTTCGATTAACCTTTGAACAAAGTGAACTTGAAGGAACCATTCGGAATTAGATTTTCAGAATAGGTTGCGTCCACTCTACACCATTGTTGAGGATAATTTGAGTAGTTTTGGAGTATCTAGGTGATTTATACAGAGGGTTACATTGCTAAGTGAACAAATGATGACAAAATAAATGAAAGTAGTTTAAACGTACAGTTACTAGGGGTTGATATGGGTTTAATGGGACGACCATTCCCCGAGAGCTTACTCTCGTGCCAACTATAGCCTACATTCATCCGAGGGAAGCACATCCTACAACAGAAGTAACAGTAGGTTTTATCTCTGTGACCACCATAAATGGTTTCCTGCGATGGGTGAAAATATTTTATATTCCCAGATATATACAAACAAAAATTTCTAGTTTCAATTTGTTTCAGACAGTCAATAATCAATTCCTGATTATAATATCAGGCAAGATTATTTTAAATAATAATAACATATTCTGAGCAGCGGCACAGATTTGTTATATAGATTAAACAATGCCAAGAAATCAAATATTGCAGTAGAAATCACTCTGTGAAAACAAATATAAAATGTAATAAAGACCGCATTGTTATAAATATTTTTTCTTTTGATACAATTTATAAGACTAAAAGAGTTATAAAAATATTTTGTAATAAAATAATTTTCTATTATAACAAATATAAAATTATAATTAAAAGATGCTTCGCTAAGTAAATACGTAATGGCTTACTTGCTGACGCGTTTCGAAACTTGCTTCGTTCTTTTCACGAAGCATAGCATCTGACTGTTGATTATAGTTTAATCAGTGAATTCAAGATGATTACATCGAGAAAATATAAAATGTAATACAGACCGCGTTTGTATAAATATCTCTCTTTTGATACAATTTTTAAGATTAAAATAATTATAAAATTAAAATATTTTAAAATTATGATACAAATACAAATTTTAGCAACAATGAATAAAATTTAATTGGTTTCCAGGAAACGTCCACTGTTTTATCATCAAATTTGGGTTTAACGACGTGAGAAAGTTAAATTCCCATACAATTTCGATCAATGTAGGTAGACACAGTTAGTTGTAACACAGTAATGTCAATGTTTAAATGTTTTCACCTTTTCTTTTGTGTGTGTGTTTTTTTTTTGAATATACATATTATTTTTACACCCAATTTTATTTTTACAAATATGTTTCTAATTAGTTAATTTTTATTTTACGGTTTCTTTGATATTTTGACATGTTTATAATTCTTTATAAAAAAGACAGTTTGTAAAATAGATTTTAATATTTTCATCATAACGATACGAGTACTTCATAAAATAATTGTAGGTTTGAGAAATTTGTTTTTATTTTCATTATTAGAGTTCTCCTGATTTTAAATTATAAAAACAAAACAAACAAAAACAAATAACCTTCACCATCGCCTGATATATAGCTACTAAATTATATGGTTGCTATCTGAAATAACCAATAAAAGTGGAACTAGCCAACAAAAGTGATCCATCAATTAATTAGGAACAACACCCCTACGCTTTGTTGTAACTCCATTGGGTTATGTTGTGGAATGATTAAATGTGCAACTTTTGTTGGTTACTCTCTGGCCTGTCTTATGACCACGTATTTGACCCGTAACTTCAACAAATGTATGACTTGTTTTAGTATAGTCCCCTATAAGAAATTACTTTTGAATGATTTATACATAACCACCAATCTCCTCCAAGTAAGTTCGAAACACAGCCTTTAGCATTTAATGCTATATTTTGTAATCAGAGATGTTATTGATAAAAATCTTTTATCACCGGAATGTAACACAATTTTCTGTGAGTTACTAGGGGATAGCATCCCCTTTTACCGATTCATTCCGATATAGTAGTTTCTTATATGGCGCCATAGTGAGTTAACATAAACATATCATAAACATTGTCTTTCAATATATATCGGATTCAATCGTTTTATTTTCTTAACTACTGCAAGTTAACAGCTCCAAGTTATTCTGTTTCGATGAAATCGGTCTCTATGATGGCATTTCATGATATCCATAGGTTTGACGTCATTAAATGTTTTAAAGAAGCAAAATTAATATTTCACGCAAGTTTTAGAATCGCAATACGATGACAACCCCTATTAAAGTTATCTTTATATATATAATCAGTTTACTAACTTATTACCAACAGCTTTTTATCTAAACAGTAATAAACCTTTAGCTCTCGAATAAATGGTATAAATTCGGCCATAAATCATGCATACTTTCCCCTGCAGTCGGCATACATTATAAGGCTCCCCGTCTACACACCCTCTGATTGATCTTCTTTCTCGTTTATATTTAGTCGTTTATCTTTCTAAAAGACTAAACCTTTGCATAGAGAGTGATTCAAAATTATAGTAATAGTTTGAAAGCTCATTATACATGTAAAAATACAGAAACCCTTTCGTATAAATATGAGTCTGGGGAACTCATGTTTGCAAGTTACGGCTAGCTGATGATTCCACCCGGCCTTCGGCTCAAGCTATGAAATATATATTCAGGGGGATACAGAGTTACGGCAATACTTTGGGAATTCATTGTACATGTTGAAGTAAAGAACAGTTCATGTAAATCACGTCCGTACTGAGCTTTTTAAACGACTAATTGCTAGCTAAACATTTCACCCGGATTTGGGCACAATCCTTCAAAATAAACATTATATGCATCTACTATATCTATGTTTATAGCTAAATAATTGAAATTTGGTTTCCCTGGGATATTTGTTTGTAATAATTTAATAGTTATCTAATTTGTCTTTGACATGAGGAATACAAATAGCAATACCTCATGTTTATTGTTTTAGTCTGACAATATTGGCAAACATTGATTGTAGTTATCGGATAAGTTATACTTATTTTGTGAAATGTTATAAATAAATGTCAGATTTCAATTAATTCCTATTAAGGAATAACTTATTCCTTTATTTCCATTTGGCTATATTTATTCAGAGAACGAGGGTTTATTTTTCCATTAATAGTTACTATTTTTAATACATTTTTATTTGCAATACTTTGACATAAATAGTTCTTTAAAGTTATTACACACGAATGTCTTTCATATTTTAGCCAACTTCATTACTCGGGCTAGCAACAGTCATTTTTGTTTAAAAATTTAAGATTATTTTAATGATATTGTATTTTTAATAAAGCCTAATTTAATTATTTTACTTGTAATCATACTTCATAAAATCTTTTTTAATAATTAAAAATGTAATAAAAACAGAATATAAATAGTCCCTTTCTCCGATCAAAACTCCGCTACGCGTCCGATTGCACTATTCAATTCTGCAGAATATGTATCGATTATTATAATTAGAAGTAGTTTACCAACATTATAAAAATTTAAACAATGTTTACCATGTTAAAGCAGTAAAACAGTATTACCTTAATATTGATAATAATACTGAAAAAGTAATAAAATGTAACAAGCCTGAAGTTGAAGTTTAGTGTTCCGTCAATTAAACTGCCTTGACGTTTGTCAAATATGGTATAGATTTAATTTCCATGCCTAAAATAAAATCCATTACTGCAAAAAAGTCTTGCAGGAATATATCGTGTACGTGCTACGTTTACTGGCGATAGAGTCAAAAATTTAATATATCTCAGAACTTACTGTCAACTTAAAGTCGGTGCATTTCTTACATAGCGGGAAATCTCCAAGTATAATATTCCTGCTAACGCGATCTCTTGTATCCACATCATGAACTCACTGGAATGTAAATTACAGCAGAAATATTCCTTTTAAGAGAAATCATATGCGGGATATCTTTGTACGCTCATAACTACGGTTATATAAAGAAAAGTGTATTTAAAAAAAAACTGGGTCTCAAAGTAGAAAAGTTTGAATCGTAACCTTCACTAGCTCTTTTATGTTTTATATGAATATTATAAACCGTCTATCGGAATGTTATATATATTTATGTCCTTTTATAATACTCTGGATGTGTGTAACAATGCGTATGTATTACAAAACTGAAGAAACTATGGCGTACTTTTCAATTTAAATAGGTAAAAGGTCTTAATAAACCCGTATGAATGGTTCAATTACAAAGCAATCTTCTTCAGATGAAATTATTACTAGATTGTTAAATGTTTTTGTAATAATTTCCATTGAAGATGATTGCTTTGAATTTGAAATGAACATAAGGGTTTAAACAAAGATTTTTTATAGATGTTTGACCTATCAATTTTGTTAAAATTATATATTTGGGCATGTTTTGTAATTTTTATTTTGTTTCATACCGTAGCTATGATTTAATTTGTTAAATGTTGGTGCTTCACAACAATAACTGTTGCTGTAACTATGGAAACGGGTATCTAATTGTTGAAGTAATTATGGATTTAATGTGTAAAGATAAAATGACTGAAAGATAAAATGATCCATTGAGATGAAATATATAATTAGTAGAACGGGAAAGCAAACACAACGTACATATGGTAACACTGTACATTGTTTAAGTACATTGAATAAGCCATGCGACTATAATTGCAACCCAGCTGCCTGTCTGCGGCGAAGATGAGAGCAGAACAGGTAGATCCTCAAGATGTTACGCTTAGTCAACACAATCCCCCCTTGTACTTTCAAAAAGAGGATTTGATTGGGTGCCAGTGTCATTAGTATAAATCCCTACCCAAACGCTGTTAAGGGACATTTTCTGAAAAAATTATATGTTAAAAATATTAACCGCCTTTACATTTACTACAAAAACAATTTCTTTTGCTCAATATTCTAAAATAATGCTACATACTTCACATATTACAAAGGATATATTAGTCTTAGGACTCCAAAGAACGACCCAAAGCCTATCTTTCTTCCTCCTCAGACAGGTCTCCGAGCTCTAAACCCTCTCATGTTCAAGTTAACGTATTATTTCTGCACGCAACACATAAATCATTTTCACGGCAATTTAAAATAAATGAAGCAAGTAAGAAATTTTCTTGACACTTTATTAAAAGATGAGCTATATTTTATTCCCGTTTATAGACATTTATCATTGCCATGTGATGCTTAAATAGGATATATGGTTTGCGTCATTCAACTCGTTTGTACATGTATTAAGCAAATAGAAATGTTTAAATATCACTAATTTGATTTACGTATAAACGTTTAAGTTCATATTTCTTGTAATGAGACTCTTCATTAAGGGCAAGGTTTATCCTCCCTAAGTAGACAGTTTGTAATTCATTTAAAATGCATTGCTTTAATATTGTACTTACTTATTGCAAGCATTTTACAAGTTCACTAAAAAAGTGACAGATAGCACAATTTTTGATAGAGTTCGTTAAAAAATCCAGTTGTGTCATTCTGATGTTGATAGTTGTGTCAGAAAAATGTGGACTCGTCATTAGTAGTGAACATATAAGTTTAAGATAAGAATAAATTTTGTTTTGTGTAATTGTTTGCATGAGCGGCTTATTAGAATTGTAATACGATTTACAAATGTTTCTATCAGGGGGAGTTTGGGCCGGTATGGGAGACAGGAGTAAAGTCCAAGTTCACAGTCATAAAAACAAATTAAAATTTATAACTAATGAGAAAAGTTAAGCTATGAGACGTGAATACAGAACTAAAGTTTAAAGTTTACAACGCGGCCATATTGTTACTCTGACCAACCCATTAGTTACACCTTGTCAGCCACTCTAAGTCCACATTAATTAAGCCAGATGCTACGAGATGGTTTTTAACATACTTTTAATGGTTTTTAAATTACCAAAATATAAGTAGGTATTGTATAGTCCCCGGTTATTTGTAATGGGTCTAGTTAAATAAAACCAAGTCCTTACACACTTATTATTATTTATACTTACAAATGACTTATCGGGAGAAATATATACATTACCAATGTATCTAACAATTTCACTCAGGGAGACTGGATGGCTATTCAAATTTTTCTGAGAAAGATAGGTTACATTATCGTTCAAGTTTAAATTTCCAAAAAAAGTTTTAATTAAACAATATTCTTTAAAAAAATACACTTTAAAACCCATGAACAATATTAATTTAAATTATCACAAAAACCTTACATTTTCAAATAATTTCGTTAAAGAACATTTGGTTTGATGCATACTGGTATCTATTTGTGTATTTATTGATTTTATCAAGTTATTTTAAAAAAATAGTAATAATTTAATATATACCTTAGTAAACACTTGAATCGTCAACCTTACTCGTTTAACATATTTACATTTAAAAAAATATAAGTATACGCTCTTTTTATAGCCTACTTTCCAAACATTTACATTTGTTAATAAATTTTGAATAGCACATTAATTAAAGTTTGAATAAGCCGTGTGACTATAACTGCAACCCAGCTGCCTGTCTGCGGCGAAGGCAATAACAGAACAGCCAGATCCTCAAGGTGTCATGCTTGGTCTACACCTTGCACATTAAAGAAAAGGGAATTGGATTAGTTACCTGTATTGTTAGAATAAATCCCTATTTAAACGCCAGCGTGGCATTTTCTGAAACAAAATTTTCTTTTAAATTTTAGCCGACCTTATAATAGGTAAAATAAAACCAACTTGAGCAACATTCTTAATTATTGCCACATATTTAACATGTTACAAATGATTTATTAGGCTTAAATTCCAAAAACACGTCACAAAGGCTTTGTTTCTTCCTCCTCAGACAGGTCTCCACGCTCTACACCCTCTTATGCTCAAGCTAAAGCATTATTTCTTCACGCAACACACACATCATATTCACGGCAATTTAAAATGTACGAAGCAAGATAGAAATTTTCCTGACACTGTATCAAAAGGTAAGCTATATTTTATTCCCGTTTATAGGCATTTATCACCCCATGTGATGCTAATATACGTAATCTGGTAGAATATACGCTTCATATCATTCAACTCTTTAATAATGAGCACTCAAACGTATGGCACTTGAAAGACTTTAATTTTTAAGTTTTAAAATTTTGTTACAGTTTTTAGTTTGTAAGGTTTTGGAAAATGTTGCACAAACACTTTTAAATGTAAAATACAAATGCATTAGGACTCAATTTCCATAATTTTTACGCAAACCATGTAATCGACCAATTAAGAGTGATTAATGATTCCAAGAGTGGCTTAGCATTTTATGGAAGAACTGGGAGCCTATCCTTCTTTCTCCTCAGCAGAACTCTACAATCTTCTACGTTCAAGTTAATGTTTTATTTCTGCAAGCAATAGATTAATAACTTTCACAGTAATGTAAAATAAGCGAAGTAAGAAATTTTAGTAACATTTTATTGATAGATTAGATGTATTTTTTTCCGTTTATAAGCATTTATTACTGCCATGTGATACTAAACTACGTAGGTCAGTAGAATGTAAGGTTTGCGTCGTTCACTGCATATAAACATGTATTACGTGAATAAAAATACCACACAATTTTATTTCATGTATAAACGTTTAGAGACATATTTACCTTAATGAGATTATTCACTAAGTACAAGGTTTATCCTCCCAACGCAGAAAGTATTTGATTCATTTAAAATGTGTTGCTTTTAAAATATTGTACATACTATTTATTGCAACCATTTACTTAATTCCTTAAAGCGTGACAGAGAACTGAATTAAGTTGTAACGTTTTGATGATTGGAGTTGTGTTAGCGGAATGTGTCTGAAGATTTTGCCAATGATTGATTCATGTAAGTAAGAGTCTTTAGTTATTTAGTTATAATTAACGCTTCTGGTTTCTACATTTAATAATCTACTAAAAAAGAACTCTAAATTTTACATACGCTTGTAACACATGAACTAATTCCCATTCACGATCAAAGGATTCCAAATTCTCCTTCAAATAGATTCTCTATTCTAACGGTAAATCATTTATCTACTTTATTTCTAACATGGGGAAATAAATATGAATAAATACCCCAATTGTAGGGGTTTTATCCCCCAAATATTACCAAGAATGTAGATTAACTGTTGGATCAAATAATACAGAATAAGCCACTTTTGCTTTCTGTATAAACGAATGTCAGTTTCCTATTAATTTAATTTTAATAATAATTTAGTGACTTATTAGATTATATCTATCAAAATCCCGAGGGTTTATTTAGTCAATTAAAAATGTATCCTTTTATTACACTTATTTGTAACTCTTTGACATGAAATTGATTTTTACAGTTATTAGGTTGTTACACGAGGAAAATCCTTACGTTTTACCAAACCGTATTTCTGGCGCTATTAACAGTTATTTCTGTTATAACAATAAAGATTCATTTCTTACTATTTTTGGTCAAA
The DNA here is from genome assembly GCA_036971475.1 of Prosapia bicincta. Taxonomy (NCBI): domain Eukaryota; kingdom Metazoa; phylum Arthropoda; class Insecta; order Hemiptera; family Cercopidae; genus Prosapia; species Prosapia bicincta. The sequence continues at coordinate 28,114,037 of JBAIZL010000002.1, forward strand.
GAGTGCTTTACTTTTCTTATGAATAATTTATGTTAATTTTATTTATACCCTAAAAATCATGTTTAACTATTAAAAATTAATATTAAAACCTGAAAAAAATACATTTAACCACTCGTTAGCCAGACATTTACCAATCTCTGATTGCATTTCTGAATTTATTTAGAAGTAAATTACATTTTTTTAAAATTATGAAACATTATTACGATGGGAAAATAATAAATAATTATTACTTGAATATTTATAATAAAAAGAATTTTTTAAACGTTAGAAGGGTGAAAGCTATATCTTTCTTACTTTTACCATACAAGATATGAAAGAGACAGTATTTGAAAATGCAGGTACTATAAAAAAATTAAATTCTTCTAACTATTGTATAAATATCTCTTATACGTGCCAAGTTGACTACTGGTATTGATAAGAAGTCCATATTCTTAGGAATTACTGTCAACGTAAGGTCTGAATTGTTTTCACTGCAGGAAATCTTTAGGTATAATATTTCTACTAAAGTGATCAGTTGTATCCACTTCATGAAGTCTCTGGATTTTAAAAATGTTCGCTTTATATTTTTAATAAAAAAAATTTTGTTGTATTTTCATACTTTCAGATAACAATTGTTGCAGTAATTATGGAACCGGGTATATATTTGTCAAGGTAATTATAGTGATACATAGAGATATAAGTATTGTACAATTCAATTATACAATGACATGTAGAAAAGGTAAAACGTCAAACAAAGGTATTTCGGCCAACCATATCTTGAAACATCAGGAGAATATCCACAACTGCCTTTATTGTAAGGCGATGCGGGCCAAACAGAACTAGGAGCGGTAGAAATACATGTTGAGGCATCTAACCACTGCAGTAATATTGTCGCTAAACCCATGCGTATTCACAAAACACGAATAATTCAGCATATCTATATCCACCTATTAATCAAATAAACAGTTGGGTTTATAAATATTTACTCCGAATATCTGGAAAAATATGAGACCTTACTATGAAAACGTGTCCAAAGAACTATCAATTTCAAGTTTAGGCTTAATTTCTAGATAACTAACTTAACTTTGGTAATTTTGTCGCCAATACATTGTTGGATGGAATTAAACAAATAACTAGCATCATAGAGTTTTGCTAGTGGAAATATAGAGGCACGGCAGAGGGCGGTGCCCATATTTCTTGTGTGTTTGCATAAGACTTTAATGCAGTCTGAAAGCGGGTTAGTAAGCGTAATAAGATAGTAACGATTTTATTATTTTTGTAATAAATAAAAGAATAACTATTATTATATTAGTTATTTGAGAATAGATTTAATCAATTAAGTCACACGATAAGGAGAAGTGTCTGTCTTTACTTTTTGATTTTGTCGGACATTAGAGCACAACACCAGGAGAAAAATTAATAAACTGATTTATGTTGTATTTGATTAATTAAAAATAACTATATAACAGTTTAATTAGGTTTAATGTTTCGTAACACCGAAACAGCATTAATTAAATGTAAAGTAATTTCATCCTAATTAACTTACCTCACATTGTAAAGAGGTGTAGCATTAACCTAGATTCTAGTGCACGTTATTGGATCAAACAGCAACCACTTGGGATGATCATTGGCTCTAGTTTCACGAAGTACGTTTATGCATATCTCCAGGGAGCTATTATCCTGATAATAGACTTCTAATCCAAGTTTTGCCAATGCACTTATCACGGTATTTTATACGTAACTGGAATAGATTAAATAATTGTGTTGAATTTCAGTACGCCATATTTTGTCATATTTACTTTACAAATTATATAACAAAATACTCAAGACAACAGAACATGCCAGAAAATTGTAATGCCACGAAATCATTTAAAATATATTTCTGACGTTTATTTATGTATCTGATATACATCAACCCAAAGGCTAAAATATGGGGGGGCCTAAAGTGGGAACAGCGAACAGTGTAACAAAAGCACTCCCACATCTCACTGAACGCTACAAATTGCAAGTACACTTAACGTTGAATGTAATGCGTCCGTAATATATTTCGCAACACTTATTTTATATGGGAGTGTCGTGCTGGCGAACACTTAATGACTACTTGCTTAGTTTAGAAAGGACAGCACAGATATGACGTCACTGCATGCATGCAACATGGAGCTCGCAATGAATCGTGCAGAATTCAATGCGATAATATTATACTGCTTTGGGAATATAAGGCTTACAAACTAATGTAAGTGAATATTTCCCTTGTAGTGATATATAGCTAAATGTAGACACATTGTACTGGGAGTAATTCTTGCTGTAGACTTTAACAGCGACCCTTATAGAAGAGCGATTATACAACTGTTTTTAGTGGAAATAAACGCTATTTGGCTTCAAAATACACTTTTTGTTCAATATCTTCACTAAATGCGTGCTACATGAGTCACACCACGCAGCTCAAACAATATAACACGGTGATATTATACTGCTGTGTAAATATAGTACTTACAATCTAATGTAAGGGAATATTCACCTTGTGTTGATAAAAAAGATAATTGCAGACACATTGTTTTGGAAATAATTCCTGTCGGAGACTATAACTGGAATCCTTATAGAAGAGCGAATCTTTATCTAAAACCTAACGTGACTTGCAGTAATACACACAGTAAGGTACAAGACATGCAATATGAAGCAATACACAAACTGTCCTGCGGAAAATGTATAACCGCGATATGATGAGGTCCAACGTCCACAATTTAGCTCCTAGGGGAAACTGTTTTGTATTTCATTTTCTTATAAACCAGAAATGCGGATTTTTCAACCTCCAGTAGGCAATAATAATGCAATTAAAATTAAAAGCTATTTTATTACAACGATATTACTACACTTGTGATCTACCTGTCGATGATTGAGGTCCTTGCAAACATTTTAAAAACTCTTTAAAAAATCGTTCCCCCAATACTACCAATGTTCCTGTTTTACTAACCTAATGACCACATCACGTGCTGCACACTAAAATAACTATAAAATAATCTTTTATTCAAATTTTATTCATTTATACTACAAACAAATATTTCGGCAACAATGGATTTATTTGTTTCCATGAAAACGTCCACTCTTTTACTATCAGATTCGGGTTTACGACGTCAAGAGGTAAAATTCTCTTTATATTTCGATCAATGTAGATATCCACAGTTAGATTATTGTCAATGACTCTTTCCAAAAGGTTTAGTTTTCAAATTAAAAATACGACACCCAGTTTCATTCTTTACAGAATGTTTTGTAGTTGCTTTAAATGTTTTTCCTATTAAACATACGTTGCACATTTTACGGATTTCTTGATCTTTCCTTATGTTTATAATTTTTTATAAAAAAAACTCCTTTGTTAAATAACTTTTAATTTTTAAATCATAAGGATACGGGCTGTTTATACAAGAATTGCAGGTATAGACAATTTATTTTTATTGACATTATTATGATTCTCCTGATCTAAAAGGCTAAAAGCAAAACGAAAAAACAATTAACTTTGAGTGTTGGCTGATAAATAGCTACTAACTTGTATTGTTGTTATCTGATCCAGCAAACAAAAGTGATCCATCAGTTAATTAGGAACAACTCCCCTACGCCGAGTTGTAACTCCTTTGAGTTATGTTGTGGGATGATAAATTTGCAACTTTTGTTGATTCCTTGCTGCCCTGTCTTTTGTCCATGTATTCGAGAATTTATAAGAAGCTAGGAGTCGTAGAAATTTAAACCAAAAATGTGCATAGGACAAATCTATCTAAATATAGTTTGAACGGATTTCCTATAAGTTTATATACACTAAATTTGGATCGAATCTATACTTTTATAATTATAATTATATACTTTTAAAATTTACTAAAAAATTAAACTAGCCGAAATTTCCAAACTTTGCGAAACATAAATCCTCACATTATAAAATACAATTTATGTATTGGGGAATTACATTTTTTCGCACATATATATTTCATTACTGTTAGTATGAAGTGCTAACATACTGTTACTTAACGTACTGTTAACATACGTAAGGAGTAATAAATACAAACATTTATTGAGCAATACGTTAACCCATAACATAATTCTATGTACGACTTGTTTTAGTATATAAGAAATTACATTTGAATAATTTAAACATAACCGCCAATCTCCTCCAAGTAAGTACGAAACACAGCCTTTAGCATTTAATACTATATTTTGTAATCAGCGATATTAATGATAAAAATCTTTTATCACCGGAACGTAACACAATTTTGTGTGAGTTACTAGGGGATAGCATCCCCTTTTACCGATTCATTCCGATGTAGTAGTCTTATATGGCGCCGTAGTGAGTTAACATTTCATAAACATTGTCTTTCAATATATATCTGATTCAATCGTTTTATTTTCTTAACAACTGCAGCTTCAAGTTATTCTGTTTCGATGAAGTCGGCCTCTATGATGGCATTTCATGATATCCATAGGTTTGACGTCATTAAATGTTTTAAAGGAGCAAAATTAATATTTCATGCACATTTTAGAATCGCAATACGATAACAATCCCTAATAAAGTTATCTTTATATATATAAACACTTCACTAATACATTACCAACAGCTTTTTATCTAAACAGCAAAAAACCTTTAGCTCTTGAATAAAGCCATAAATTCGGCCATAAATCATGCATACTTTCCCCTGCATTCTGCATGTATTACAGTGCTTCTCGTCTACAGACCCTCTGCTTGATTTTATTTCTCGGTAACATTTAGAATTTTATCTTTTTAAAAGACTAAACATTTTAATACAAGCTGATTGAAACCTATAGCAATACTTTGAGAGCTCATTACATGTAGAAATAGAGAAATCCTTTCGTATGAACATGAGTCTGGGAAACTCATTTTGCAAATTACGGCGGGCTGATGATTCCACCCGGATTTCGGCTCAAGCTATGATATATATATATATATATATATATATATATATATATATATATATATATATATATATATATATATATACTGTGATTCAGAGTACGGCAATACGTTGAGAACATATTTAACATGTTAAAACAAAGAAATAAGTTAATGTGAAGCTCGCCCTTAATAAGATTTTTTTAGAGTTATTGCTAGCTAAATATTTCACCTGGATTCGGGCTCAATCCTTCAAAATAAACTCTATATGCATCTACAAAATCTATGTTTAAAATTAAATAATTGAAATTAGGTTTCCCTGTAAATTTTTTATGCAATAGTTTAATAGTTATCTAATTTGTCTTTGACATGAGGAATACAAATAGCAATACCTCATGTTTATTCTTTTAATCTGACAATATTGGCAAACATTGATTGTAGTTATCGGATCTGTTATACTTATTTTGTGAAATGTCATAAATAAATGTCAGATTTCAATTAATTTCTTGTTAGGAATAACTTATTCCTTTATTTCCATTTGGCTATATTTATTCAGAGATTGAGGGTTTATTTTTCCAATAATATTTTACTATTTTTATTTGCAATATTTTGACATAATTAATTCTATTAAAATGGTTATTATTTCATTAAACAGAAATGTCTTTCCTATTTTAGCCAACTTCATTTCTCGGGCTATCAATAGTTATTTTTGTTAAAACATTTAAGATTATTTTATTGATATTGTATTTTTAGGCCTAATTTAATTGTTTTACTTTTAATCATACTTCATAAAATCTTTTTTAATAATTAAAAATGTAATAAAAACAGAATGTAAATAGTCCCTTCTCCGATCATAACTCCACTATCAGTCCGATTGCATTATTCACTTCTGCAGAATATTTATCGATTATTATAATTAGAAGTAGTTTACCAACATTATTAAAATTTAAACAATGTTTACGATCTTAAAGCAGTAAAACATTATTACCTTAATATTCATAATAATACAGAAAAAGTAATAAAATGTAACAAGCCTGAAGTTGACGTTTAGTGTTCCATCGATTAAACTGCATTGACGTTTGTCAAATATGGTATAGATTTAACTTCCATGCCTAAACAAAAATCCATTACTGCCAAAAGGGCCTTGCAGGAATATATCGAGCTACGTTTACTGGCGATAGAGTCAAAAATTTAATATATCTCAGGACTTACTGTCAACTTAAAGTCGGTGCATTTCTTACATAGCGTGAAATCTCCAAGTATAATATTCCTGCTTACGCGACCTCTTGTATCCACATCATGAACTCTCTGGAATGTAAATTACAGCAGAAATATTCCCTTTAAGAGAAATCATATGCGGGATATCTTTGTACGCTCATAACTACCGTTATGTGTATTTGAAAAAAAAAAAATAGTGTATTTTCTTTAAAAAAATGGGTCTAATAGTCTCACAATAGACAAGTTTGAATCGTAACCTTCACTAGCTTTCTTATGATATATATGAATATTATAAACCGTCTATCGGAATGTTATATATATTTATGTCCTTTCGTAATACTGTTTGTGTAACAATGCGTATGTTTTACATAACTGAAGAAACTGTGGCGTATTTTTCAATTTAAATAAGTAAAACCTCTTAATAAAGTTGTATGTATGGTTCAAATACAAAGCAATCATCTTCAGAGGAAAGTATTACTAGATTGTGAAATGCTTTTGTAATAATTTCCATTGAAGATGATTGATTTGAATTTGAAATGAACATAAGGGTTTAAACAAAGATTTTATTACAGTTGTTTGACCTATCAATTTTGTTAAAATTATATATTTGAACAGGTTTTGTAATTTTTATTTTGTTTCATACCATAGCTATGATTTCATTTGTTAAAGGTTGGTGCTTTAAATTTTTTTCCATTTAATAATAATATACTGGCTATATTTTTTATATCAATTAGGCAATATTTATTCGGAGAACGAGGGGTTTTCCAATAATAATTACTATTTTTATTACATTTTTATTTGAAACACTTTGACATAAATATTTTTTTAAAGTTATTACTTTATCAAACCGGAATATCTTTCCTTTTCCAACAAATTTATTTTCTGCACTATCAACTGTCATTTTTGTTAAAACAATTAAGATTATTTTAATGTTGTTATTTTTTAATAAAGTTTCATTTAATTATGTTAGTTTTATTCATACTTCATGAAATCTTTTCTAATACTTGGAAATTAAATCGAAATTTTTAAAAATATATGTAACTAAACCATTATCCTGTCAAAACTCCACTACTCGTCCGATTGCACTATTCACGTCTGTAGAATGTTTATCAAATTATTATAATTAGAAGTAGTTTACCTACATTTCTTAAATTTAAACAATGTTTTTGATGTGAGAGCAGTAAAACGTTATTACTGCAATATTTGATAATATTCATCGATTAATCTGCCTTGACATTTGTCAAATATGATATAGATTTAATATGTTTGGTGTGTAATTCACAAAAATCCAGGCCCGATTAAATCCATGCCTAGTAAAAAAATTCCATTACTGAAAACAAATGTCTTTCAGGAATATCTCGTGTACGTGCCACGTTTACTGGGGTTAGAGTCAAAAAGTGAATATTTCTCAGGACTTACTGTCAACTTAGAGTAGGTCTGAATTTCTTACATAGCGGGAAATCTCACAGTATAATGTTTTTGCTAACGCGATCTCTTGTAACCACTTCATGAACTCTCTAGAACGTAAAATATATACGTTATAAACGTAAAATATATAGAACGTTATATATATATATATATATATATATATATATATATATATATAAAGAACTAAGTCAAAATACAAATACAAGAATTATAATTGAATTTACAATTCAAATTCTTACAATTCAATTCAATACAATAATTAAACCTTACTTGAAATAATAAATAACCCAATAGAAATAAACTCACTAGAAAAATACCACATTTATAAATACATACACAACAATTGAATGAATCTAAAAACAACATATACAGAAGACATACTATTCAAAAACATTATACACGAGACTCAAGAGGAAACGTGTATGACGTCAACAATTACCAACACGACGGACCGAACATGCACACCAGAAAAATTGAGAAAAAGTAATCAGTGATTCGACAATGGTCAAGTGACCGAAAATCGCCTCATCACGCAAGGTAAAATCATTGCACTCAATGGTGGATAAAATTACTTAAAATAGTAATATATTAACTTCATATATATATATATATATATATACGCTCTGTCGTAAAACTCTGGGTTTGTGTAAAATTGCGTATGTATTACAAAACTGAAGAAACTGCGGCGTAAGTTTTCCATTGAAATAAATAAAACTTCTTAATAAACCCATATGTATGGTTCAATTACAAAACAATCATCTTCAGAGGAAATGATTACAAGATTGTAAAATGTTTGGCAATAATTTCCATTGAAAACGATTCCTTTGCATTTGAAATGAACATACGGGTTTAAACAAAGACTTTTAATGAAGTGTTTTGATTTACTTAATTTTATTGTAAATACATATTTATGGTTTTTTATAGGTTTTTTTATTTTGTTTTTATAATGTAGTTCGATTTTAGTTGTTAAATGTTGGTGCTTCACGACAATAAGTGATGCTGTAACTATGGAAACGGGTATCTAATTGTTAAAGTCATTATAGGGATATTATGTAAAGATAAAATTAGTGAAAGATAGACTTCTGCCTTTTCGCATAATAAATGCAAATATGCCATTATCATTGTAATTATAGTTTCTAAACTCTAAACGTTTCTGAGTTATTAGATAACGGTAAAGTTAGGCCAACGTATTTATATAATACCTTAGTTGGTGAATTTATATAAAAACTACTACATCAGCTGCAGACTCAGACAAAACACTGTGCCGTGTAGGGAAAATGTGTTGGCCTAACTTTAACCGCAAATGAATATTGTAAACAGGTAACGAGAATAAGCTTAAAAAGAATGTAAAAATATGATTTGCAATAATACAGATGCGATTTGCTAGATTGTCTAATGTAGAGATAAAAATGTTATTATAAGATATGAT
>JBAIZL010000002.1:28127981-28230481 GCA_036971475.1 Prosapia bicincta
TTGTGACTGAGTGAACGTGATGAGGTTTGAATCTTGAATGTATTAATGCATAAATGTGATGGAGAAGGACAACGCATTGCAAAAAGTAGAACAATTTTGAACACGTACGGTGTAGGGGAAATGGTCCTGAATGCAAACCATAAACAAACGTGATGCAAGTTTTATTCATTTAACTAGTAGGCCTATATGAATATATAGTACTGTATTGATGTTTTTTTTTTATTTATTGCTGTCCGGATTACAGACCTCGGGAAATGATTTAACCGTACCTTTATCAGTTTTAAGTCGTTGACTCGAGGTTTCTTAATATACTTGTTGCTACATAATTACTCGAGGCTTTGTTAAACCACCGCTATTTTCAGTGAGATATACAGACAGAGCTCCAGTAAAAGCGCACATACAGTTCAGAAGACAAACATTTCCCATGGTAAATAATTATTGCAAAGCTTTTATCTGTAAATAAAATCAAAGCGGGGATTTTTCCAATACGTCTATGCAAAAATTCAGCCGTACCAACACACCATTATAGTCCGTAAAACTGAATAAAGATGAATTAAACGAGAAGTTTACAGTTTTATCGCAGATTGGCGATGTTTCGTAAGTTTTTCTGAATTTTATGTTTTTACAGATACAGAGTTTTGCTACTTTGCCATGATCTTTATGTAATGAAAATGTGTTAATAATTAATAATTACTTCACTATAACAAACAGATGTTTTTATTTATTAGTTATTATCATATTATGAGATCTGGTTTCTATTTAAACGCGTTTTGAAGGATGGTTTTAATTATAACATGACAATATAATCTATAGTGTGTTCAAAAAGTCCCTACGCAGTCACGTTAAAACACGTGCATTTAATTTTAGCAAACTTCAAGCTACATTAATAATACATTATTATTCAAACATGTTGTTATACTATGCATCACTTTGTGACATTTTCAAGGTCAGTAATGTGGTGATAGTTCATACGGAGGGTAGAAACGTAACAAATAGGCTGTATCTGCTCCAACGGTTACAGCGATGGATCGCAGTTAACAATAATGTGTTAATTTGCTAAACAATAACCTAATGTACATTTCGGTTACAGTATAACCATCTTTAAAGGTGAGCAATCTAATACTCTTGTGAACATTGCACAATGAGGCTACAGTCTTCTTTTATTTTCCATTGCAGTTCCCGAAACGTGTGCATTTCGATAACTTTTTTTGAGCAAAGTTAACATGAAAAAGAATATTCGAAATAAGATTTTGGAAATCGTCTCTCTTTTACGCTTTCACTGTAGACCATTGTAGAGGGTACCTTGAGTGGTTTTGGAGCATCTAAGTGGTATATGCAGAGCATTATATTGCTCAGTGAGCATATAGAGACAAAGTAAATACAAATGGTTTAAACGTACAGTTACTAGGTCTAGGTATGGGTTTGTTGAAACGTGTCTTTCTCAGGAGCCTGCTCTCCTACGTCAGAGGGAAAACTGATTCTACAACAGGAGGAACAGATGCTTTTATCTGTGTCACCACCTTAAAAGGTTTTCGGCGATGTGATAGGCGGACATATTTTACATTCTCACCACCGGACCATCTTTAATCCTTAATTCGTCTTTAATCTTTCCTCGTTTTTGTTGTTTTTGTCAGAGCAAACCTAAAGACAAAATATATAATGGAGTAGGAAATCTGTCTTTATACATTATATTTTAAAACCCCTTCTTGGCTAAGAATGCATTATTGCTTGTTCACAAACAAAAAGGTTATGAAATAAGGTATCAAACTAAAATGAAATATGAGTTTGTTTTATGAATTTACGCATTCTGTAACTCAGCTTAGTGAACATTTTAAGACGCTACGTTACGTCATAAACCCAGATTGTTAACGCTTTAACGTAGGATAAACTTTTGACCAGACGCAACCCCTCCCCGCGTGCTTACACTTGATTAGGCATAACCTACTCTCCTTAGGTGCAGCAGATCCGAAAGAAGAAATATCTGTTTTATATATGTGATCTACGTAGATACTTATCTACTATGGAACACTTTATACTCCCACTCCGGAATTCACTTTCAACCTTCCCTTATTTCCATTCCCTTTGTCCGAACAAAGACTTTAACTTAAAGACAACGTGTACAAAGGACGACGAAATCCATTTTTATATTTGATATTTAGATCCGCCTTTAGGCCAACTCTTGACCAGGAAACCCTTTGTAGGATTTGTTGCCTAAATTCTTGAATAATTATTTATTTATTTTTGACGTCGTTCTGCAGAAAACCTGTTCACAACGTTATTGGTTAGATCTTCTACATTATAATAATCTTCCCTTTTATATATTTCAAACAATTAAAGATTTAAATTCAATACAGAAACCGAATAAATCCGTTTATAAACAGAAAATGATGTCACATTTGCGTGTATAAAATAAGTTTGTTATCGTTTGGAATGACTAGTATTTTATAATATGAGGTATTATATTTATATAAAATTTGTAAAATTTGTTTTGTTTTTATTTCCCCAGCAAAATTTTAAAAATATAAATTTGATCTAGGTTAAGTGTATATAAACTGAAAGACAACCAGTTCAGTTTATCTATAGATAGGTTAGGCCTACACATATTTGTAGTAATGGAATGTTTCTGCAACACGCCTCAGTACCCAGCTCCTTATAAAGTCTCGAATACGTGGTCAAAGACAGGCCAGAGAGTAATCAATGAAAGTTGCAAATTTAATCATCTCACAACATAGCCCAAGGGAGTTACAGCACGGCGTAAGGGAGTTACTCCTAGTTAATTGATAGATCACTTTTGTAGGGTTCAGATAGAAACAATACAATTTATTAACATTGTATCAACTAACACTGAAAAGTATTTGTTTTTTTGTTTTGTTTTTAGCCTTTAATTTAGAAGAGTTAAAACAGTTAAAACAAAACCAAATTTCTTAAATTAATAATACTTTTATAAAATATCGTTTAAATTTATTTAAAATTATTTTATAAACGCATTATATTGATAAAGATTTATAAACATGTGTAAAGACCAAGACAACCGTAAAATGTCCATCAGATGTTTTATACAGAAAACGGTTTGCAAAGAATAATATTTAGTGTCTTATTCTATTTTAAAAATATATTATTTAAGTAGTGTTCCTTAATATAAACTCACCTCGTCTACATTTACTGATCGAAATCTAACGGCAATTTGATTTTGCCGCGTCGGACATTTCAGATGCAGAGGACGTTTCCATGGAAATAACAAACATTTACTCATCGTTGCTGAAACTTTTGTTTTTATTATTATTGACTCATGCCGTTGCTCAGAAGTGAAAAAAACAGTTTTTAATATGAAGATTGTTTACCTAAAGACTAAATAATTTAAATTTGGTAAATATAGGTAAATATAGATAAATATATTTAAATAAAGGTAAATATATGTAAATATAGGTAAATAATACTAGATCTTTAGAATAAATTGGTTTCAGATAACCAATAATAAAATCAAAAGCGTGATCAAAATATATTTCTGTATGTTTAAAGGAAGCAATTAATTGTGGCTCGGAATGGAATTAAAAATAATTTTAGCTTTATTGTTTTTTATTTTGATAATTTTTATATTAAAATTATTTAAAAAAGAAATAAAATAAAACAAAGAACATTAATACATGATCCTGCTCAATAAATAAATTATTTTATGAATATTATTTTAATAACAGACCAAAAACTGTTGTACGCAGACATTGCTTGACACCTTCATGAACCCAACAACTTACGTAGATAACAGACACATTTATAGTGTTTGTTTCAATAAAGGGTTTTTTGTGCGGAAAATCTTTTAGAAGAATTATATAAATAATAATTATATATATTAATATACACGAACTCTTTCATATATATATTATTATTACTTTTATTATATATTTATTACTTTTATTAGCTTTACGTTTCACTATAAAGTGATAAAATGAAAATAGAATACAAAAAACTAATAGCTTAATAACAAAAAATAGCATAATTTTTGCATAGTAAACAACTCTTCCCTCATCGTAAAAATAATTCGCCCGAATTAATTTCCTAACGCTAAAATAAAAGAAGATTTAAAATTCAGATTTGGAATAGATTTATATTTAATTAGTTCAAAGATAATACGCGATGTGGTTACGATACTATAAAACACGAAAAACGATAGAGTTACGGTCAGCTGGGATCTACATTGTTTTTGTAAATCGCTGCCATTATTGTGCTACAGACGTCAAGTCCAAAAAGAGGCTGGACAGGGGTTTGTATATTGATACAAGAAACTAACCTCTACGGGCTATAACAGAGGTTTTTACGCTACTTCATTAGTAAATTGTCTCGCTTTTTTGGTTCTCTCCACTGCTAAATACTAAAGTACTAAATTACTAAAATACTGAATACTAAAATTGTAGATAAGATTTAATATCAATCAAAAGAAAAATATATGACCTTATATATACTTACAATAACTACATCTACATTGTAGATATCTTTACTCATATGGCCCGGTGGGAACTCCTAAAGTATAAAGTATCAGTTAAAGGGCTGGAATTTGTACATTTCGTGAATGAGTTGGGATGAGAAATATTCTCCTAAAGTAGCCTCTGTAAAAAGCCGTGCACGGATATGCAGCTACAGTTCATTACTATTGAGAAACATATTTAAAAAATAATAATTTACCTATTAAGTGTTGCCGAGAAGTTATCACACTTTTTGCATCTTCCATTGATATTGCGTGCAGTGCATCACAATATATTATATTTGCCACAATCTATGCGATATATTCCACAAGATATATGTAGTATATTCCTAACTCATATATGGAATATTCCACACGAGATATATGGTATATTCCATACGAAACATATAATATATTCCACACGAGATAAATGGTATATTCCACTCGAGATAAATGGTATATTCCACTCGAGATATATGGTATATTCCTCACTAGATATATGGTATCTTCCACACGAGATGTATGGTATATTCCATACGAAACATATAGTATATTCCACACGAGATAAATGGTATATTCCACTCGAGATAAATGTTATATTCCACTCGAGATAAATGGTAAATTCCTCACTAGATATATGGTATATTCCACACGAGATAAATGGTATATTCCACTCGAGATAAATGGTATATTCCACTCGAGATATATGGTATATTCCTCACTAGATATATGGTATATTCCACACGAGGTATATGGTATATTCCATACGAAACATATAGTGTATTCCACACGAGATAAGTGGTATATTCCACTCGAGATAAATGGTATATTCCACTCGAAATATATGGTAAATTCCTCACTAGATATATGGTATATTCCACACGAGATAAATGGTATATTCCACTCGAGATAAATGGTATATTCCACTCGAGATATATGGTATATTCCTCACTAGATATATGGTATCTTCCACACGAGATGTATGGTATATTCCATACGAAACATATAGTATATTCCAAACGAGATAAATGGTATATTCCACTCAGGATAAATGTTATATTCCACTCGAGATAAATGGTAAATTCCTCACTAGATATATGGTATATTCCACACGAGATAAATGGTATATTCCACTCGAGATATATGGTATATTCCTCACTAGATATATGGTATATTCCACACGAGATGTATGGTATACTCCATACGAAACATATAGTATATTCCACACGAGATAAATGGTATATTCCACTCAAGATAAATGGTATATTCCACTCAAGATAAATGGTATATTCCACTCGAGATAAATGGTATATTCCACTCGAGATATATGGTATATTCCTCACTAGATATATGGTATATTCCACACGAGATGTATGGTATACTCCATACGAAACATATAGTATATTCCACACGAGATAAATGGTATATTCCACACGAGATAAATGGTATATTCCACTCAAGATAAATGGTATATTCCACTCGAGATATATGGTAAATTCATCACGAGATATATGGTATATTCCACTCGAGATATATGGTATATTCCATACGAAACATATAGTATATTCCACACGAGATAAATGGTATATTCCACACGAGATAAATGGTATATTCCACTCAAGATAAATGGTATATTCCACTCGAGATATATGGTAAATTCATCACGAGATATATGGTATATTCCACACGAGATATATGGTATATTCCATACGAAACATATAGTATATTCCACACGAGATAAATGGTATATTCCACTCGAGATAAATGGTATATTCCACTTAAGATAAATGGTATATTCCACTCGAGATATATGGTAAATTCATCACGAGATATATGGTAAATTCCACACGAGATATATGGTATATTCCATACGAAACATATAGTATATTCCACACGAGATAAATGGTATATTCCACTCGAGATATATGGTAAATTCCTCACTAGATATGTGGTATATTCCACACAAGATATGTGGTATATTCCACACGAGATAAATGGTATATTCCACACGAGATAAATGGTATATTCCAATCAAGATAAATGGTATATTCCACTCGAGATAAATGGTATATTCCACTCGAGATATATGGTATATTCCTCACTAGATATATGGTATATTCCACATGAGATGTATGGTATACTCCATACGAAACATATAGTATATTCCACACGAGATAAATGGTATATTCCACACGAGATAAATGGTATATTCCACTCAAGATAAATGGTATATTCCACTCGAGATATATGGTAAATTCATCACGAGATATATGGTATATTCCACACGAGATATATGGTATATTCCATACGAAACATATAGTATATTCCACACGAGATAAATGGTATATTCCACTCGAGATAAATGGTATATTGCACTCGAGGTATATGGTAAATTCCTCACTAGATATGTGGTATATTCCACACGAGATATGTGGTATATTCCACACGAGATGTATGGTATATTCCACACGAAATATATGGTATATTCCATACGAGGTATATGGTATATTCCTCACGAAATATATGGTATATTCCTTGCGAGATATATGGTAAATTCCTCACTAGATATGTGATATATTCCACACGAGATATGTGGTATATTAAACACGAGGTGTATGGTATATGCCACACGAAATATATGGTATATTCCATACGAGGTATTTGGTATATTCCTCACGAGATATATGGTATATTCCACACGAGATATATGGTATATTCCACACGAGATATATGGTATATTCCTCACGAGATATATGGTATATTCCACACGAGATATATGGTATATTCTACACGAGGTATATGGTATATTCCACACGAGATATATGGTATATTCCACACGAGATTAATTGTATATTCCGCAAGAGATATATGGTATATATCTCACGTGATATATGGTATATTCCACACGACATATGTGGTATATTCCACACGAGATGTATAGTATATTCCAGACGAGATATATAGTGCATACCACACGAGATATATGGTATATTCCACACGACATATATGGTATATTCCATACAAAACATATAGTATATTCCAAACGAGGTTATATTCCACTCGAGATAAATGGTATATTCCACTCGAGATAAATGAAATATTCCACTCGAGATATATGGTAAATTCCTCACAAGATATGTAGTATATTCCACACGAGATATGTGGCATATTCCACACGAGGTGTATGGTATATTCCACACGAAATATATGGTATATTCCATACGAGGTATATGGTATATTCCTCACTAGATATGTGGTATATTCCAATCGAGATATATGGTAAATTTATCACTAGATATGTGGTATATTCCACACGAGATATGTGGTATATTCCACACGAGATGTATGGCATATTCCACACGAGATATATGGTATATTCCATACGAGGTATATGGTATATTCCTCACGAGATATATGGTATATTCCTCTCGAGATGTATGGTATATTCCACACGAAATATATGGTATATTTCACACGAGATATATGGTATATTCCCTTCGAAACATATACTATATTGCACACGAGATGTATATCATATTCCACACGAAATATATAGTTTATTTCACACGAGATATATGGTATATTCCCTTCGAAACATATACGATATTGCACACGAGATATATGGTATCTTCCATACAAATTATGTGGTATATTCCACACGAGATGTATGGTATATTCCACACGAAATATATGGTATATTCCATACGAGGTATATGGTATATTCCTCACGAGATATATGGTATATTCCTCTCGAGATATATGGTATATTCCTCACAAGATATATGGTATATTCCACACTAGATATATGGTATATTCTACACGAGGTGTATGGTATATTCCACACGAGATATATGGTATATTCCATACGAGATTAATGGTATATTCCGCACGAAATATATAGTATATTCTACACGGGATATATGGTATATTCCACACGAGATATATCGTATATTCCTCACGTGATATACGGTATATTCCATACGAGGTATATGGTATAATCCTCACGAGATATATGGTATATTCCACACGAGATATATCGTATATTCCACACGAGATATATGGTATATTCTACACGAGGTATATGGTATATTCCACACGAGATATATGGTATATTCCACACGAGATATATGGTATATTCTACACGAGGTATATTGTATATTCCACACTAGATATATGGTAAGTTCCTCACGAGATATATGGTATATTCCTCACGAGATATATGGTATATTCCATACGAGATATATGGTATATTCCACACGAGATATATGGTATACTCCACACGAGATTTATGGTATATTCCTCACGAGATATATGGTATATTCCATACGAGGTATATGGTATATTCCTCACGAGATATGTGGTATATTCAACACGAGATATATGGTATATTCTGCACTAGATATATGGTATATTCCATACGAAACATATAGTATATACCACATGAGATAAATGGTATATTCCTCACCAGATAAGTGGTATATTCCACCCGAGATACATGGTTTATTCTACAAGAGATATATGGTATATTCCTTACGAGATATATGGTATATTCCACACGAAATATATGGCAGAGGTCACATGATACAATGATATATGCCACACGTTATATGATATATGCGTCTCGATATATAATATATGGCACACTATACACAATACATAATATATATAAATATATATATATATATATATATATATATATATATATATATATATATTTATATATATAATTTATATATATATATATATGTATATATATATATATATATATATATATATATATATATATATATATATATATATAATTTCGATAATGTTTATACTGTTTGCCAACGAAAAGCTTTGGATATAAAATAATAAATATTCTTGTATTTGAATAACATGTGTGTTTTAAATTATTAAACAAGAAAACGTATTATATATATATATTTATATATATATATATATATATGCACATAAATAATGTCGAAATTCCGTGAAGATCAAATTGATTTATATACCGTTTTCTTTAAAGGTTTTAACTATATATATATATATATATATATATATATATATATATATATATATATATATATATATATATATAACTTGCATCAATTAAAGTTTGTTGACTTTTCTTTTTGTAACAATAGTCGTAACTATTTAAAAGCCGTGTATATGGTTGGACAAACGTTATGACAATACTGTGTAACATAAGAATTGTTCCACAGAATAATTGTGTGCAAACTATTGTCAATCTTGTCTTAGTAGAGAGACATGGGTCAGAAAAGTGTCTCTGAAGGTAAATTACAGATATTTATGATTGAATCTGCTTTTTATTGTCGACTGTTTAGTGAATTCGATTTACAATAAATCAATAAATGATATGACTCTGTTTGCAATTTTCAAAGTGAAGTTATACAATAGCATATTATAGTTTGGAGTGTCTCAATGCGATAAGCAATAAAACAACTTATGGTTTTGGGTGTCGGGAGGTACATTAATACTACGTTGGAAAAATCTGTAGAAACACATTGCTTTTAAAATATGTATAGTCCTCATAGAAACGCTGTGAGGAGAAGGTAACACAGAATATTCAGGCTCCCCATTAAACAAATATTTGGTTTATTGGTTTTACAGGGGATGGGTAATAAATTATATTCGTACACAATGCTACACATAGAAGATTAGATTATTGTAAATTCAGAAACCGAGAGATAGAAATTATAATAATATATTTAAAAAGGGGGCCCAAACGTTTGCATGATATAATGAAGGTTACAGTAAGCTTATATTATATTGTCAGTTTCGTTCGAAAGGGAGCTGAGTGGGGTTGAAGTTGAGCAAAATGAAGTTGAGTTGGACATGGAGTCGAGTGGATAGAGTTGAGGGAAGACCTCACTCTGTAAATAGTTTTGAGCTCGGAAAGCTTGCAGAATATAATTCTGGATGCTTCCAGAAGGTTTATTGATCAACCTACGTTTTATACCCCATTCCCTTACATATCAAGAAAATGGACTGAACAAATGCTTTAGAATTAGTGATTGTTTTATTGATATTATTAAATTTGTATAACAATTATTGTTTCCCATGATTTAAGATATACAATGTAGTTGTTTTTTTTATGAGATTTATATTCATAAGTTCCGTCGAGAAAAATAAGGTAACATTTGTTTATTAGTTACCAAATGTAATGCAAAATTATTATTTCTATCAGCTATAACTGAACGTAGGAAAATGTCTACCGTTTCACATTATTTATTAGCATATTTCATTTTCTGTGCTCCTGATGTGCAAAGAATTAAAACATTTTCAACAAATCTGTATTTATACTATTGTATTCATTATATTTTTCGATTAGACCTGAATAATTCTTATCTACTGTATTCTCTCTTACCTCTTGAATACAAGAATTTATCTAGTGCACATAATCCTAAGAATAATTCTTATCTACTGTATTCTCTCTTACCTCTTGAATACAAGAATTTATCTAGTTTACATAATCCTAAGAATAATTCACGGATTCTATAAATTCGGCATTTAGCCCGTTTCTTAAAACCTCGTAGAAGATTTTGTGTTCATTTACACCTCTTCCTTTGTGAATTGATTACAAAACATTCATACAATAAATATCGGCTTCAAAATCGAGTCCACGTCTTTCTAGAATTTGACACAAGCATCCCGAAAAGTATTTTTTTTTTCAAATGAAACGCTCGGTTTCTAGACATCAAATTGTCAAATTTTTCATTTGTGTGTTGAATATTTTTTGCGATAAAATATATAGCCGAATAAAGTAATATAGTCGGAATAAAGTATTGCATTTTTTTTACCGAGTACAAGACGTAAATTTACATAATGTTTTATTGCGCTATATACAACGTCTTTGGAAGTCGATGACTGAGGTATCCACAAACAGTAGAAACTGTGAGGTATCAGATGGTAGTATTTCTTGTAATAGAGTGAATCCTGGTATAGAGTTTGTAGCTGATGGGCAGAAACCATTTTCTGTTTCTCTATACTACATTCTACAAGACACCCAGATAATACTATCAAACTGTATGTTCTATTACTTTTCTATAAATAGCGACTTTCCATATAGTTTGTTTTTTGACGGTACATGCTTTCTTGAAAATTAATAATTTTTTTGCAGTTTAAAAATTTGGAATCAAAATAATTCAGTTCTGCTTTAACTTCACTTTGATACAATTTACTTCATTTTCATTGATATATCACCATAGCTGCACCAAGGGTTGAGTCTTTTCAGTAATGTTTCTTCAAGGGAATCATTGTTATCTATAGCTGTAGGGAAACACCATAGCTGCTGGTAACATGGGTTTTTTGTTTGTTTGGTGTCTCAGATAAAAAAATCTGAGCATAGTTGACGGTCCTCATATTTTCCACACTCAACTTACTTTTGCGCCTGCATTATGTGGAGGGGATTGTTCTGTAAGGAAACGGATAAGACTGAGGTAGTACAACACATCTCCTTAGTCCAGGTGATTGTGGAGGGAGACGTTTCAAAGCGTTGGCAGTTCAACAGGATGGTCAGCAAGTAATAGACAAAATTTACTGTTTGTATTTAGATGAATAAAAATATCACTATTTTTATTGCAGGACATGGACTGAAACACAGCCCAGATTAAATAGATAAACCAAACAAGGGTAAATACGGAAGTAAAACCAGATAAAACTAAACGAAGTAACGATATGTACTGGATTTTGCCTGAATATAAGTTGACCGGCTCTGTAATCGGTTTCCGTGTTTTTTTTAATTGCAAATTGGGTTCAAAGAGTAGTAACGGCAAAGACTCCTTTACGTCTAGCTGCAAGTACCCGTGACGTATTTACACGGGAAGACTGAAGGGCAATCCCGAGAATCTAACCTTTCTTGGAAGTTCAGTTGGACAACGTAACTACTATGTTATAGTATAAGTTACATCTACTGACGCAACTTAAGCCTGCATGACTTGAATGTCTGTATGGATATAAAACGCGATATGAAACTTCAACGGATATTTTAAATGTGTTTATATTAGTAATAGAAGTAAATTGCAATATAAAGTTGGCAGGAAAATAAATCTAAATAGAAAACAGTTTCTAACAAGTACTTGGTAATAAAGAGACACGCTAAAAGTATTTTTCAGAACTGTTGAGAATATCGTCTGCTGTAATATGTTTAAGTACTTATTAGGAACGTAACTTAGTAAGAAGATGCTTACATTTAGATTTTTAGTAATTGTAAATTTAATTTAATTGTCTTGAATAATTGTGAAATGTGTGATATAGAAATTAATTACTGTAAAAGAATAAGAAGTATTATTTTAAAGTCATGTTGGCTGTTTTGTTTATTATGTTTATTTAAGACCTAAGAGATCTGCTTATATATTCAATATTCAGATTCGCCTCAAGTCGAACTCTTGAAGGAGAAAGCCTTTGTTCCGCCTATTGTAAGAACTTCACATTTTGTTATTAACAAGTAAAAACCTTGTACACAATGCTTTTAGTATAAAGTTTCGGAACAAAATGAAACATTGTTGTTCTACCTCTTTTATTAATTCTTTTCCCTAATAAAGTCAGTGCTTAAGCAGTGTCTGCTTGTAGGCATACACAACTCCTCTGTTGAGATAATATAACCTAACTTGCATAACGTAACCCAGGTTCTACATTTCATACAAGTTACCAGCAACACTTAAAATACACGCAATTCATACCACTGAATCAAACCTTCCTTAACAATTCATACCCACAAACCACCACCTCTATACAAACATTCCATCAAATCACACACTTAAGACAAATAACAGACACAACAGAACAGTACAAAATATACAAATATTTCAAATTACTTCCATCATATGCAATCAATGCACTCAATGTAATTACAAAATCGCTCACAATTTTTGAAATCATTCTAAATCTGCCTCAAAAACGCCCAAAATGTATTCTATCCTCACCTCTAACAATGACTCATCTTTTCTCGACTCGTTCAAATGCTTTGATAACCGAAGGTTAGTTACGGATTTTATAATAGTGGGCGTTTTCCGAAAAGTAATCATTTATTTATACCAAAAGTAAGTGGTACTATAGACAATTCTTTACGTAATAATATGTGTTTAAGTGTATAGATATAGCTTTGATATCTTTGAGTATCAGTTATTCTTAGCTTCCACCATTAAACCATTCCACGCGTCACAGAAAGCCCCCACATACTTGACGTGCTTCCAAGCATTAACCCTTAAAGTCTATAGTAACTTTACGTTTGCCCAATTTGTCTTATCCTGGGAAAATCACAGATTAAGCGCAATTACTCTATCTTAGATCATCTGGGCGTATACATTTAGATGCCTCAGATACCTTCACAATTCCCTTACAGCATTGTGATACTACATTGTGTTCCTGGCTATCTACCTAACTTAGGGTTCTCTCATTTACGTACTTAATCAACTTCTTACCGTAATCCAGATTTGTTAGAAGGAGGGTAATGAGTTTGTTTTCCTTGATAAAACAAATTATTTTTGTTTACATTGTGCAATTATTTGTTTTTAAACTTCGACGAATTGGATTTTTATAAAGTAACATTTTGTAGCAATGTTCATGCACTGAAGTGAGTTCACAAATTTAAACCAGAAATATAAATGATTCACGTATAGAATGAGAAGATGCAAACCGGACAATTTCAATAATTAAACACATACGGAGTGAGTTAATATATCTATTTAGAGCGAAATTTCACCCTTATTGGGGTGAGCAACCCTCCTTTCGCCTTTACGCAATTGCACTCTAATAATTAACTAATTAACTTTGTATTCGGAGTATTTAATAAAGTTGGCACCAGGCCACTAAAAAATATTGTAGAGGAATATTCATAGAGCGATGAAAAAATTGTGGCTGGTTTAGATAACGAAAAAAGGTCCGACACTTTGACACGTCACAAGAAATTTGTCAGATTTCTATAACAGATGTTGTGACCTAGAAGTAACACAATAAGAATAAAGAGAAATGTAACATTAAAAAAACTATTGATTGAACGAGAATTAATCAAATAATGTTTTTTTTTTATGTAGCGCCACTTTCGATGGAAATATACCAATTTAAAAATTTAGTAAACAGAATATGTTTGAAAAAACTTCTCTTTAAAAATGTGCTAGATTATATGTAACGATAAAACTATAGTATATTAACACTTGAAAGATTTCTTTTTTTTGACGGTGTACATTTTTAAAGTTATTTCGATACATATTTTTCATTTAAAGGTTACATATGGGTATTTTAAAGGTATTTACCATAACTTACAATACGTATTTACTATATCAAAATAAGAGTTTATACAACAAACGTAGTGGCAAAATGTATAACATGCGTATAAATACACCCTATACGCTAGAACTCTATCTAAACAAGCTGTGTCGGGATCTCCTATCTCCCTGGCTCCGAAATGATACACTGCCATCAATATAGAGACATCCGAAGTTATCTGCTTCTCGATGGCACTAAAGTCAAGGGCCCATCTCCTGGAAATATTCCATGACTTACCTTAGGGTTATCCTAAACAGGCTGTCTTTCTCCTTTTAAGTGATACGAATAACAGATGGCATAAATTTTGGGTGTTGATATATCTCTTGTCTAGTCTATAGCCAGGATATAGCAAGTGCAGAAATTGGTCCATAGCTGAGTTATATAAACATTATAACCTCCGATAAAACTCTCTGTTTAGGAGAGGGGGGGGGTAAGGAAAGGATAGTGGGATATAGCCATTAATGAGATAGAGATAGAACTGTTTTCCTGAAACAAGCCTGTACTCTACCAGGAAAACAGAGAAGCATGTACTTACCCGATACAGATGTTAAATGGTCAGTTTCTACCTACAAACACATAAGTAATGAGGGAATTAAAGAAATTACAACTAAGTTTACCACTATATTTATGTTCCTTGAAATATTACCACAAGCTGTTTGTAAACCTAGTATACTTAAACAAACAATAGGTATAACTTTGGTTTTTAACTCTAAAAAACCAAAAGTGATTTCTTATCCTAAATGGTTTCTGTGATGACGAAAACATGTTATTTTCTTCCATCAGAGTATTCATCTTGACGAAGTAAAATCTTCCACAAAGACTAAATGTACAAAGAATGACTAAATCTGCTTTTATATTGGATAGCCAGATCAACCGCAGTTGAAAATCAAGAAAGCCTTTGATTTTGCAGATTGCATACATTTCTGCAAAAGATTTTATTTTAAATATTTCCATTGCTGGTCTCTCTGTGAACAATAATATAATTCTTGAATGTTGTAGTCCATTACGTTCGGTGAATCTTATCAATCACTTAAACAATAGTTTATGTCTATCCGTACTTTAAATTTAGTAAATTTGTTAAAACTTTCGTACGTTTTAAAAAATTTGATAAATATAAAGTTCTGATAGTCATAAACTATTGTTTAAGTGATTAATAATATAACGTTTTAAAATAGCATGGAATTGGGTTATTTTCCCCTTTATTAACTTCTGTACTAGTTAAACTATTAAACTCCAGAGTTAACAATGGAAGTACATTTATAAACAATAGACACATTGTTATAAAATAATTCTTTGTTGTAAAAAGAGGAATCATATAGTGTTTCATGTATTTTATTGTGGCTTTTGTATTGTATTGTATAATTGCAAGCTTTAGAGTTTGGGAAGTAGACGTCATCAAGGATGATAACAGCTGCAAAGCGGTTTCGTTTTAATTAAATTTCTTCCAAAATAATACATCGGGCAAATTCAATAACACTTTCGTGAAGTTCCAATATTTGTATTTACAGTGAAAACTGAAAAATATTAAAACCATCCCCTACAGTGTAGTCGGAATGCATTTTTGGGCAGTGGCTATTTTGATCAACGATGGTGCTTAATGATGGGCAATGTGTTGACTTAAAAGTAATGAATATATTCATCTGTCAAAACTTGCTCAAGATACATCTCTTTTACGGTCTTAAAAGACTATTTACTTCAGTTGTCAGTTATGACAGAGTCTATCTCGTTGTGAACGGTTTGCTGAATTCCAGGGAGTTATTTGGAAAGTATGATTGGGTTCTGTATTACATATCTTATCTCAATGAACCATCCTTCAACAATGGAGCGAATTTTATTACATTATTAGATGCATATATGAAAGTTTTTCACCTTTTCAATCAAGATTGTTTCGAATAATTAAATTTTGGTTCAATCTTCATGTTAGAAAATCGATTAGTTTTTTAAAACAATAAATATAAAAATGTCAATTGCCACTTGGGCTATAAAGGAAAATTGAGTTACTATTTTTTTATAAATTCAAATTATATACATGTGATACGGAAAATAAAATGCGAAATTAATTAGTATGATTAATTATTTACTAAATCAATGAATTATTATTTTAAAAACCGGTGTTAAAATTAGGTGCCATCCACTACAAGTTTAAAAAATATATTTGAGCTTGCAAGGATGAATTAAAAATAGTTTGTTAACGATTAAAATTTTGAACAATTATATATATATATATATATATATATATATATATATATATATATATATATATATAGAGAGAGAGAGAGAGAGAGAGAGATCATCCCAAAGAATATTCAACATTCCAAACCGCTGCTAATATCCCAAACAACTGCAAACACCCCAAACAATAGCAAATATCCCAAATAGCTGCAAGAATCTCCATACAGTTGAAACCATACCAATCAGCTGCAAGCATCCCAAACAACCGCAAGAGACTTATACAGCTGCAACAATCCCAAACAGCTTAAACCATCTCAAACATTTGTAAGTATCCTAAGTCGTAGAAAGGAGCACGGGCATCTACAAGTATCCCAAACAGCCGAAAGCATCTTAAAACTATGTAAGAATCATAAACAGAAACCAGCATCTCAAACAGTTGCAAGCATCCCAAACAAGACTCAGTTTGAAAATTTGGAACAGTAGAACAGAATAGGAGCAAATTGATGATATTTTGGGAATGGGATATTTAAATGATTTGAAAATTATTAATTGTTGATTATTTATTACTCTTTATTAAATTTTATTCCTAATATTTTTTTATTTTAAAGATAAACGAATGAATTAAAATTAATGACATTCTAATATCGTTGTTCGTTTCTTGCCGATAGAGATACAGGTAAATAATGCTATCAGAGAGCAGATTGAATATTCATCTGTTACTTCTTTATTACTACATTTAGATTTCCCTTACAATTACCACAGAAAATTAATGTTTTCTCAAAATATGAACAATTATAACAATACACTGACCTTATTAAAGTTGAAATAAACTATTTTAATATTGTAATAATCAATGAGCCATACTTTCAATTATTGCTTGCCCTACACCTGATTACCACTTCCGCCGAACAATCGTTGAACAATGACGAGCATGACACTACTAAACCTGAAACTTCGCAGTTCCATTTGTCCTTCTGCCCTACGCATGCGCAATTGGACAATAGACTACTACTGTTTGTCCTACATCTGATTACCACTTACGCCGATGTATATCGATGAACAATGACGAGCATGACACTACTAAACCTGAAACTTCGCAGTTCCATTTGACCTTCTGCCCTACGCAAGCGCAATTGGACAATAGACTACTACTGTTTGTCCTACATCTGATTACCACTTACGCCGATATATATCGATGAACAATGACGAGCATGACACTACTAAACCTGAAACTTCGCAGTTCCATTTGTCCTTCTGCCCTACGCAAGCGCACTTGGACAATAGACTACTATTGTTTGTCCTACATCTGATTACCACTTACGCCGATATATATCGATGAACAATGACGAGCATGACACTACTAAACCTGAAACTGCGCAGTTCCATTTGACCTTCTGCCCTAAGCATGCGCACTTTGACTATAGACAATTATGATAACATTAAGAAATAAATGTAGGAAAGAGTATAAATAAATAGTACCAATATGTGGCACACCTTGTTTCAAGGTATCTGATAATCATTCAGCACTAATAGAGCATCAATTAAAACCTCTAATACAAAATTATACTAAGCGTAATAGATAACTTTTTACATGAAGCAGAAAATAAAATGATTAACCGGAAGAGGAAGAAGTTATAATTGATTGTGACAATATGATTGTAAAGCGAGTTTTATATTTTGATAATCCTCAAACTTCATATAACATAAAAAGCTTGACCTTTAAGTGTATCGATAAACTAGTTTATACTGTCTAATCAGTTGTGGTTAGGCAATACACATAGTTGGTAATGATTTCGCCCACGACGCTTCTGTCTGTTTATATAGTTAGTCACCTATTATAAGTCTCCGTGCTTCTTCAACAGATAGGAAATCTTTGCCCGAGGCTTATGTGTGTTCCAACCGAACCCAGGTTTTTTTTTAATACGTCCCCACACATTTTTAATTTTTGTTCAGGTCTAGTGAGTAAATCTCATACCTGGTTTTTCAGCAACACCTGAGTACATTCTCCGTAAGTCGGGCATGATTGTCGTTTCTGGATGTATGCACCATATTTATATCTACGAACAATCATCCTTGAGGATGTAGTCTGTCGAGATTGATTTGTCTTCGTGAGAAGCACGATTCGTCGATCGCTGTAAAAAACCAACGCTTTATATTTGGTATTAATATTTCCCACAAGGACGAACTGCGGTACAGAACTAAACTAAACTTTCTCGGAGATGATAATGAAGCGACAAGACATGATGCCATATTCCGGGAGGTTGAGTTCTTGGAGTTAGGCGCACTCACCTCCCTTATAGATAACGCCGGTCGGTTTAAATTAAAAACTGACTTAAGTACTTCTACTGCTTTAATCAATACCGATTAGAGTCACACTCAGAAATAATGGATAAAAATTAACACTAAAGTGGATAAAAATTAACATAGAAAAAACTGAAGATACAAAGAGGTATTAGAAAAGAGCTATCCACCGAAACCCGGGTAGAGTTCTTTAAACGGAAGATACTCATGCTCACACAAATACACCCACCCCCTACCGAGACACAAACATACACACACACACACACACACACACACACACACACACACACACACACACACACACACACACACACACACACACACACACACACACTCACACACACACACACAGATACACGCACAGATACACGCACATATCGAATTTCAGACAACTAATATTTTTATGATATAATTTATAATCTAAATAAAACATTTTAGTGAGGTAAGACAGAATGTTGTACCTACTACAACATTGTTCATTAACTAAACTTATCAAACAAATTATACCCATGTATTTTATATATTTGTGAAAATTATTAAAAAATCCATAATTATTGATTATAATTATTGGAGATATTTGAACCTTTAAATTCATTTCTGAATATTTCTTCGTTTTTATTTGTATTGGTGTGCACAATAAAATTGAAATAGTTAAAGGGTTGCAGATGGAGAATAGGGTTTTGAGTAGCATATTAACAGTTACTTTTTCCATAAATAAATTGGAAGTGGTAAAGGCATTTCCTGGTGTAGCTAAGATCACACTAAGCCTATAACGCCAGTTAGGGATGCGGAAAAGAAGGGGTTAAATGTTACGGGCAGAATTAATGGAGATGTAGCTTCGATAACTAACCGTAAATTATAGACTTACCCGATATTTTTGGACTGTGTTCCTTGGAGTGACATAGGTGAACTGTGCAAGTGTCGGTAGTAAAACGGAGAACACCGAAAAATATACATCCGTATATTTTCTGATCATCTGTGATAAAAAAAAGTGTCAAAATAAATCAAGAACACAAAGAACACATTTTTAATTTATTACCGTTATACAATGAAAGGAAAATAAAAGATTTGAAACATTAGATATATAGATTTATACGTACACAGTAAATTAGAAAATTGGAAAGGTAGAATTATGTGAATGATTCTACATAAGCAAAGAAAATGATAAAAAATTGCCTCTTAATTTACAACAAAGTCATTTCGTGACGTATTTCTTGTGATAAATGCATAACAAACATGTCTAGGCGTTACGTGTTTGTTCCGAAGGGGGCAGACGACAGAATTTAATTAATCACCGGTGAGAGATTAATTAAGTTTTGAGAGACGCCCTTTGTGAAAAACTTATTGCGACGAGCAAACCTCCTGTGGCTGTCACGTAAATGAGCAATACTAATTCAGCGATGTTCACGTTTACATCTAACGGAAGGCTAGGCTTTATGATTGTGGGATTATGCGTTGAGAATGCAGTGTAGAGATGAACGTGAGATATGAAAGCAACACAATATCTTAACTTCCATATAGAGGAAATGTTTACATTATGAAACACTATTTTTCACATTTTCTAAAACTTTACTTAAAGTTCACTTTTGCGATCATTTCAGCAACAGCATGGAAAGGGCAATGATCTAATGCGTGGAGCTATGTTATAAGATGTATTAACATACACGTTTTAAGTTAATATAGTCAATATATTAGAGTAAAATACAAAATATTTAAGTCTTTTAATCAAAAAAAATAGGCGTGTTTGAAGAAGTTTTCATTCCAATTAAAAGTTAAAAGAAATGTTCATATTGGTTTTGAGAAGCACGGACAGTTGTATTTTACAGATGCATTAAACGGTGTTGCGTAAATTTACCCGAAGTGTCTCTTCCCACAATCACTATTTTTTGGCCTAACTTATTTAATACATGCTTCACCATGATCGCGCTACTATTAGGATGGGTAGAACAAAAGTAATATTTTTATTTCGGAAGCTTTATTGCGAGGAAGTTGCCTATTGTAATAAGAAGAAAAACTGCATAAAACATAAATATCTTTTAACAACTTCAGGTTGTGCAACGTACTGAAAGATTCCGAAAAATTTCGAAAAAAAAATTATTTAATATTTTTATAATAGTTGAAAAGTTTATAATACAAATTCTTGGTTCTATAATGCTTGAGTTATGGTTTAATTACTCAAAAATATTACATTATTATCAATAATATTTTTTTTCCGGTCGCACAATGTCTTGAGAAAGCGGAATTTTACAAATATTTCTCAATTCTTTCTTTATGTCCAACCTTTCCTCTAAAGAGCCACAAGTCATTTGAAATTGATTGAAAACGAAGCAATCTACGAAAAGATGATATTTCAAGGATATTCAAGGAGAATACTATTCACTGATACAAGAATCTGAATCTACTTATATTGTACTTGTAGACTATGTCCTTCGTGAAGTTCATCAGCACATATAAGTAAGATTGCTATTTACCATTGTCTGATCTGTCTATATCACAAGAAAACTAGACGTAGTAGGGCGTGATAATACTGTATCCAATACTGGTTGGAAAACCTGTGTTATCCCAAAATATTAGAAAATACATTAAGAACGCTACAGTAGAGCATATGTCTCCAGCATTTTAAAGAGCATCCTTTACTCAACATTTCTCAACCATTGACGGTCAAACTACAGGTCCTAAATCCTTTACTGCCCCAATTGGAGAGCAGCTGAATTACTGTCTAAAACTTCCTGAGGTTGATTATGAATAAGTTTATTTTTCGATTCCTGATATAGACAGAACAATTTTGACCAAATACCAACATTATATGTTTGATATTTCCATAGCAATCACATTGTCCTAAGCTTCAATTTCATTTGCATAAAGTTTAAACAACATGTTTTTTTCATTAAATGACGATTTTTATAATTAAATACAAATTATTACATTTTTAAGACAAATTGTCATCAGTAAGCCTTAGATATAACGTCACAAATTATTAAACCTCTTAAAATAATGGAAAGATTAGGGCATCTATAAACGTTTAGGTTTGATACGCGGTAATAGGGTTGGATATTTGTCCCCTTTTCCCCTGATTAATTTAGACTAAGGCGTAAAGCCATTGCATATTTGTGGCGAGGAGTGTAAACAAGACAATTTAATTAATTAGAGAGCGTGGGGTGAGATTAAGTGTTTAGGGGAATCCTCTTGACGGAAACCTATTAGTCCAGCAACCCTCGTATGGCTTGAGCTTTACTGAGCGGCGCTCTTTTTATTCCGGGAATATAGTATAAATGTAGACGCTACGTTAATGGAATTATCATACAGTATTGTTCTTAGCATTCGCAAATATCCCTTTAATAACTATATCCAAAGTGCACTGATCCATCTCTTGAAACCTAGTCTATGATGTCTGTTAGATATCCTTTGAATACGTCACATAAGCTGCGATCGAGAAATGACAAAATAGAATAAATAATAAAGACACGTTTTTATAAAAAAATAGGATAAATATATTAATTCAAGAAAATATTTATACAAATACCTATAATAAAGCCTAAAGGGGATAAACTATAAACAATTTTACTAAAGAAATAATACTGTACAAAATATAATAAAGGAAAAACGATATGAAGAATACACTCAAAGAATAACACTATGAAAAATAGACCTAAGGAAATAAGCTATAAAAATAAACCGCATTAACTGTATACTGCTAATTTTGTATACAGTTAGCAAAAAGTAACTAAAATAAATATTCACTCCCTCTTGTTAAAACTTTTTCTTTAACGTTTTCAATTGAAAATTATTTATTATTTTTGAATCAAGTTATGTTTTGAATGCTTCAGGCAGGAGAAACTCATTGCATAACCTATTGTGCGACATACGTTTAATCACTGCCCTCACTTGGCTCGCCCCACTTACTCAGTCAAGTTGTTTCCAACTTAAATTTCTGTGATTTATCATTTAGAGGTTATTACCGGACGATTTAGCAACGATATCTTGAATTGAACCGCGATTTTTCGCGTATAAGTTTAAGAAATAGAATTAGAAATTAGGATATGTTTTTCTGATCACTAATACTTGGAGTAATTAACTGAGGTTTAATAATGGTAAATAATACATTAAATCCTCTAACTACAAATATTTTAATTCTAGAATAAACAAGGTTAGAATAAAAATATTTGGTAATTTTTTATCTTATCGGCTCCATACGATATTTTGGATTATTGTTCAAAAACACGAAAAGGTACGATATCCACAAAGCATAAAAATTAGTGCAAAATGTTTTCTTCCCGAAGCCCCAAGATAGGTATAAATGTATCGTGACGTCACAGACGTTTGTATCACTCCGAAACTATTCACAACTTGGGCTTCCGCAAAAAAAAATCCTCTACTTTAAACTCAAAAAAGTAACTTTCCTCAAAGAAAAAAAAAATTTTTGTGGATATCGTACCTTTTCGTGCTTTTGAACAATAATCCAAAATATCGTATGGGGCCGATAAGATAAAAAATTACCAAATATTTATATTTTGTATTATTTATTAAATTTGTTTAGCATCTTAAGGCTATTCAATGGATCATTTCTCCTGGTAGGGACGTGGGAGGGACATAGTAAAATAATGTTTGGTAATCTAGACAGAAAAACGACATCTGGTTTTTAAAAAGGGACACAAACATAGCTCCCATGAGAGATAAGAGCTTTGTGTCATTTGCACCAAATGTTAACAATTTTTATGTTAATTACAACACATTTTTTATATATTTCATATCGTCCATAAAATGAATTACTTTGTAAACATTGATTACTTTGGTATCAAAACCGAGAGAATATGTTTACATTTAAAATGTTATAAACGTGAAATTAAATCTCAAAAGCGTTTACTTTAGTGGAGAATTTGACACTGTTATTCTTTCGATAATTGTTCGATGTCTATTACAATGTTTATGGTTGCTA
This sequence comes from Prosapia bicincta, assembly GCA_036971475.1. Classification (NCBI taxonomy): domain Eukaryota; kingdom Metazoa; phylum Arthropoda; class Insecta; order Hemiptera; family Cercopidae; genus Prosapia; species Prosapia bicincta. Next base: position 28,152,119 of record JBAIZL010000002.1, read on the forward strand.
TTTTCAAAGTTGATTGCAAGTGGCTGTCATATAAAAGCGTACGAGCTATAGTTTTCATTAACCAAAAAACATTTTCATAAATAACAGTATTAACTAACAAACAACAAAATTTAAAAAAAAAAATACTTCTAGCTGATTAACTATTCTAGAAGCACGTAATATTTGTAGGAATCTACAAAATTGTCTGGTGAATATGATTTGAAGTTTTTCTATTGAATCCATACAATCAACTCTGAGAGTACAAGACTTCAAATAACTTTTCAAATTAATTATTGTCTTGAAATCTAATTTCAAAATCCATCTTCAAACATTGTATTTGATTGCTATGCTTCTCTACGTCCATGACGTTATCAGTTGGATCCATTTCAAAAAGCAAGGGGAAGATTCTCAGAACTCAATTTTGTATTTGGGTGCTTAAAATGATTTCAAACTCTCTGAGCAGACTCAATGTTGAATGAATTAAATTGTATTTGCCTTGGAGTTTGGTGTTTAATCAGATTCGTTTGATGCATTATACCGAGATAAAATGCTAAATTAAATAGTAACACTTTAAAGTGATCGGGGGTTGTGCGTCTCTGCTCTAATGGAACAATTGAGTCACCTGTTAGACCATCTCACAGGCTAGTAATGTGGCAGGACGTGAGTCCTGGTTCTTAAAGATGTAGTAGGCTGCTGCAAATACTGTGCTAAATTTAAATTTACTTATCGGTATTGTAGTAAATGAAACCATAACCAGTCGCAGCGCATGAACAAAAGCCTACTACTGGGTGATTCGAATAAAATAAACCGAGGTAAATATGGAAGTAAAACAAAACAAAACTAAACGATGTAACGATATATGTTGGATCTTGTGTGAATATAAATAAACCGACTCTGAAATACGATTCTGTGTTTCATTGAATGGCAAATTGGGATCGTTTAATTCACAGAGAAATAACTGCAAAGAGTTCTTTGCGTCTAACTGGAATCATCCGTGACGTATTTACAAGGCAAGTCTGAAGGAGAATTCCCCGAACCTAACCTTTCTTGGGGGAATTCAGTAGGGAAATGTCATGAAAGGATTTTGTTCAAGATAATTATACTAACGTAAGAAGTCTGTACGACGTAAATGTCTTTTTAAGTTTAAACACGATATGAAACTTCAGCGAATATTTTAGATGCGTTTTACTTAGCGATATAAATATATTGAAATATAAAGTCCTCAAAACGTATTAGCTGATGTAAAATGATTCTTGTATGTCTTGCTTTATAAATAAGTTACTAAAAATATTTCATAAACGTTTCGAATATTTTTATAATGTCGATGATTTAATACCCACTATGAAATTTATTTTGCATAAAGACAGCATTAATTCTTTATTTAATATTTAAATTTGCTTGATATTCGTGAAACTGATAACTTATTAAATTGGGATTAAAAGGACTATGTTACATGTGGTATTTGTTGGTATTTAGTATAATCACCAATTCACAATGAACAGTTTATTTTGTCGTACACGTTTCAGACACAAATACTTCATCAGCACTATCTTTCTCTGTAGAGACTAGGAATTCATGTAAAGTAACCAAACAATTTCTAAACTATAAGTCCAAGGTAAAATCTAGTTGGTGTAAGCGGAAATAAGTGGAAGGTGTATGACGTCATCCTACCTCGGTTAACTCCTAAAAGAACCATTTTCCTATCGAATACACTCATTAAAACCAATCATAATTAGTATTAATAAAGAATTAGATTTAGTTAAAAACAACATTACCAAAACGTCTGCATAAAAATTAATATATAACAAAAAAATGTATAAAATGATTGTAAAAATGAGTAAATATTTAAAAATTAACATATAAGAATAACAATTTATAACAAATACATATACAGATATATGACTAAGGCAAAGATAACCATGTTTAGTTTCTCCTTTAGAAATATATATATATATATATATATATATATATATATATATATAAATATAAAATACGTTTTCTTGTTTAATAATTTAAAACAACACAGGTTATTCAAATACAAGAATATTTATTATTTTATATCCAAAGCTTTTCGTTGGCAAACAGTACCAATATCATCAGGAATGAAAATTACAATAATGTAAGCTAGGCCTAAAACATATGTTTATTTAGAAATAAAATTGTTGATAAATTTATACAAATTGCCAAATTTATTTTGTTGCTGTAACATTATAGACATTGAATATAGTATCAAATTTAGAAAGTATTTGTATTTGTTCTTTTATTAATTTGTTATTATTATTGTGTTTATATATTTCGAATGCTTCATATATATTCATTCTTAATCACTTATTAATTTCTTTCATAAGTCTCATATTTTCTATATTTGGAAATTGGTGCTTATTATTAATACAATGATTTGCGAAATTTGATTTATATATTTCTGGATTAATATAGGCATTTAAATGTTCTTTATATCTTTCTTTTAATTTTTTCTTTGTTTGACCTATATAAGCTTTATTACAATTTTTGCATTCTAATTTATAAACACCTCCTTTTTCATGCATATTAATTGTTTTATTATTGTTATTTATTATGTTTATTATTTTGTTATTAGTTTTGTATGCAATTTTGATATTTGTATTTTTAAATAATTTGGTGATATATTTTATTTCATGGCCTATAAATAAAAATGAAGTCCATATTGTATTATTATTATTATTATTGCAAATTAAATTATTATTTTGTTTATTAAAAATATTATAATTAAGTTTGTCAACCGTTTTCTTTTTATAACCGTTTTCTAATGCAATTTGATAAATTATGTTTTTTTCTCTTATTTTATTTTCTTCATTCACGGGTATTTTATGCATTCTATATAATAAGTTATATAAAGCAGCCATTTTTTGATTATATGGATGATTAGATTTATTTGGTATAATTTGGTTTGTCAAAGTTGGTTTACGGTATATCATATATTCAAATTTTTCATTTTTTCTTATTATTGTTAAATCTAGAAAATTTAGTTTGTTATTTGTTTCAATTTCATCAAGTAAATCAAGTAAAATCAAGTAAATTTGATTTTATTATTAATTTTATATATTTTATCCAAAATATTTGTTAAATTTATATTATAATTGTTTGATATATACATTCCATCATCTACATAGCGAACCCAATAACCATTTTTATCATATATTTTTATAATTTCATTTATTTTATTATCTAATTGTTGTAAAAATATTTCAGATAATATATTTGATAATGGCGAGCCCATAGCAAGACCATCTTCTTGTTTATAAATTTTGTCATTATATGAAAAATAATTTTGATTTAATATTATTTTGAGTGTATTTCAAATGTCTAATGTTAATTTTTTATCTTTCTCATGTTCTAATTTAGATTTTATAATTTCAAGAGTTTCATTTATAGGTATGTTTGTATACATATTTTTTATATCTAATGATATTAATTTTGTATTTTCATTTATTTTAATTGCATTTAGTTTTTCAATAAAATTAATATTATTTATGATAGTATGATTATTATTTAGTTCTATTTTATTTTTAAGAATATTTACCATAACTTTTGATATTTTATAAGATGGAGCATTTATAAAATTTATTAATGTTCTTATTGGTTTATCTATTTTATGTAATTTCACAAGTCCATTCAATATTGGAATTTTTGGATTATCATTTATATAGTTGCTAATGTTATTTTTATTGAATAATTTATATGAAGATTTTATAATATTTTTAATTTTATTTTGAAATTTATTTGTAGGATCTTTATATATTTGACAAAATTGATTATCATTTATGTGTTTTTCTGTTTTTGTTATGTGCTCATTTTTATCAATAATGACAATAGCATTACTTTTATCTGCCTTTACTGTAATAAGATTATTATATTGTAATTTTTGTTTTAAATCTTTAATTTCTGAATATTGTTTTTATGTGTTTTATTAACTGTATTTTTTTAATCAATTTTTTAATTTCATAAGCTGCTTCGATTCTGGTATTTTCTTGTAAGCTTGTATTTAGTTTACTAATAGCTAGTTCTGTATCTACTATAATATTATTAATATTATTATTTATGTCTGTTTTTATATTGGTTTTATTGTTTTCAAGTAGTTTTATTTCATTATTATTAAATCCAGTATTTGATAGATTAACTACATTAGGGTGAAAATTATGATATTTAATTTCAGGTACATCTTTTATTTGTTTTTCTAACTTCAAATTTTTAAGTTTTTTGTTTATTCTATTTATTTTTATATTTCTAATTTTATTTATAAATAAATTGATTTTATTATATTTTTCTTCCCATTTTATGTTATGCATAATAGAAGCTAATTTTATATGTAGCTTATATATTTCAATCGTTAAAGTATTCTTCTTTTGATACAAGTTTTTAATTTCATTCTTAACCCATAATTTTTCAGCTTGTTTACATGTTTTTAATGAGCTATATTATTTTTGTTTTTTATTGTAATTTTTGCGTATTTGGGAATTATATTATTTATAATACATTGTTTATTAAAGTATATATTACAGTTTGTATTCATTAGTTGAATTTTACGTTTTTCAAATAAATTAATGTCTTTTGTTAAGGCAACATTACAATTATTAATAGAAATCATTTTAAAATATATTAGTATAGAATAGGCTGTATTATATTGTAAATATTTGCTTTTAGTTGTATATTATAAAATATTTGTTTGATCCAGTATCAACTTGTAAAGATGAAAATCTTCAGTATAATTACTTTAGAATTGATAAAAATCATATATCTTGAGTTGTTTATAATATCTTTTTCAAATATATGTAATAATACACACAATTCTAGATATTTGATCGATTAATCAGTATGTTAAATAATAAATATGTTATCTAAATTTTTTTGAATTAATAATCAAGTCTCAAATCTAACCTATAATTATAACACTTACATTGATTGCACAACACATTTTATATAACCCTGTAAGGTTAATTTTATATAAATATAAAATACGTTTTCTTGTTTAATAATTTAAAACAACACAGGTTATTCAAATACAAGAATATTTATTATTTTATATCCAAAGCTTTTCGTTGGCAAACAGTACCAACATCATCAGGAATGAAAATTACAATAATGTGAGCTAGCTGAAAATTGCATACAAAACTAATAACAAAATAATAAACATAATAAATAACAATAATAAAACAATTAATATGCATGAAAAAGGAGGTGTTTATAAATTAGAATGCAAACATTGTAATAAAGCTTATATAGGTCAAACAAAGAAAAAATTAAAAGAAAGATATAAAGAACATTTAAATGCCTATATTAATCCAGAAATATATAAATCAAATTTCGCAAATCATTGTATTAATAATAAGTACCAATTTCCAAATATAGAAAATATGAGACTTATAAAAGAAATTAATAAAGGATTAAGAATGAATATATATGAAGCATTCGAAATATATAAACACAATAATAATAACAAATTAATAAAAGAACAAATACAAATACTTTCTAAATTTGATACTATATTCAATGTCTATAATGTTACAGCAACAAAATAAATTTGGCAATTTGTATAAATTTAGCAACAATTCTATTTCTAAATAAACATATGTTTTAGGCCTAGCTTACATTATTGTAATTTTCATTCCTAATGATGTTGGTACTGTTTGCCAACGAAAAGCTTTGGATATAAAATAAAAAATATTCTTGTATTTGAATAACCTGTGTTGTTTTTAATATATATATATATATATATATATATATATATATATATATATATATATATATATATAACCTAGGTAAATAAATAATGTAGATATAGGTAGTTTTAACGATTACCTAGTGTAAATTTTTGTTTATGAAGACTTTATATTGTGTAGCTGTTAAGGCGTTGTAGTTTCAGTGTGCAGCGATCTATAGAAAGAAGTGTCTCCACTGCAACTGAAAGATCATCAGTTGCATTTGTTAAACTAATTTTATAACAAAATTCAACAATAAATTATTCCTAGTTATTATGGATTTGTAAAAATAAAATTGGTAAAACACCATTCGAGCTTAATAAAACACTAACTGACGCAGTCGGTAGGACATCTCGAGTAACTTAATGATTAGATTTTTTCAATCCTAATCGCTAACCGAGATACTTCAACCGCGATAACATTGTAGAGTAAATATCTACAATAAAATCGCCAAAAATCGTAGAGCGTATATCTGCAAAAACGACGAAGAATAAATAAGTAGAGTGAATATCTACAATAAAATCGCCAAAAATCGTAGAGCGTATATCTGCAAAAACGACGAAGAATAAATAAGTAGAGTGAATATCTACAATAAAATCGCCAAAAATCGTAGAGCGTATATCTGCAAAAACGACGAAGAATAAATAAGTAGAGTAAATATCTACAATAAAATCGCCAAAAATAGTAGAGCGTATATCTGCAAAAACGTCGAAGAATAAATAAGTAGAGTGAATATCTACAAGAAGAAAAGAAAGAGAAAGCATCATTCAAAGTGAAAAGTGAAAGTGCTATTTGTTCAGTGAAAAACACTCGTTGTTTTCCCGCTGTAGCAAATGAGCAAAGTATTTTGGATTGTAATTTAAGTAGATATCACAAATTAGTTTAAGTAAAATGTCGTTAAATTTTTACTATATTTTAAATTTATATTTTGAAATAATACTATAAAATAATGACTACTCCCACATTAAAGAAAGAGTATCTAGACATGATACCAGAGTTTGTTGGTGAGTCTACTATGCTCCATAGATTCGTCACTATTTTTGACAAGTTAGTACGTTCTTTGTAGTTGAAATTCCCGATCATTTTCAAAATAAATATATATTCTCATAATTACTTGATAAATTAAAAGGCCAAGCTCTCTAGATAGATGTTACCTCAAACTCTTATAATTGTAAAGAAGTAAAAAAATGTTTTAGTAACTAGATTATTTAGACAAGAGAGACTGTTTCACTTTAAATTCAGAAATAGCAGAGTAAAGATTGGAAACTAAAGAATCATCATTTAAATTTTATAAACAGATCCAAAAACTATTAAATTTACAAATTTCATTTTTCTTTTTATAAATAGCCAAAAAAGCAAATTGCAAAAGATGTTTTAATATAATATGTTCAAAAACTACCTTTAAGAGTTCTTCTTAGTAGTTTGTATGAACCTTTAGGATCATTAATGAAATATCCTAAAATACTTTATGAAGCACTTAATATGCTTATAAACGATTTTCTATTTTAAAATTTGAAATTCTTTGTGTAAAATCGAAAAAACACTGAGTCAGCCGTTCTCCAAGACTGTGAATGTGAAGTATCCAACAGCCCATCGATCGGCCAAATCCCTAGCATTTCTCGGGGGTTGTACACTATAGTATTTACTACATTTTTAAATGCACGATCGTTATCAAGAGAACGTGGCAGCTACTACCCTCTACACACATAAACTCAAGTGGTTCTTCACTAGAGATGGTCAATCCAGTGACTTTAACGGATCGGTGATTTTAGTGACTTTGATCAGTGACTACCGGTGACAAGAGATACTGAGACTGATCTGTATGTGCCAAAAGCAGGCAAGCAATCCGCACTGGGGCCTAAAGACAGTGGCACTGACATTATTATTAGTAAGTTTTTGAAACACACTGAGGCAATAAACTATATAATCTTATATAAACCTAAAAAAATATCTGCTTATTTACAACATACGTTTAATTACAAAATACAGTTTATTTACAGAATTGGATGTTTGTATTAACAAAATGGATTTTTCGGACCTAATCAAGACTTAACCGAGATCTTCTGTCATTTAAAATGTAACCTCTCTTAGAGAATAGTCGCTCGCAAGGTACGGATGTGGCCAGTTTACAAAAATGTTGTTTCACTAGCTTGCATAAATTAGGAAAATATTTGGAGTTCACACCTGGCTTTTTTTCGGAAAGGTCATTTTACCTAAAGAAAGGTCATTTTACTCATACGGAATTAAGAACAACTATAGCGACTACGGGACACAGCACTGTCACTGTCCTGAAATCTGACACAAATCGCCCATTCACACACAACGTAAATGATTAGAACCAGTGAAGGCGACAGATAAACCAATGACTGCCACGTTTAAATTCAGTAACTTTCCAGCCAATGAGGACAAGATTTTGCTTCCGATCCATCCATTGTCATTGGAACTGCCATTTTCCATATTTTGTCACTGGTACCACCAGCGACAAACAAATACCAGTCACAAAGTCACCGGGACAGAAATATCGACTATCCCTATTCTGCGCACCTCCAGGTCACCAACCAGGCTAATATTTGAACTTGACTGTACATATTTTAAACCTGTACCTATTCTACCGATACAAACTGTACATGTTTTAAACCGATATATGAAGTTTATGAAATCAATTTATTTCGTAACTCTTTTGTTTTAAATTTTCCCGAATCTCTAGCGTTCAGTTAATTTCTTTCGAAGCACATGTTTCTTTTTGTAATTTTAATGCAACGTACCTTACCACCTTTATAGATAACTTTAGAAATTAAATTTTAGGTTTTTACAGTTTCGGTCAAGGGTTTTCACACACACTTTTGGATTACTAAGGCATTCAATGTGTTACTAACGATATGTTACAGAGGTTTTTAAAAGTCCACAAAATTTCAATACTGTACGAAATGCAATGTGGTTTAGCAAACTAATGACTATAGTTAATGGCTAAAGTTTGCGCCCTTGCCATTAAACATACAAGCAGTGTTTGTCTGTGGACTTAATTAATATAGAACCTACGTGTAATTAAATTAATTGGGTTATATTGGCACAACTGTTTAGAGTTGACTGGGTAGTGACTGAAGAATGACATATAACTAGTAATTCGATATGGTAGCATAAACTGAAAGTTTAAAAATTACGGACAATGCTTTTAAACACATACTCTCCATATTGTGGTTGATATATTTTTGGTTTTTAATTAATAAAAATATATAATGGTGTATATATTTCGTTTTTCAGTCGATTGAGCTGAAGAAAAGTCTTATTTTAAATGTCAGACGGGATAAAAATGTTTTCTAATTATTTTCGTGTCGTTTTTTTTTTATAGAATGTTTGAAATGAACATTGCAATCTGACTTATTTAAATACAGAAAACATCTAGATACATGTCACTTATATTGTTTTAAAGTTTGTGGTTATAAGTGTTGAAAATGACCACCGATAACTGCAATAGTTCTACACTCTGAATGGCTAACTAATCCCACTGTGGCCTGGTTAAAGGTTATTGCAAAATGCCTTTGTACCTTCTCTTGATATAAACTTGCCACTGATTGTCCGAACTGCTTGTGGTTATACTTTGATTTGCCAACGTGTTTAATTATTTTCCATCGTGTTTAAAACTCATGAACATTTTCGACTTTCTAGTAACGTTTTTTACGTTGAAAAGGAAACAGCTGACATTAGTCACATACCTTTTATTCCTTTATGGGTTGATAATAAAGTCATAAATCTAAAGAGGTCCAAGCCTTAGCCTAATTTAAATATTGTAATAAAAAATAATTACTAGCATTAAAACTAAACTAAATAAAATTAGGCTAATTAAAATTAAAACAAAAATAATTTAAATATGATTAAATAGATTGGGGTAGTGTAAGAAAGGGATGCCAGGATCAATAGCAATAGCCCATTTGCACCACCATTAAGCTTCATTGAAGAGTGTAACGGTCAACTCTCCATATACAACCAGGACATGCTTGACTGTAACAAAAGCTCCAACAAAACTGACAAAGTGGTGGATCCTCGTGTTGCACCTTACATAAATGCGTTACCGAAGAGTGGCCGATGCGAAGCCGAGTAACCACCACTTCCTCTCTATGATTCCCCTCAGTTTTTTTTTTTACATACTTTCTTTGCCATTCTTCATTCCATGCAGAGAATAGTGCATTCTTTATATGCCATACAAAGTCAGCGCAACGATGTGTCGATGGCACCATACTTGTACAATCAACTCCTTCTTCTGCTCTTTTGTTTGGGTGTGTTATTCAGGGACTAGGCACCCAGCAAATTGATACGTCGTCACACCATACTTGTACCATCATCTCTTTCATCTGCTCTTATGTTTAAGTGTATTACTCAATGACTAGGCGCCCAGCAAATTGATACGTCGTCACACCATACTTGTACCATCGACTCTTTTATCTGCTCTTATGTTTAAGTGTATTACTCAATGACTAGGCACCCAGCAAATTGATACGTCGTCACACCATACTTGTACCATCGACTCTTTCATTTGCTCTTATGTTTAAGTGTATTACTCAATGACTAGGCACCCAGCAAATTGATACGTCGACACACCATACTTGTACCATCAACTCTTTCATCTGCTCTTATGTTTAAGTGTATTACTCAATGACTAGGCACCCAGCAAATTGATACGTCGACACACCATACTTGTACCATGAACTCTTTCATCTGCTCTTATGTTTCAGTGTATTACTCAATGACTAGGCACCCAGCAAATTGATACGTCGTCACACCATACTTGTACCATCGACTCTTTCATCTGCTCTTATGTTTAAGTGTATTACTCAATGACTAGGCACCCAGCAAATTGATACGTCGACACACCATACTTGTACCATGAACTCTTTCATCTGCTCTTATGTTTAAGTGTATTACTCAATGACTAGGCACCCAGCAAATTGATACGTCGACACACCATACTTGTACCATGAACTCTTTCATCTGCTCTTATGTTTAAGTGTATTACTCAATGACTAGGCACCCAGCAAATTAATACGTCGTCACACCATATTTGTACCATCAACTATTTCATCTGCTCTTATGTTTAAGTGTATTACTCAATGACTAGGCACCCAACAAATTAATACGTCGTCACACCATATTTGTACCATCAACTATTTCATCTGCTCTTATGTTTAAGTGTATTACTCAATGACTAGGCACCCAGCAAATTAATACGTCGTCACACCATATTTGTACCATCAACTATTTCATCTGCTCTTATGTTTAAGTGTATTACTCAATGACTAGGCACCCAGCAAATTAATACGTCGTCACACCATATTTGTACCATCAACTATTTCATCTGCTCTTATGTTTAAGTGTATTACTCAATGACTAGGCACCCAGCAAATTAATACGTCGTCACACCATATTTGTACCATCAACTATTTCATCTGCTCTTATGTTTAAGTGTATTACTCAATGACTAGGCACCCAGCAAATTAATACGTCGTCACACCATATTTGTACCATCAACTCTTTCATCTGCTCTTATGTTTAAGTGTATTACTCAATGACTAGGCACCCAGCAAATTAATACGTCGTCACACCATATTTGTACCATCAACTATTTCATCTGCTCTTATGTTTAAGTGTATTACTCAATGACTAGGAACCCAGCAAATTAATACGTCGTCACACCATATTTGTACCATCAACTATTTCATCTGCTCTTATGTTTAAGTGTATTACTCAATGACTAGGCACCCAGCAAATTAATACGTCGTCACACCATATTTGTACCATCAACTATTTCATCTGCTCTTATGTTTAAGTGTATTACTCAATGACTAGGCACCCAACAAATTGATACGTCGAAACACCATAAAAAAACCCGTTGTATTGTACACAAAATATCTCGTAAGGGTTCTTCTAGTACATTTCTTGAATTGCCTTGAAACCACTTTTGGAATCGGAATAGACTAGATAATGCTATGCCGCTGATGGAATACATGTTAGAGCTATCAAGCAAAATGCGGATGTTATATGGCAAAATGCGAAGTTGTAAATAACACTACAGACTTAGAATAATGCATAGATGCAGGTGAGTACGCATAGGATATAAAATGCACATCCTATCCTATTGTCCAATTTCAATTTACATGTGGAAATAATTTCACTAGCTTGGTCTTTGCATGAATTCCCAAAACTCCTGATGATATAAAACATCAGGGGCAAGTATTTTAGATACATAGATAGTGAGAAATGAAAACATGCCATTATGTACCAACAAATCTCCGACTCTAGTAAACCTAGGACACACCTGACCACGAATCGATGTAACTAGTGGACTGACAGCAGCGCTTAGGTTTTTATTGTTGGTGGTTAGTGTGTATGTGTGAGTGTGTGTGTGTGTGTGTGTGTATTTGTGTGTGTATGTGTGTGTGTGTGTGTGTGTATTTGTGTGTGTATGTGTGTGTGTGTGTGTGTGTGTGTGTGTATTTGTGTGTGTATTTGTGTGTGTATGTGTGTGTGTGTGTGTGTGTGTGTGTGTGTGTGTGTGTGTGTGTGTGTGTGTGTGTGTGTGTGTGTGACAGAGAGGGTGCATTGTTTTAGTCTGTTGAATGTAGCTGTGTATGTGTAGGTGAGAGTGTGTGTGTGTGTGTGTGTGTATGTGTGTATACGAAAATCAAGGTCAGTAAATAACATCTAAAAAGTGAGTAATATATAAAGGGCATTATATTGGACGGTGTCGATTCATCTGAATTTAACAATTCGTTGTATAAAATTAAATGTCAGATCCACGTTATTAATTACGTAGCAAATATATAAATTCTACTGTCTTACGTCACAACGTGAAATCTGATCATAGCGTGGAAAAATACCGTTTATTTGTTTAATGTTGCAGTATGTTCAAACCCTTAGGGTAGTTTTCCTTGCAAAAGATGTTTTCAAAATAAGGTTTTACCCCATATTTATTCATCTTCTGGCCATTCCAAGTAAAGTACGCCAAATGTCGCTCGTGTATTTTCCTTCCGAAGGCAAACACAAAGATAATATGATTGTTTACGTTTCATCAGGTTTTTGATTCCAGGGTAGTAAAAGCGAGGGATGGAGAGATTGGCCTGAGGAACCTAGATATTCATGTTTTTATAAAAGCAAAACCGATTTAGCCCTCCTTTTAACCTACACTGTCCTACTCAAGCTGATTGAAGGAGCCTTTTAGTTGGTTAACGAATTTTTTTACAACAGTGTTTTTGTAATAGTAATTTTATTAAATTAATGCCTCTGAAGGACATTGGTTAGTGACGAAAAGATGATCAATGAATTTTCAAATTTTTCTGTTATATAATCGAAATCTTCCTACTAATCACTTTTTAAAATTTTAAAATAGATTTTCGTAAATTCGTTATCGTTCTCTTTAATTATCAACTGTATTTTGTATTTATATTTGTTACAGATTTTCCTTATCTTCTGTTATTGGTTGGCGAATTTTATACGCCTTAAAACTTACACACTCAAAATCTTTATCAGACATTTGATGTGCCTTTGCCAATACGCACACGTGATAATAATATTTCTGATGGCATACTGCTTTCTTTTATGATGAAAAACTATTAATTATTTCAAACACATCGATTATTTATTTGTTCCTACCAGCCAGTATTTCTCTTCCAATAAACCTTAACAACACACGCCGGGAACTGCAAACAGAAATATAAATATACTTAGTGTGTGTTTCATTAAACTAAAACCACGAGTTAAGGGTAACATTTCTGTCTTTAGTTTCATCCCTCTGAGTGCAGTCCGGCCGCGTTCGTATATTTCTACTTGACAAATCGACCCTATCTCTTTCCGTGGTGCTCTCTACATCAAACTTCGTTGCAACATTACTTTATATATCTCTGTCACTCTGTTTCACGTCTGCCTTTTGATAACAGATGATGTGTATACTATGTAGCATTTCAAGGGTGCCATTTGTCAACGATAGGGTTAAATGGAAATATTAATGCCTACCAAAGTTCTCTCAGACATTGTTAGTTTTAAATATTTTATTTAAAAACATTCGAAATATGAAACAAATTATTTTAATCGTTTGTAAACATAAATACTGTTGAAAATTTGATACCAACGAAAACATAAGTTAAACTTACCATCACACGCGACATTTTAAGGAATCTAAGTTTTTTAATAATACATGATAATATATTTTACTAAGTCACTATGTAACTATATTACAATAGAGGTACAAAAGTTCCCATTCTAAGTTAGATGTGGTTACACAATAATAATACAGTTATTATAATATTTTAGCCGTCTTCATATTGCTTGATATCGCTGAGTGGTATTTAAAAACGTTATCAAATTCATCATCATTTTCTAAGCTAAAACTAATTTCAGTATTATTAGTACAACCGAAAATAATTGCAGATTAATTTTATATACAAATCACACTTCTGCTATTACTTGCGACCAGACGTTTGTTAAATAAAAGTTGTTAATTGTTAACTTACACTTGGAGGAAACGTTTTCGTCTTACGACTTCTTCAATCTCGTATTTTTGCCGCTAGGAATGCTGCTGTTGTGCTTCCTCGGTTCCATTATTTTGAAAGTTAGAAGTGATGTGATCGAAAAGTATGTGTGATCTGTGCCATTTTAAGATGTCATTTTCATGTGTGTTGCTGTGTCTATATATTTCAAACTGTTCTAGTGTGTTTAATTTATGGCCTTTGTTTCATATGTGGAGGATGCTCATGTTATTTTCCATAAATTCATCTAACCACCCAATACAACATAAACACGCAGCATTCAAACATTTACTAAATAAAATACCTATGTCCACAACTAACTACACAGAGGAACTAAACACGATTAAATATATAGCTTACAAAAATGGATATGACAATTATTTAATAGACAAACTACACAGAAAAATACTCAACAAAAACAGTAACAATAAAAACACGAACACAAACAAATTCATCACCCTCACATACATAAACAAATTCACAAATAAGATAGCTTACCAATTCAAAAAAGCAGGATACAATGTAGCTTACAGAACAACAAATAAAAGCCAAACAGCTATCAGACACAGCATTAATAACAATACCAACACATACAATAACCCAGGAGTATACAAACTAAATTGCAACAACTGCAATAAGTTATATATTGGACAAACAGGCAGATCTTTCGCCGAAAGATATAAAGAACACAAAAGGGCACTGCATACTACTAATGAATCCACCTTCGCAAATCACCTGATGGACACTAAACACTCATGCAAAAGTATGGAAAATAACATGAGCATCCTCCACACATGCAACAAAGGCCATACATTAAACACGCTAGAACAGTTTGAAATACATAGACATAGCAACACACATAAAAATGACATCTTAAATGAACAAACACGGCACAGATCACATATACTCTTTGACCACATGACTTCTAACTTTCAAAAAAATTGAAGGAAGCACAACAGCAGCATTCCTAGCGGCAAAAATACGAGATTGAAGAAGTCGTAAGACGAAAACGTTTCTTCCAAGTGTAAGTTAACAATTAACAACTTTTAGTTAACAAATTCTGGTCGCAATTAATAGCATAAGTGTAATTTGTAATTTACAACCAGCTCGTCATGAACAGCAACAAGATTTCGAATTTTATATAAATTAATATGAAATGAACTTCACGACGCTGCCTATAATAACTCGATTTTATTAAATATTTGTTCACTCTAATTACATGAAGCTGTGAAGTGATTAAAATATACGTAAATGATATTTACTTGAATATTTGTGATTTTCAAATTTATTATCAGTTATAAGTAATAACTTTGAAAATTATATGTAATTACCAAGTTGCTAACATGAAAGTTTTTGTCATTTATATTGAAAAATATGGTGAAAAATATTGAATTGTTGATTATATATAAAATTTGTATTTACGTAGGTATGGCATTGTAATTGATTAATTTGAGAAAAGTTGATTAACCTTCCAAAGCTGAAGATTTATTTCTATAGACAACCAATCCTTACTTAACCAGATACATTATAGCTACATTTTAACTTAGGTAGATAGTAATATTTCATAATTCAGTTCTGTATCTTATTTAAAACGTTTGAACTCATACATAATGGTATAACTACAGGATATTGGCAGCATTTCAGTAGTTCAATGTTACCTGTAATTACTTTAAATAAATAACAACTCTCAACCAATAATAAAACTTTTTGTTTATAATCACTTATAATTTTACAGTAATTTCTTCTCTAATAAATTGATTGATTTGCAATTAAATATACATAAGGGTTTTAATAAAAGGTTTTTTTATGTCGTTGAGGGATTATATACTATTTTAATTAATAAACGACGCTACAGTTGATGGAAGTTATACTATCTTTACTAGTTGGCAATTTATATTACCAAATTTATCGCCTTCGAATGCATAATGTAAAACATTAATATTTAATTGAGCTGTAAAATAACGCTAAGTTTTACCAACAAACCCGAAGTTTATAACATTTGTCATTTGTGACAGGTTTAAGTAAAGTTTTAGTTTATTAGAGTATTAAGCACTATTTAAATTTACTGATACCTAAAGTATAAATTGTATTTTATTTGATAAATATAAAAGACAAAGAATATACCGGAGAGGACCTGCACCTGAATAACATCTGATCAAGTGTTATCGATAAACCGTATCCAATTAACCTGAAACCAAAAGGCAAATTGAATAAGTCGAATAAATCGAATTGACCGAAATGGTCGGTTAACAGGTTGATAAAATATATATATATATATATATATATATATATAACATTGAGAAGCAAAAAATATCAGATTCAAATTCAAGTACAAATTTAAGTAGGCTCTATGTGACTGGTAACAAGAACTCCCTTCTAAATGTTAATTCCATAAAATGTATAAATGAGTATAAAATGTTTGTGTAAAAACTGGCTGCTTTTGTTTGTATAATTCTCTTAAAAGGGTTGCGTACTGCAACGGGCTGGGAGACCGTGGCAAGTGGGAAATAAGTAATTTCCTGTTTTTTAGAAATAAAGCTGTTTTTAAAATAATCAAGTAGGGAATTATACAATTAATAAAGAGGGAAAAATTAAAAAAGACCTTAAAGAGAATAGTTAAGCTAAATTAAAAAATGTTATAAAATAAATTTGTAATAACTAACTAAATTTGAACATCGGGAGTGAAGCGAAAAAATTCTAAGTGCCTAAAAAAGCTATATTACGAACCAAACCACGTAGAACTTTCATCGACATTTTAAAAGAACCACAATAACCTAGAATGAACATTAGAGAAAACAGAATTCAAAAAACTTAAGAAACAAAAAAGTTAGAGCCGTTTAAATAAAATAGACATTTTTCAGTGTTCTAAAATTAATTATCAAACTATGCAAGCTAAAACAGATTCGTTGCCCGACTTGCCTGTACAAGGAATAAATCGAGCGATAGCGAGCTTTGCAGGCTGGGTGAGGTAGGTTAAATTCACCGCTATATATACTTGGTCTCTAAGCCGTTAGAGACAGTCTGTAATAATTTTTTAACACGAGGTGCCGCGGGACGCTATGCTGGACCGCGAGTAGAAACCGTCAGCAGGCCAGATGGACCATAACCTCAGCGCTTTTGACATCCAGGACCACCAAGGATGAAGGCTCCAGACTCAGCCTCCAGGACGCTCGAATAGAGGGAAACCACCACCGACGAACCAGGGATGGCTACTTCCGGTGTCCAAGGACCAGGGAATCCAGACGAGGGACCCCGAGGACCGGCAGGAACATCTTTGGCAAGTCATTTTCTTTATTCGATACCAGTCACGTCAAATTTAGTTAGTTAATTTTATTAAATTCAAACAAATTTGCAAGCTTAAAACAATGACTTCACTCTTTATAAAATTTTAATAAATTGTATGCTAAGTAAATGAATTTATGTGTTCAGAATATTTAAAATAATGAATATTAAAATTACAAAAGGTTTTTGGCCATATGCCGTTTATTTAAAGGAAATGAGAAATTTTCGAATATTATAAATTTAAAAATTAAAGGTCATAAAATATGAATTTACCAATTCCATATAGGAGATAAAATATTATTATGTGTAATTTGAAAAATAATTTTATGTTTATGTCTATGTAATCAATCTATATGCAAAGTATAATTTTTTAAAGCATAAGAAACAAGAAGTAACTCAGTGAATTGTTTTGCTAATATAATTGTGTAATACTTTGAAGGATAAATTTTCTTTTTTATTTCAATAAATAGAGTTAAATATGTCATAAAAATCAACAATATTTGCATTCCATCCTGTGTCAAATAACCAATAAAAACTGTTTAGCTTTTTCCAACTAATATAAAAATGATTATCAAATCAGTAAACAAATTTAATTAAATTTCATTAAATGGAAATAGATAAAGCCTAATGTTTTAAAGAGTTTCTCTCTACTAATTTCATGAGCTAGTCTAAAGATTAGTTGGTTTTTTGTATAAAAGTCCAGAGATTTATCTACTGGCAGATTGTGTTTAAGAGGACACAGGAGCCTTTTAAAATAGGTATTTTTAAACACAATCATATTTTGCACGTTCCCTTGCTGTTTCTGCAGATCATCATCAGGTGGTAAGACTCTGTGTTTATTATGTGTATTATTCTAAATGTGTTTCTTTCCAGCTGACTATTAATTTGACATGTGTGACTATACTTAGACCATACACAATTGATAAACTTATTTAGGAGTGTTTATATGTATTTTAAAAAGTAGTCAGCGGGAATAGGCTTGTTGTGGGTTTGGCCCTACGAGCAGGAAACATACACTTAACTCTGGGAGTTTAGCACGGTTTTACCAGCAGGGTGATAGGCAGATTTTTGGTTGTTTATAAATATGTTTTTCTTGTAAACAATTAAATTTTAGTATTCTGCAAGAAAGGATTTAAACTACACGGCGACCGCGTAGTGCTGCGGTTGTAGGGAAGGGTAAGAGGAGAGGTAGGGGGACGTTGCAGAGTTGGCGCCCGAACGGTAGGGACTTTGAACAGGTTCCCTATATCAAGATTCAATAGTTAAATAATAGAAATGAATCGAGATAGTTTAAATAAATGAAGTCAAAATGTTTTAAATAATGTAATTAAATTTTCAAATAATAATATAAATTGAACGAATCCAAGAGCGTACGAATAAAAATAAAATAAATAAATTTGAATAAAGATTTAGTCGAAAGAGCGGGTAGGAACCATCTGGCCTAAACCAAATCAAAAAGAAAGAAATAAGGAAATAAACAATTAATTGAATAACAAATAATAAATCAAAATGTCTAAACCCGAGATAGATAAATTGATGGCCTTTTTCAAGGCAAAGGAGGAAAAAGACAAAGAAGAGCGAGAGAAGGAAAAGGCGGAAGCAAGACAAAGAGAGAAAGAGAGAGAGAGGAAAAAGAGAAACGATTGAGAGAGGAGGAGAAACAATTGAGAGAGAAAGAGAAGGCGGAAGAGAAACGATTGAGAGAGGAGGAGAAACAAGTGAGAGAGAAGGAGAAGGCGGAAGAGAAACGATTGAGAGAGGAGGAGAAACAATTGAGAGAGAAAGAGAAGGCGGAAGAGAAACGATTGAGGGAGGAAGCAAAACAAAGGGAGAAGGAGAGAGAAGACAAAGAAAAACAAAGGAGAGAGGAAGAGAGGGAGGAAGCGAAACGATGGAGGGAGGAAGAGAAAAACGAAAGACGACAGTTATGGGAGGCTTTCCAGTCAAAATTCGAAGACTACCAAAAAGAAAATGAGACTAAGACAAGTCACATATATGAAAAGTTAAGCGAACATGAGACGGAAATAGAGAGATTGAAAACTAAAACGGAAACAAAAACGGCTAAATTAAACGAAAAGGTACAGAATATCCAAGAGGATATTAAAACAGTAAAGCAACAAGTTGCAAAAGTACAGCAAACAGCTGGAGCAGGAATAGTAACACAAGTTTGCTTACCAAGGGTAATAGACAGGAACGGGGAGGCTACGTACCGTAGGATTGAGTTCTGGGGGAATGACAAAGAAGATCCAATGACATTCCTAGAGGAAATAGAAAATCTATTTTCTGAGATAGACAATACTATGGACGAGACTGCAAAATTAAGGATAGTAGAACGATGTTTGAAAGGGGCAGCGGATGCATGGTGGAAAGCCATAAAGAACAATACAGAAACTTATTCTGAATTCAGGCAGGAATTCACGGAGCATTTCTGGAGTTATCGCCAGCAGGATCGGGTACGCAGACAAATAAATCAAGGGCGCTACCATAATAATGGACCATACTCTATGGCAGAGTATTTTATTATGATGGTAAACAGGGCGAAAAACTTAGACCCGATAATCCCAGAGAACCATCTAATTTTCATGTTAATGAAACACTTTGGGAGTAACGTTCAGCTAGCTAGTGTGGGGAACCCCACAAGTAACATCAAACAAGCGATAGTTTTCCTACAACAGCTAGACAGCGTTACTAATAACGGCAATGGTAATGGGATCACTCAAAGAAGTCAACAGAGGCAGGTTGCTCCAAACCAACAACCTAACCCTAACCTAAGGTCCCATGGTGATACCGCAAAATACCAAGAGACCAAGTATCCCAAAAACCCTCATCCTAAATCGCCTATCCCCGGACCAAGCGGCCACAAGCCAAAAAACTAAATATGAGGATCTCTGGCAACAGTCAGGGAGATACGTTAACCAGGTTAGAGATCTGAAGCCAAAAGAAGTTAAAAATAATTCAGAGCGAGAGACCGAAGGAAAAGCCGGTTTACCGTCATAATAAGATCAGCCTAGACGGTTTTTCCATGTCTATTAGGGACGATTTGTTAGAGGAAAGAATTGACTCGGTTATAAAACTAGAGAGTATAGATCAGTGTCCAGTGATAGAGTGCGAAATTAAAGACCATAAGTTAATTGCACAAGTTGATACAGGTGCCCAGGTGTCTGTGATTAAAACAGAAAAATACATAGCCCTAAAGCAAAACGGGAATTTATTCTATGAGCTACCTATAGCTAACGTAGCGATAGTCACAGCATTAGGGTCAACCTGTAAACGAGTCAAATTACAAACGATGCTACCTCTAACATTAAACGGACACACAAAGGAATTTGTTTTCTTGATTGTGGACAATCTACGGGTTGACCTCATCTTGGGAGCAAATACTTTGTGTGCGTTAAAAGCCCGAATAAACATGGAGAGATCGTTCATGACGTACGAGATTGATGGATATCTGCTGCACCAGGAGTTTCTTGTATCGAATAATAATAAAGAGGATATAAGACAAGAGATAGGATGTAATAAAATTAATAAAATAATAAACAAAAATACTAACAAAAATGTATTGTGTTCCGACGTTACAAGCGGGGAACAGGAAATAAATATAAATGGTTCGCCTGTTATAGACGGGTCAATTAACGACGGCAAATTAACACCTGTAGAGCCGACATTGGAGGGCCCGATAGTGAATAGCGTGCAGACGGGGCTGTTCACGGGCAAGGATCAGGAAGATGGGTCCTTGTGCGAGTTAGGTGATGACAAACTAAAAAATAAACAAACACTAAACAAAAATATGACTAAAAATGTAATAAGTTCCACCGATACAAACGGGGAACAAAAAACAATAAAACCAAAACAATTGCCAACGAATAAAGATAAGAACGAGGTTACCAAAAATTTAAATAACAAATTGTGCGAAAATTCAAGGGAGAGTGAATTATTAAACTGTGAAAGAACGGAATCAAGTAAGCTAACGGGATTAAACAAAGCAAAAAATGGGTTAACCAAACCTACAACAAACAAATTAATTAATGACGAGGGAGGATTCAACGAATTAAATAAAAATGGCTACAAGCCGAAACAAATAAAATTCCAACAAGTTAGGGAAAGACCTATTGTCGGGAAACAAATCCGTTAGACTTAACAAGAATTCCAGAGCACTTTTATTCTAATCAATCTTGCTTGAAAACGAAGTCCAAATTGTCCGCTAGAAATAAATTTAAAAATAAATCTCAGCAGTATCACAATTATCAAAGTAAACCAAGTAAAAATAAATCAAAAACAAAAATAAAATACAGGAATTACGCACAATGGCGTAACGCGAAGCGCAAGAAAGAAAACCAGAACGTGTAAAACATATCTAAAAATAAATACGATTAAGTTGGAAAATACAAATAATCATTGTATAGTAAACAAACAAGAAATGTTGAAGTTACAAGAATTGATAAACAGTTATTCAGACGTGTTTAATGAAAGGTTTTATGAATGAGTAAAAAATATTTTAAAACTAAATGCTGTTAAGATAGGCAGTACCAATAATTAACCGCTGTATTTTAAATAAACCAGAATTGTCTAAGTTACAATAATTCATAATAAAGTATTCAGATGTTTGAATGAAATACCCAGCGAGTCGAACAAATGTAAACAAGAGCTCAAGGTTAAGCCAATCACCAGTGCTTGTAAACACGGCCGCAATGAAATATCCGGTGGACGGGCGGGGAACGAGTTTATAAAAACATTCCTTGCAGCAAAATAAGCCGGACGTACCAGAATAGTAGAGGGCAAAAAAGCCTAAATGTATTTAAAACAGGACAATGTCAATAGGATGTTCTACGGAAATTCCAAAAATGTTTAACGAGAAGTGTTTACGGGATATAAGGAACAAACTCAGGAACAATAACTTGATTTGTTGCAATTAATCAAATCAACTGTGTCAACAATTATAAAATATCTTATAATGTAGTCTGTAAAATTGTATATGATGTTAAAAACATTAAGAAGTTTTATGACGAGTAAAGGGATTCTAGAATGTGAACTTTACACTTATCATAATCCTAAAAATACGGAAATGCCAAATTAGAATATTGCTGCAATAATAGGACCAGTACGCGAGCGATAAGCTAAGTTAGGCAGGAATTAAATTGTCAGAATGATTAATAAACTAATTTAAAGTAGAAACAAGAATAAGCAGTAGTTGAATAAGGCTAAATCTAGACTTTAAGATTAGCTACTTATTTGGAAAGGGACGAATGTTAAAATCTAAAACAAACTATTTAATAACTGAACCAACATTACAAAAGTATTATTCAGGAAGTCTGTGTATATTGAGCAAACATTGCCGAGCTACATCCACTGCTTAAATCAAACAAGCGGGTTAAATCAAGCAACAATCAGGAAGATAGCAGGCGAACTTTAATGACTTGTACAACAAATACGCTGTCAGACCTTGCAAAATGAAACAAGAAATTTGTGTGCATGAAATAGTGAGTCGTTAGATCAGACTTTCACTGGACAATATAAAACAAGAAAACTTGTGTACTGACGATCAAGGTCGTAACAATAAGAAACTTTGCATTAAAATCAGAAGCAATCCAGATTTATCAAGTGGACTTCGATAATCTAGACACAAGCCAGTCTTATAAATTATACAATATAAAGATAGAGAATTTGAAGGCAAGGGTCGTTACGGTTTAATATGATAAGTTGAATTGTTGTTGTACTTTATTAGAATGTTTACAAGCCAGCTCATTGACCTTGTCAGGTAGTTTGGAATGTGGAATCCACGCAATAGTTGGCCGCTACGACAAGTAAAGGTCTATCGGAAAGTAAACAAATTAAACTAAATAAACTGTACTTCCACCACTGACACAATAATACGTAATAGTTAAGATATAAAAGGAATATGTATAAAAAATAGTATTGTAGAATAAGTTAGGTTTTTAATTGCAAGTCATTGTTTTTAAAGCCATAACTAGTATAAATGAAATCGACGTGGTAAATAGATAAAGGAAATGACAGCCATCAGTGTGGTGAATAATGTGTAATTTGACAAAATAAAAGTTAGTGTAAACAAAAGTGACTAATAAATTGCTAATTGACTTGTGTTTAAAGTGTTTCAGGGTGAAAACTTCTCAAGAGACAAGAGAGTAATAATAAGAAAATTTTGTAATAGAATAAGATAGATTAAGTAAGAGTAAGATAAGGAATTGGTAAAAAACATTTTAACAAAGTAAAACATTTTTAACCTCACAGGCGGAGAAATTGCAACGGGCTGGGAGACCGTGGCAAGTGGGAAATAAGTAATTTCCTGTTTTTTAGAAATAAAGCTGTTTTTAAAATAATCAAGTAGGGAATTATACAATTAATAAAGAGGGAAAAATTAAAAAAGACCTTAAAGAGAATAGTTAAGCTAAATTAAAAAATGTTATAAAATAAATTTGTAATAACTAACTAAATTTGAACATCGGGAGTGAAGCGAAAAAATTCTAAGTGCCTAAAAAAGCTATATTACGAACCAAACCACGTAGAACTTTCATCGACATTTTAAAAGAACCACAATAACCTAGAATGAACATTAGAGAAAACAGAATTCAAAAAACTTAAGAAACAAAAAAGTTAGAGCCGTTTAAATAAAATAGACATTTTTCAGTGTTCTAAAATTAATTATCAAACTATGCAAGCTAAAACAGATTCGTTGCCCGACTTGCCTGTACAAGGAATAAATCGAGCGATAGCGAGCTTTGCAGGCGGGGTGAGGTAGGTTAAATTCACCGCTATATATACTTGGTCTCTAAGCCGTTAGAGACAGTCTGTAATAATTTTTTAACACGAGGTGCCGCGGGACGCTATGCTGGACCGCGAGTAGAAACCGTCAGCAGGCCAGATGGACCATAACCTCAGCGCTTTCGACATCCAGGACCACCAAGGATGAAGGCTCCAGACTCAGCCTCCAGGACGCTCGAATAGAGGGAAACCACCACCGACGAACCAGGGATGGCGACTTCCGGTGTCCAAGGACCAGGGAATCCAGACGAGGGACCCCGAGGACCGGCAGGAACATCTTTGGCAAGTCATTTTCTTTATTCGATACCAGTCACGTCAAATTTAGTTAGTTAATTTTATTAAATTCAAACAAATTTGCAAGCTTAAAACAATGACTTCACTCTTTATAAAATTTTAATAAATTGTATGCTAAGTAAATGAATTTATGTGTTCAGAATATTTAAAATAATGAATATTAAAATTACAAAAGGTTTTTGGCCATATGCCGTTTATTTAAAGGAAATGAGAAATTTTCGAATATTATAAATTTAAAAATTAAAGGTCATAAAATATGAATTTACCAATTCCATATAGGAGATAAAATATTATTATGTGTAATTTGAAAAATAATTTTATGTTTATGTCTATGTAATCAATCTATATGCAAAGTATAATTTTTTAAAGCATAAGAAACAAGAAGTAACTCAGTGAATTGTTTTGCTAATATAATTGTGTAATACTTTGAAGGATAAATTTTCTTTTTTATTTCAATAAATAGAGTTAAATATGTCATAAAAATCAACAATATTTGCATTCCATCCTGTGTCAAATAACCAATAAAAACTGTTTAGCTTTTTCCAACTAATATAAAAATGATTATCAAATCAGTAAACAAATTTAATTAAATTTCATTAAATGGAAATAGATAAAGCCTAATGTTTTAAAGTGTTTCTCTCTACTAATTTCATGAGCTAGTCTAAAGATTAGTTGGTTTTTTGTATAAAAGTCCAGAGATTTATCTACTGGCAGATTGTGTTTAAGAGGACACAGGAGCCTTTTAAAATAGGTATTTTTAAACACAATCATATTTTGCACGTTCCCTTGCTGTTTCTGCAGATCATCATCAGGTGGTAAGACTCTGTGTTTATTATGTGTATTATTCTAAATGTGTTTCTTTCCAGCTGACTATTAATTTGACATGTGTGACTATACTTAGACCATACACAATTGATAAACTTATTTAGGAGTGTTTATATGTATTTTAAAAAGTAGTCAGCGGGAATAGGCTTGTTGTGGGTTTGGCCCTACGAGCAGGAAACATAAACTTAACTCTGGGAGTTTAGCACGGTTTTACCAGCAGGGTGATAGGCAGATTTTTGGTTGTTTATAAATATGTTTTTCTTGTAAACAATTAAATTTTAGTATTCTGCAAGAAAGGATTTAAACTACACGGCGACCGCGTAGTGCTGCGGTTGTAGGGAAGGGTAAAAGGAGAGGTAGGGGGACGTTGCAGTACTACATATTTATTTTGGAACAGATGGAGTCATTTTAGTTTGAGCGTAAATAACAATATAGTAGTGCTGGTGTAAAAGTGGATATAAATGAAGACTTGTAAGACAAAAATACAAACAATAGTTAAAAAACAAATAGTTATCTCTGCAAAAAGTAAATTAATTTCTGATAAAACTTTTATTTTATAATTCTAATACGTCCATCAGTCATAAAGGGACATAAGCACAGAAAAAGCAAATCAGGACTGTCGACTAAGCATTCTCCATGTAATGCAGACCTAATTATATAATCCTCGCCTAGATGCGCTTGTTGAGTTCATACTATTTGAATTTAATGAGTATCAATTGATTAAATTCTCGTTTTCAATTAAAGAGAATATCGAGATAAATAAAGACAAAATTATTACTTACAAAAAGCAGCCAATGATACTGCGTTAAATCAGGGTAAAAATGTTCCGCAATAAGCGCCGTATTATCCCGAGCCATAAATTCCCTCTGCTCCCACTGCGGTGTAATGGCGCTGTTTCTAACCAAACATATTGCAAGTGTACGCTTTCAGGTATGAATATCGAATTTTAGCGTTATGTAGCCGCAGAGGGAATGCAACAATACGAAGTCGATTAGTACTAGAAAACCATAATAGATGGCGGGCATGTAGGAAACAACAAAAGAAAAGAAAGGGATATAACGTTATATGTTTCACATTTAAAGTATTTTTACTCTACAAAGTTACAAAGTTTATATTATTAAACACAACATAAAATTAATAATTTAATAATAGCTATATTATAATTAGTGCTTAATTATTAACACCAATATTTAAAATGTGTTCCTATAGTACAACTAGTTTCTAGAATTAATTATGCAAATATCAAAAGCAGATTTACTCCGGTTGTCCTTTCAGAAATGTTACCATTAGTTGTGACGTTATTGGAACAGTGTTGCCACATCGGCTCTTCGTGCAAGAGAATATTGAGATATATTGGCTGAAATGGCACATCGAGGGGTAAGCTGACTATACGGGAGTAGAAGTTGCGATCCATTGGCGCGCACCACCCCTAACTCGGCCGCTACGTAACCTAGGACTATAGGGGTAGTTTTGGATGATGCTCAAGGTCAACCCGGCCGTGACCCTAGACCAAGGGGTGGTTTCGACCACGTTCAGAGGGGTGGGGGGTAGTTTTTCGAAAAAAAAAAAACAAAATGGGCCGCTACGTAACCTAGGACTATAGGGGTAGTTTTGGATGATGCAGGAGGTCATTGCGCACCTGATCCCAGACCCGGGGGTGGTTTTGACCACGTCCAGAGGGGTAGGGGGTAGTTTTTCGAAAATTTTTTTATTTTAACCTATCTTGGCCGCTACGTAACCTAGGACTATAGGGGTAGTTTTGGATGATGCAGAGCCCTGACGCCAACACTCACCCAACCCTAAGGGCGGTTTTGACCATGCCTAGAGGGGCGGTAAAGGGAAAAAACTAATTCCAAACAACTAACCTAAGCTAGCCAAAATGTATCCAACCCAAACAACCCCTAGGTGCAGGGGACATCTCAGCTACGTTCAGGACCACCCCAGGGGTTGCCAAGGACAAAGAGGCCCATGATTGGCCTTGATCATAGACTGTAGGGTGTATGTGACTACGTCTAGATGTAGTTATTGGAAAACCTCGCTAGCCAAATTGTATCTAACCCAACATACTCCTAATTACAAGGGCAACATTAACTACGTTCAGGACCATCCCTGGGGGTTATTATGGACGAAGGCAGCCCTGAAAGACCTTGATCACTGACTACGTCTAGATGTAGTTATTGGAAAACCCCGCTAGCCGAATTGTATCTAACAGACCCCTGGTTACAAGGGCGATCTCAGCAACGAACAGGACCACCCCTAGGGGTTGTTATGGATGAAGGCGGCTCTGAAACGCCTTGATCATAGACTATTGGGTGTATTTGACCGTGTCTAGAGATAGTTTTTGGAAAAACCCTAATCAGGTAAGCCTATGACGTAACAACCACCCCTAGGACAGCCACGTTCAGGACCCGCCCCGGAGGTGGCTACCGGCGAGGGGTTAAATTGTGGAAAGATTTTATATACATGACGATGTATCTGCCCACGAATGACTCTAGGCCTACCCTAAAATGAACGGTAAACCCTGCGTAATTAGGGCCACAGGTTGATTGCTAAACAATACAGAGGAGTGGGATCCTTAACGAGCCAGCGCCCCGCGCTACAGATTATCAAAAAAACATATAGAGTATAGCCCACCTCTAAAGGTGAAACAGTGCAACAAAGCCTTATAGCCTGAGTGAACAAGCTTAACCTACATGTGCAACCATGCAGAGATAACGGATAGAACCGCAAAGACACCTGGTGACCGCTATAACCCGCACAGCTGTGTTGTGAAGCAAGGCTATTGTAATTGGGTCGACTACTGTATCGATTTATTATGCATGCTAGTATAGTAAACAAATAGCTGTGGAAGAGTCCATTCAAGTGGGGTGGACGAGTCCATTCGAGATGGACCGATCTCTATTAATCTCGGCGGGCGATCCCATTTGGTATGGAGGGGAAGGCGTTTGTGAAGTATAAATCTCATCGCGAAAAACAATACTTGCTATACAGCTTTGGAAGAAGAAACATTCTGGTAAGCTATCTTGATTTTACTTGTTCTAGTGGGAAATCTGTAGCCTATATTAAAGCAATCGCTATTCATTGCGACTTGTGAGTCGAATAACTCGTATAATCTAATATCATTGTTGATCTGAATATTTATGAAAACAAATTAATCACAATATTTTAATAATTATCTAACAAATACAATTGTTAGTATTAGCAAACAACTAGATTTAATTTTAAATTGTTCAACATATACCATTGTCAATCTTAGTAATCTTATTCTGGTTATTTTCTCAAAACTATTTCACATAGAATCAATTTGAATATATAGCATATACCTGTGTTAATTTAAGATCTATTATAGTGAATTATATCTGTAAAATGGCCGTACGTGTTGTATCAACAGAACAGACATATGTACGGAAATTCCGTTTGAATGGTACTAGAGTGACATTCAACTTTAACCCCGTACCAGCCACGGAAAACGAGTTGGAATGGGTTAGACGAGGGCTAGAGGAAATCCTAGAGACGATGAAGAACAACGCCACCGAAGACATACAATTGGGCTTCACCATGCAGAGCTTAAATCTCCGAAACCACGCCCCTGGATATATTGCATTTAGAGCTGCCTCTGCGACAACTGTGGACGCCTTGTTTAACATCCTCGGCTCAATAATCCAGAGCAACGCAAATACATTCAAAGCCGACGACACCTTCAGAGTGACCTGTACCAAGGTCAAAGTACCTGTAGGGCGTGGGCGTGCAAGACCCGGACTGTATAATAACTTCATAGAAGAATCGCACCGAAGAAGAGGAATTGTTACGATTAAAAACACAGACAACCTCTGTTTACCCCGTGCTCTGGTTGTAGCTATAGCGCATGCGTCAAGAGACCCAGAGTACAAGCTTGTGTGTAGGGACAGATGCAAACGTCAAACCAACAGAGCAAACCAGCTAATGACTGACGCAGGGGTACAGATAGGAGACGGCGGTGCAGGCATTCGAGAGTTGCAACAGTTTCAGGATTTACTCTCCGATTATAAAATCACCGTCTACAATTACGGCAGCAAAGGTATCTACTTTGAAGGGGACGTTCAGAACCCCAAGCATAAGTTAAACCTGTTATATCACGCCAACCACTTTAATGTTGTTACAAGTCTGACAGGTGCGTTCGCGTGTGGTTACTATTGCGAATTGTGTCATGTTCCATACGATGATCGCCTGCACCATAGATGCTCAGCCCAATGCAACTCTTGCAAGAGGACCCCGCCGTGTGTGCTTGAAGACGACGGCATCCTGTGTGGCGACTGCAATAGACAATTTCAAAATAGAGCATGCTTTAAGGCGCACATGAAGAGCGTATGCCGGGCTATAAGAAAGTGCCCAGACTGTAATAGATACATTCTAACAAGGCTAAGAAAGGCTCCTCACCTGTGCGGCGAGAACTATTGTAAAGTGTGTAAAGATTACATGCCTGCAGGTCATCTGTGCTACATGAGAATTGATACACGTCGCCCGCAATCAACCAACTTTCTGTTTGTCTTCTTTGATCTTGAAACTCGACAAGACGAAGTTATTAACGACGCTCGTGTGCATCGAGTCAACCTGTGTGTATCCCAGCAATACTGTTGGATGTGTATGAACGGCGACGGCGCCTGCCTACAGTGCACGGATAGAACCAGAGTGTTCAGAGAGGATCCCATCAACGGGTTCATGGCTTACCTTATGGAAGTGCGAAAGGCGTACAAAAAGGTGATTGTAATCGCTCACAACGGCCAGGCCTTTGACTTCCAGTTTATCCTAAAGTACGTAATAGAAGAGACACAATTTACACGCGACCTGATTATGCGAGGTACCAAGGTCATCCTCATGGAGATTGATAACACAAGGTTCATTGACTCTCTCAACTACATGCCTATGGCTCTATCAAAACTGCCTAAAGCCTTCGATCTGCCTCCGGAAAAGAAAAAGGGATATTTTCCGCACCTGTTCAACACGTTGGCAAACCAAACGTATGTAGGCCCCATGCCTGCCAAAGAGTACTACTGCCCCGACTCCATGTTTGACAAGAATCACGAAGAGTTCACACGATGGTACGACGAGCAGATGCGCAACGAGTACGTCTTTGACTTTCAAAAGGAGATATTCGAGTACTGCCTATCGGACGTGGAGATCCTGGCACAGGCGTGCCTAAAATTCAGGGCCTGTTTCCTACAAGAGTGCAATGTTGATCCGTTTCTGGAGGCGGTGACTATCGCCAGCGCATGTAACTTGGCGTTTAGAAGGAACTTTCTAAAACCAAACACCATAGCCATACTACCGAAGGCTGGCTACCGCCTGGCCGATAAACAATCGTATATCGCTTTGCAATGGTTGTTGTGGCTCGAAACAGAGGGCAACCTGCGAATAAGTCATGCAGGTAACGGCCGAGAGATGAAGGTCGACGGCTTAAAGGTCGACGGACTGTGCACAGAGACAAACACTGTGTACGAGTTCCAAGGATGCTGGTTCCACGGCTGCCCCAAGTGCTTCCCCAACGGACGTGACGCTGCCCTGGAGGACGATCCGGCGGACACGCACAACGCACGCTTCGAAAGGACAAAGGCCAAGAACGCTAAAATCTCACAGGCCGGCTACCAGGTCGTCGAGATGTGGGAGTGTGTATTTAGGCAGCAGAAGAAGGACGACAAGTCCATGGATTATCTCGACAACCACCCCGTCCTCAACGCAGCGCCTCTCAACCCCCGCCACGCATTCTTCGGCGGCAGGACGGGAAATATAAAGACCTACTGCGCCGCTAAAGAGGACGAAACCATCCAGTACGCCGACGTGTGTTCCCTCTACCCGTGGGTATGCAAGTATGGAAAATACCCGATTGGACACCCAAAGTTGGCCGTCGGCAACGACGAATGCAGGAAACTGGGGATGAGCGCCGAAGGGTTGCTCAAGTGCACAATTCTGCCGCCTACATCGCTCTACCACCCCGTATTGCCGCTAAAGATGAATAACAAGCTGATGTTTGTACTATGTCGGACATGCGGCGAAACTCTCAATCCTGGCGATTGCGATCATACGGTGGACGAGCGCGCTCTGACGGGCACATATACCATGGACGAGATACGCATGGCGGTAGAGAAGGGCTATGTTGTTGTGGAAATGCACGAGATGTGGCAGTACGAGATGGCTTCAGGGAACGACGGCCTGTTTAAAGATTTTATTAATAAATTTCTAAAGATGAAACAAGAGGCGTCAGGCTACCCCGGCTGGTGCAAAACCGAAGAGGACAAGGCAAAGTATGTAGAAGATTATTTCACCAACGAGGGTGTCCGTTTGGACCAATCAAAGATCGCCAAAAACGAAGGATCCCGCTCACTGGCCAAACTAATGTTGAACTCGTTTTGGGGAAAGTTTGGACAGAGGGAGAACCAGACTAAAACGTCGATTATCAGGGAGCCTCAGGAACTGTTCCAAATGCTGCAGAGCCCGTCCATTGACGTCAACCACATTCAGGAAGTAAACGAAGACGTATTGGTTGTGAATTGGCAGTTTTCGGATGACGTTTGCGAAATACTGCCCACTGTCAACGTTGTGCTGGCCGTCTACACCACCGCCCACGCCCGGTTAAAGCTTTACGAATATATGGACGCTCTCGGCCCTCAACTTATCTACAAGGATACAGACAGTGTGGTATACCTTCATAGGGAGGGATTGCCAAGAGTGGTGACTGGAGATTATTTAGGCCAGATGACTGACGAGCTCTCGGAATACGGCCCTGGTTCCTACATCACCGAATTCGTCTCTGGAGGTCCTAAAGTCTACGCCTACAAAGTATGGTCTACAAATAAAAACAAACACGTGACCGTGTGCAAGGTCAAAGGATTGACTCTCAATCTCGGCACATCAGCCTCGGTCAATTTTGAATCGATGAAGCGGATGGTTTTGGAGGGTAGCGATCCTATAGTAACCACCAGTGATAGGATACGCCGCACAGAAGATCGTGACGTCATCACCACGTCTGAAAGTAAAATATTCAGGTTAACTGGTGCAAAGAGGAAATTGGACGAGGACGACGGATACAACACACTACCCTACGGTTACAAACGTCCACGCATGAGCGAATAGCTATGCACTGTAAATATTCAACTTGACAAACGCTAATAGATTAATTTGTATTAATTCTGTAAAATGGTTAGATAAACATATTGTAATTCAGCCTAACAAAAGCTAGATTATATATAGGTATTATTTATTCACATTGATTACTGTCTAGTGATTAGGTAAACATAATAATAATGATTATCTATATATTGTATAAACAGTCTGTTAAGCAGAAGCTAGATTATATATGTATTAATTATGCACATTGATTATCTATATATTGTATAAATATTCAACTAGATTATATATAAGTATTAATTATGCACAATGATTTGCTATGTTTTCTATAAATATTCAGACTAACCAACTTATGGCTACAAAATTCCACGAATGAGTAAACAATATGAATAGCTGACGAATGTTGATTTTTTCACACACACAAATGTTTTTGTAAAGTAATTTTTAGACCCTCCTGCTGGTCGGGTAGTGTGAAAGAGACGAATGAAAGCCCACTGGCGAGGCTCTGCGTAGCCCGTAAGGTTGTATGCATCCCCTCTGGAGTGGCCGTAAAGGTTCGTAAGGGTGAATGTACTTGTCAAGCAGGAGGGTTGAACGGAGGCATCAATTTGATTTTGGAGGATGTCACGTGGAGTAGGCGGGGCAGGGGCCTCTCCTTTCCCCCTTCGGGGGATATTTGTGTGAACAAAGTATAGACAACACTATTGCAATAACCTTTGTGTTATATATTTTATACTTGTAATCATTTATTTGAAGCACCTATTATATTGTAAAACATACAGATTTAGAATTTTAGACTTTACAGAGGCCAGGGAATACTAACAATGACTTTGCTGTGTTTTGCCCTAATCAGTTTATATTTTTGTTAGATTTAGCATTAGGCCTATGACATGAATTGTATTTAGCCTAATTTATGCCATGTGTTTGGAATATTTATGAGATATGTCTAAGCTAGTGTCTATAGTTGATGTATTAATTACCTAGATATGTCTAAACTTTTGTAATTGTGTATAAAGCAATTGTAATTAGATTTAAGATTGAATGTTTAGTTTTGTACATTGTTCAGATCAGAATGTTATTGTAATTATACCTTTCTATTGTCTAATGACATTTACTAATTACCTTATCCTGTGTTGACCTTTGCATTACGTGCAAGCACATGTAAACATAGTCGCTTGAAGGAACACACTACATTAGGCTCAGCTAGAGGATGTCCAGACTCTTGAAGGTTCAATGCACACCCATTGAGAAATTGTTAAATGACTAGCATCAGAACATGATCATAGGCACTGGTATGTAACTGCCCTGTAGATAACAAATATAGGTGGCAAGTTAATCCTATACAGATGACTGTCCAACATATTGTTAGACGCCGTCTTGACCGACATTGTGTTTGACGTCATTTGCTGCGGTTATGTCCAGAGTGTGCTATTGCGGTCGTAACAATATTACTGTAAAGGTTTTATACAAGCATTTATTTGTCGAGCTGTGTGTATGATCTACACCTGCAATGAAGCGTAATAACACTGTTTATTGACTTGTAGGCCTATGTACCGTATCATGCATATTGGTTTAATACAGAATGTGTGTAGATTTACAGGTATTTCGACCTAACACAATATGTATGCCTATGTAGGTTAACACCCATATATACTTAATACAGGTTTACGTGGATATTGGCTAAACACAATTTGTAGGCTAATATAGGGTAACATAGATATTGGATTAATACAGAGAGAGAATGTAGGTGTCCTTGCTTACTAGCTTGTTGCGTAACATACATAAGGGTTTAATACAGGATGTATACTATTGTGTTAGGTTATTGATTGGTAGTTGTTTTACCACTCCAAGGTAGCTTTACCTAAGGCCTGGGTGGCTTTACCTGAGGTCTGGCGTCGAGCATGAGGCTCTACCTCTCGGATACTACGAGATAAACCATAGTCAATCGGATACTGTTTGTTAGGCCCTAGTCGGACCGTGCATTTTATATTATGTGTTAACTTGTATTTAAACTTCTCATCGGATACGATGTGTTTACCTCTACAAACAGCATCGCCCGCCTTGCTGTAATCAACAGTCGTGGTTGTGACGTAATTATGGATCAGTCCAACTTGCTTGGACTCGTCCACTCACCTCTCAAATGGACTCTTCCACAGCTATGTATAAAACATTATATACAGGTGGAGATATAGTGTTTTTGCATAGTCTGTGTTTAGAGTGATCTGTGTGTGTGTGTGTTTGCCAGTAAGTAGTAAAAATGTCATCATCAGTGTCGGCAAAGTTTTCAGCTTTAAATTCTGTAGATTCTGTGCCTATACGCGATCTAAAGATAGGCAAGGCATTTAAAATTGTAAATGCGCGTTTTGTCGAGGCAAAGTATGGTACCACCGTACTTGTAGACTTACAGGTAGATGATGAAGACAGACGCGCTGTCTTTCTTCCAAAGCGTTACGCTACGGCGTTGACTGTGGAAGATTTGAGCTCAATTTTGGGCAAATCTTTAACTGTTATCAAACATGTAGGCCAGACCGTGAATTTGGCCATTACAGAGTAATATTATTCATTAGCACGTTTCAGCATGTTTATTTTTTTATATTTTACAGTGCCTCTATCTTTGTTTAATCTATGCGCTATTGAGGTCTGCGCATGCGTACAGAACAGAAATTATATAGACAGTTTGGACTTACCTGTATCTGTAAAGCAAGTGTTGATGAAATCTTTTAAAGACTATGTATTGATGAAGTCTTGTGATAGCTCTGATTTTGATTTTTCGTCTATAGTTTTCAATAATTTAAATTTTTCAGAATTTTTAATGTTGATGAACCACCCAGACGAGGTGCCTGTATTTGTCGAAGAGAGGACAATTTTCAACTTTATTAAATTTCACTACACTGGTCTGTCTGATAATATTTGCCGAGAGTGTTTGAGTAACTTTGTGCTCCGTCAGGCAGAGAGTTTCGACATCACAAGAGCCGGTTACACGTACTCTATAGCCGAGGTGGACGGCTGCGATTTTTTATACCATATCTGGGACTCTGATAACTGGTGCGATATCTGTTTAAGCCCGTTATTTAAATTATATAGTTTTGAAGACTTTCTGCAATCAACCCAGGAGAAGAGCTATACTTTGATCAACTATTGTGATCCGTTAATCTGTAGATCATACATTCACGAGAGATGGCGTCACCACAACCTATAAACACTCGCATTGTAAGTACCTAGTCTTTTTTCAAATTGAGTTAAGTCTAGATGACACAATAGGTGTTTATTTATAGGAGGGAATATTTTCGATAAGTATTCGGAATAGTATCGAACACATCGTTATAGCGGTGGGCTTACTGCCTAGAGTCATTCGTGGGCAGATACATCGTCATATATATAAAATCTTTCCACAATTTAACCCCTCGCCGGTAGCCACCTCCGGGGCGGGTCCTGAACGTGGCTGTCCTAGGGGTGGTTGTTACGTCATAGGCTTACCTGATTAGGGTTTTTCCAAAAACTATCTCTAGACACGGTCAAATACACCCAATAGTCTATGATCAAGGCGTTTCAGAGCCGCCTTCATCCATAACAACCCCTAGGGGTGGTCCTGTTCGTTGCTGAGATCGCCCTTGTAACCAGGGGTCTGTTAGATACAATTCGGCTAGCGGGGTTTTCCAATAACTACATCTAGACGTAGTCAGTGATCAAGGTCTTTCAGGGCTGCCTTCGTCCATAATAACCCCCAGGGATGGTCCTGAACGTAGCTAATGTTGCCCTTGTAATTAGGAGTATGTTGGGTTAGATACAATTTGGCTAGCGAGGTTTTCCAATAACTACATCTAGACGTAGTCACATACACCCTACAGTCTATGATCAAGGCCAATCATGGGCCTCTTTGTCCTTGGCAACCCCTGGGGTGGTCCTGAACGTAGCTGAGATGTCCCCAGCACCTAGGGGTTGTTTGGGTTGGATACATTTTGGCTAGCTTAGGTTAGTTGTTTGGAATTAGTTTTTTCCCTTTACCGCCCCTCTAGGCATGGTCAAAACCGCCCTTAGGGTTGGGTGAGGGTCGGCGTCAGGGCTCTGCATCATTCAAAACTACCCCTATAGTCCTAGGTTACGTAGCGGCCAAGTTAGGTTAAAATAAAATTTTTTTCGAAAAACTACCCCCTACCCCTCTGGACGTGGTCAAAACCACCCCCGGAACTGGGATCAGGTGCGCAATGACCTCCTGCATCATCCGAAACTACCCCTATAGTCCTAGGTTACGTAGCGGCCCATTTTGTTTTTTTTTTTTTCGAAAAACTACCCCCCACTCCTCTGAACGTAGTCGAAACCACCCCTTGGTCTAGGGTCACGGCCGGGATGACCTTGAGCATCATCCAAAACTACCCCTATAGTCCTAGGTTACGTAGCGGCCGAGTTTAGGGGTGGTGCGCGCCAATGGATCGCAACTTCTACTTACGGGCTGTAATCCTCCCTGTCTATAGGGATTTCACGCGTTGTACTTCAGTTCTGTCTCTCTTTCAAGTTACTTTAATCTTGCGTGTTCAACCTGACCCGTTATCATTGGATAACCGTGGCAAAATTTGCTTCAATAAATGAAGAAACCTATTATAAGCAAAATATAAAAATCAACGCCCTGTGTAAACACTGCAAAATATAATTTGTATTTTTTGTTTAACTGAAGATATTATAGTACCATGTTGTAAATATATGGGTGTTATCTCAAATTTATTTTTAGGTTTCCCTTATATAATTAACCCCTACACCCAAATAGTTTTTTTATTATTATTAAACGTGGTTAATGAAAACTTACATTTGATTTAATAATGTTATTATATGTTTGGGACCCTTAGAGGTATTGCTTATCCCACGTTTGTTATTTACTAATAATTTATTATTAATTCACTTTTATTCATTGGTACAC
This sequence comes from Prosapia bicincta, assembly GCA_036971475.1. NCBI lineage: Eukaryota > Metazoa > Arthropoda > Insecta > Hemiptera > Cercopidae > Prosapia > Prosapia bicincta. The sequence continues at coordinate 28,189,540 of JBAIZL010000002.1, forward strand.
CCTTAAGTATTGCACATTTCCAGTTGGAGTTCATGCACAAAGAATATAGGCCTAACTGTTTACCTATAACCACTTTAATATTTTTCTGTGTTATAATTCTGTCTAGAGGTTTATACTAAGAAGAGTAAAACTCATATTTTCAAAGCTGAACCATAAACTAAACTGTAACGCTAAACTACACTGCCCAAATGGAGTAACAGAGTTTTGTAAATGTAAAATGTATTCTTAATTTTATAGACTGTTATACAACAAATGCCGTCACTTCGTATTAATCTATCTGAAATCGCCATTCATTTGGGTTTGAATGCACAGTGTTATCCACCATTAAACTCCACACGATGTCAACAAATACCTTTACACGTCTATGTGCGAGCTCTATGGTGCATTCAATAAGAGGTAAAGCAATGCCACCTTTACAAACGCAGACATTTAGACTACATCAACACAACAAACCTAATCAAAACAAGAGACCCCAAATGCGTTTATCTCAATATTCCATTCTCAGTGCGTCGCAATCAGGCAGAGTAGCGCCAGTGAAACGTAATTGTTTTATGTTTACACGTCATGTGTCGTGGAATTGGAATGTTCACGTGGTTGAGGAATATTCAGCCGAAATGTCGAAACCTTAAGAATACCACTGATACTAATGTATAAGTCATGTGCATTGTTAAGGAATAACCTCCCTTCTTTACAGAGATATATGTATTTTTGAAGTGATAACTTCTATAGCGACACCTGCAAATACTTCTTGGATAGACTTAAATATAAATTTCGCGACCGTGTAATTTTTGTTAGGTTAAGCTACAATTCACCTCAAAGTGAAATAAATGATGACATATGATTTCATATATCAGCTGATTTTATGTAATGATTTTATATTGTCAAACAAATGTTTTAACTCCTAGGCTATATTAAATTATTTATTGAACATTGATAAGGAAAAAGTTTGCTAACAAATAGTTTTAATCAGTTATTAAATAGGCCTACATTAGTTTATTTAAATTTTGATGAATCTCAATACAAATAATTCAATATAACGATAATAATGTGTTACGAATTTTGAATCCAATTTTTTAAATGAAAACCTTCTTAACCGCGTCTGATAAGTTTTAAGAAATGATTTCAATTGAATTTGTTTAAGAAAATTAATTTAGTAAACATCTAATATATGTTTTTGTTACCCATATTATTTTATTATTAAGTACAATGAAAATTATTCTCTAATAAATACTTTCTTCAAATAAAGAAATACTGAATGAAAAATAAATTTATATTTTTAGCCATTTTCGTTAAAAATTTTGCAAACATTTAGCTCTAATTGGTTATTTTAATTTTTTTAATTTTGTTGGTAAACAATTTGTATAATAGAAGTTTAAATTTTGGTGCTAAATGTAAAATGAGGATAAAACAATCGCGTAGGAGGTGTTTTCGTGCTGTACACAACATACTTATGATGCCTATGATATTATTAAATGATTTTCAATGTATCAAGTAAAGAGATGAGCCAGGCAAGGAATAGACGTCAACTTGTCGAGGACTAACGCTAACAAGTTTTAACTGTGTTATCGTCTAGTTTATATTAAATTATTTATTCAACATTGATAAGGAAAAAGGAAACTAACAAATTGTTTTGATCAGTTATTAAATAGTCCTACAATAGTTTATTTAAATTTTGGTGAATCTCAATACAAATAATTCAATATAACAATATTAATAATTTAAGCATTTTTAATTCAATTTTTTAAATGATAACCTTCTTAGGCGCGTCTGATACGTTTTAAGAAATGATTTCAATTGAATTTGTTATAAAAAAATTGAATTCAGTAAACGTCTAATAAATGTTTTTGTTACCTACTATTTTGTTTTATTAAGTACAATGAAAATTATTCTCTATTAATTACATTCTTCAAACAAAGAAATAAATAATGAATGGAAAATCAATTCATATTTTTAGCCATTTTAATTAAAAAGTTTGCAAAACCTTTAGCTCTAATTGGTAATTTGTAGTTCAGATTTTTGTGTTAAATTTAAACCGTCTGTATAAATGTCTATTATAAAATAAATGTTTATAATCTTATATTTTTATTTTATTCGTGAAAAGTTTTGCAAAACTATTAGCTTTAATTTGTTATAAGTCGTTTAAATTTTGGTGTAAAATGTCTGTATTATTGTTCCTTAAGGTATAACAAATGATTAGGTAATTTTTCGTTACGCAAAAAATCATTTTTTTCAATTCAAAACATATGTAGAATAATAATTTTCATATAGAATCATATGTTATCACTTTTGTCGTCATTCTTCCAAGTGCAAGAATATAATTTTTTTCGTTTTACCTTTCTACGGTGAAATAAAGTGAGATACAAAATGTAATGTGTGTTATAAGGGAATGTGCAATTATTAGCTTGATACAACCTGATTCTAGGGAGGATAAAACAATCGGGTAGGAGGTATTTTTGTGCTGTACACAACATACTATACCTATGATATTTTATTATTATTTTCAATGTATCAAGTAAAGAGATGAACCAGGAAAGGAATAGACGTCAACTTGTCGAGTACTAACGCTAACAGGTTTCACCGTAAAATTGTTTTTAGAAATAGAATAACCACTCATTTCATTCCGCTATGCATGGGGGATGAATGGTAAATGAGATAAACTTTTACGTAACGGCGTCAACGTTTCCTCATTAAAATTCAAGAGGTTTCATGCATAGAAATGTTTCATTAATGTGTATATTTTATTTCCCGCATAAAAGACTTTAATGCTGTTAAATAAATGTACATATTTGATACTAAAGGACAAGAAAATAGCCTGAGATGTGAGTAGCGTTTTATGTTTAAAATATTTGAGGAAAGAAATTACTTCAGAGATGAAATGAAAAAAATATTTTTAAACATATATGTTATGCTTGAAAAGAAAATATATCTAAAACAGAACAAAACTAACTACTTATAATAAACACATGTTTATTTTTCATTCACATATATTTCGAGAACACAAAATGTCTTCCTCAGTGTGTTACCAATATACAGATACAGAGTGTGCTAGTAGATTTTACTTATTACTTGAAGTATTATTTTTCTCATTTTAATTCGAATATATAAATTAATTTTAATTTATATTATATTAAAAATTTGTACCTACCCCCCGAATTCACTTTTGCAAGCATTTTAGAAATTACCTTGGATCTTTCTTTTTGTTACACCAGACTTTTTTCTAAAGGCACAGTTTAAAACTTTTGGTACAACATTATACTCCGAAAATACTTATTTAAGTTCGGAAACTGTACGAATCAAGGGTCAAATATTTTCATTTCGTTCATAAACATAATCAGTCTTCATTAAAACAACTTCTAGTGTCAGTTTTGAACTCTCCTCCAATAAACCTGATTAATATAATCCTGGTAAAGAACGATAAAATGAAATCTGTAACTTGTTACAGGAGGTACTTGAGTGAATGGAGAAAAAGGCATTAAGAATGGAGCATTTTCTGAGTGAAACGTATAGAAAACGTGAATAAATGAGGATTAGGTCTATAAAAGCTGAGAAAGCTGAATATAGAATGAAATTATGCTGAAAATATCACAACATAAATAAAAATCGCCTGAAGGTAGTAAAGTATAAATAACGAAAGCATGGCGATTGTTTCATAAAAATTGGTACAATGGTTACGATACGTTCATAGCTATCCAATAGCGAAGCAGCCATTATCTACCCCCTGATGTAAAACAAAGATATAAAACTACATTTTTAATCAATCATTACTGGAGGAAGACACGGGACTTAGTACAACCGGTTTTTTCCAAAAAGTATGCAGCTTCTGATTAAAATTATAATATTAGTTCCTATATGTTTTAGGCAAGTCTAAATGATAAATTGAGAGACAGAACCAAAGTTCAAGGAATAGTATAAAGTTTAATAAAATAAAGATAACAAGTATTTAATAATTTATGACAAAAGTTAACAGTCGATATGCGAATAAAAAATAAATTATAAATTTCACAGTTTGGCCATACTGATACTCTGACCAACGCATTAATTACACCTTGTCAGCTGCACTAAGTCCACATTGATTAAGCCATAAGCCAAATCTTGCAAAGTAGTTTTTATCACAGCTTGTGTTGTTTATTTTACAACAGTTTTAACTGGCGTTTTTATATGTACTTGTTTCTTTACGCGGAACTGTTTTTATTCCAAATCATTTCCCATTTTTTAGTAGACAAAAGAATCTACCATATAATTTTAAGATTTTAACGCTTAATTGCGCCATTGTAAAGGATTATAACACAGCTCAATTAGTGTTAACTGAATAATGTATTTACTTTATAAATCGATACTTGATATAAGCCTACATTTAAGTATCTTCAGAAGTATTTGTAAAGTCACTACATCAAATATTGATTTATACGACTATTTTTTTAAAATTTTATTGTGTTTATTGCGTTTATATTTATTATGTTTGGGGGAAAATCAATTGAGTTAATAAAACCCTGTGCACTGACCCAAAGGAGCGTTAAAGTCTATCATTTATACGGTTGAATACTGTTATTATTAAAAAAATTGCAAGAGTAAATGAATAAGAAAAGTGTTTAGTTAATCCCGAGTTGATCAAGAGAATACTTAATCAGCGGATGTGGTAGACAGATATATTGATTATTATAAGTATTTAAAATACCAATATTGAAAAATGGTTTATCCATATTTTCAAAACCCATCAGAGAGTTATAATTAGGAAGTTACAAATGACAAATGATATTATATTAGCTTTCCATAAGACTATCTTTCTTCCAGCTTGGGCAGGTCTCTACGCTCTACGGCCTCTTTATTCAAGTTAAGATTTTATTACAACAATCAACACATAAATCATTTTCGCTTCAAATCTAAATTTCGTAATAAACGAGCTAGTAAGGAATTTTCCTGACACTTTATTAAAAGATATGATATATTTTATAAACGTTAAAAACTCTCAACACTGTCATATAATGCTAATATATGGCTCTCAGATTATTATAGGGATTTTTGTGACATTATTTTATTATTTCAAATTAATACTATTAATATTAGTATATATATATTTATTTATTTATTTATACAGTAAACTCCCGATTATCCGTGGGCGGAATAACCGGATTGCGGATTATCCGGGGTCTGCCATTGTTTTACAAATATCATATTTTTATTCTAATCAGAATCATTATTGTTTTTTTTTAACCACTCAACGCGGCACAATATACGGTAAAAACAACGATCATAAAAATAAACTAAGCTTTAACTCAAGATAAACGATAACTGTCCTGTTAGAGTGAATGAACCGAATCGAGTTGAGAACAGACTACTGTATATAAGAGACAATGACAAAACTCTTGGACGCAAGAAAACCTAATGTGTAACATAAGACTGTAAACAAATGTCAGCTAATCTCGGCTATAAATAGTGTAGGACGTGATATAAGCATTATCCATGTCTGTCATATATATTATCGATCTTTATGACTTTGTGACACAAGTAGAAACAAACATTCCGAGTTGAACGTTGAGCGGTTATTTTAGTAATAGCTAGTTTGAATTTTTATGCGTTATTTTTATTTCTCTGTCTTTTTTATTGAATTTTATTTTTTGTCATGCAGTATTTTCTCATTTGTATTATTTGATATTTTATGTAAATTTCCTTTTTTTTAATTGTAAACCGATAAATAATACATCATTTTAATGTCTAATACACTGTTTTAATGTCCCAAATAAACCTGTATATGGTAGAAATAACATGTTTGAGATGAAAACAACAGACACAATAATTAGAGCAAGACGACTCTTCACTGTGCGACAAAATGGTTCTCAAGGAAATTAGATCGCACATTAAAGCTAAATCAATGCTCACAAAAAACACACGAAAGTGACAGATTTTTTTGTTAAAAAGTGAAAGTATTATGTGTAAAGGAAATTACATATGTACATACATACTTACTTTTGACATATACTTATGTACGTATTGTAAATAGTTAGACATATAAATGTACATATTATAATCCGTCAAATAGATCGATATTTTAAATGATTTTTTGTATATATTTTGTCCTCTGAAGATTATTTGTGAATTGCATTAACCGGGGTCATTATTTGTGTAACTTATGGTATAATAATCTATTATCGATCGTTTTGCGTATTCTTTGTTCATAGCGGATTATCCAGGGAAATCGTTATCCGGCGTTGCCGGGCCACCCTATTCCTCGGATAATCGGGAGTTTACTCTATAATATATAATATCTATATTTTGCGTACATTACTGTGTATAGTACATAATTACAGTTCAAAAAATTATATTTTAATATGTGGTCATCCATTGTTAATAATATTGTTAAGGAATTTACAGATTTAAGTGAATGTCTGTGTTTGGATAAATTTGCATAGTTTAAAAACATTGATTCTCATGAAGCTTATTATTGAAACGATTATAATTTAATTCGGAATATTAAATTGTTCACAATGTATTTTCTAATTCGCATTGCAAAAGACAAGAGAATATCGTACATAGGGCTAAATAATTAAAGGTGCAGTTATATTGTATCCATATCGTTTTAAAAATAAATAATAAATTCATTGACCCACAATTTTAAAATTTTTAATGTTAACCTGTGATTAAGTTAGCCAGAGTGTTGTATGTTAGATGCCCGAATAATTATTATAAATGTTTTTAGTTTTAAAACGTTCGACCATTGTGACTATTAAGGGCTATGTTTTTGTTCCAAAAAAGTGTTGCAGTGTATTGTTTCTACTGTATGGAGATCTTAACTCACAGTTTCCATTACATATCATGGGGTTAAATGTTTTTCTGTTCTTGATTTCAAATTTCTTTTTTTTAGAAAAGTCCTAGCTTTTCAGACACGACCAGGTATCAAGTAGACAGTATGCTCTCTTCACCAAGATTAAAATCAGGTCAGCAACCCCGAGCCAGCAACCCCGCAGGAATTCCGTACAACTTGCAAATCCGCTCCTCAGTTCTATCTATTTCCATCTACACTTCATTATACTACTTACATGAGGCTGTAACAGGTAGACAGTTATTTATGACGCCGATAGAGAGTAGGTTGATAACAGGTACGTAACCATGTGCATGTGTATCATAATAGGCTATTTACACTACATCCTATACAGGAGGTTTTTCTTTTAACCTTATCCCTACCTAGTCCATTTAAATTTTTCGTTGGAGTTAGTATACGTACTATATGGCCGCCATTACGCAATAACTACCTTATATTTCCACATCGGATTACGTCCTTAGCGTTGCCCCCACATATAATAGCAAAAAATGGCAAAAAACTGACCTTAATACACTGCAAGCACATAGCAGTTTATGATTATTTATCATGATTTTTTCTTATTTATATAAACATTTTTAAAACTATAAAAGTTTTAAATAACTAAAAAGTTATAATATACGTATGAATTAATTCTGACCTAGGACATGAGTCCTAGTTAACATAAGTCACCACAAGAATTTACCTTGTTACTTAAAAAAAATCTATTCACCTAGAGTAAAAATAAAAATATGTCAGTATTGTATATCGTAATAGCTTTTTAGTATCAAGAAACATGTTTAAACATTTCACTCCTTACTACAACATTGTGTAGTATTCTTTACAAAGAAATCATATTGTGACAAAAATAAAATAATTTATGTTGTATGATTTTACGGATAGTATGAGTCTATTATTCTTTGATCAATTCATCATATTTTGGTAATATTTGTGATACAACCGATTATATATCTTATTATAAGGTTTATCTCTAAAGTTTGATTTCATCAGCGATAAACCGAATCATATGGATAACAAAGCTACTGAAAAATTTAATAATATCAGGTGATCCTTTTTGCTAAGCTATGAATAATCCACTTTAAATCCAGATCAAAACTCAAACGGATGTGATCGAAATTTTGAAGATATTTTCATTCTTAATGATCAAATATTTGACACACCGGAGCGTCCCTGAGTAGTAAATGTTGGACCAGGTTGCCGCAACAACTCTGAGAGTTATCCGTGACGCTCCCGGTTGCCGCAACGCCTCTGAGAGTAATCCGTGACGCTCCAGGTTGCCGCAACGCCTCTGAGAGTAATCCGTGACGCTCTAGGTTGCCGCAACGCCTCTGAGAGTAATCCGTGACGCTCCAGGTTGACCCAACGCCTCTGATATTATTCCGTGTCGCTAAAGGTTGTCGCAACGACTGTGAGAGGAATCCGTGACGCTTCAGGTTGCCGCAATGGCTCTGAGAGTAATCCGTGTCGCTCCAGGTGGCTGCAACGCCTCTGAGAGTAATCCGTGACGCTCCTGGTTGCCGAAACGCCTCTGAGAGTAATCCGTGACACTCCAGATGGCCGAAACAGCTATGAGGGTCATCCGTGACGCTCCCTGTTGCCGCAACGCCTCTGAGAGTAATCCGTGACGCTCCAGGTTGTCGCAACGCCTCTAAGAGTAATCCGAGACGCTCCAGGTTGACGCAACGCCTCTAATATTATTCCGTGTCGCTAAAGGTTGTCGCAACGGCTATGAGAGGAATCCGTGACGCTTCAGGTTGCCGCAATGGCTCTGAGAGTAATCCGTGTCGCTCCAGGTGGCTGCAACGCCTCTGAGAGTAATCCGTGACGCTCCTGGTTGCAGCAATGCCTCTGAGAGTAATCCGTGACGCTCCAGGTTGCCACAACGCTTCTGAGAGTAATCCTAGACGCTACAGGTTGCCGCAACGGCTATGAGAGTAATCCGTGTCGCTCAGGTTGCCGCAACGCCTCTCAGAATAATCATTTACTCCCCAGGTTGCCGCAACTACCGTGAGAGTAATCCGTGACGCTCCAGGTTACCGTAACGCTTCATAGAGTAATCTGTGACGCTCCTGGCTGCCGCAACGCCTATGAGAGTAATAAGAGACTTTTCAGGTTGCCGCAACGCCTGTGAAAGTAATCCGTGACGCTCCAGGTAGCCGCAACGCTTCTTCGAGTTACCCGTTACGACCCAGGTTGCCGCAACTTCTCTGAGAATAATCCGTGTCGCTCCAGATTGCAGCAAAGGGTCTGAGAGGAATCCGTGACGCTTCAGGTGGCTGCAACGCTTCTGAGAGTAATCCGTGAGGCTCTTGGTTGCCGCAACGCCTCTGAGAGTAATCCGTGACGCTCCAGGTGGCCGCAACGCCTGTCAGAGTAATACGTGACGCTCCAGGTTACCGCAACGACTGTGAAAGTAATCCGCGACGCTCCAGGTAGCCGCAACGCCTCTGAGAGTAATCCGTGACGCTTCAGGTTGTTGCAACGCCTCTGAGAGTAATCTGTGACGTTTCAGGTTGCCGCAACGGCTCTCAGAGTAATCCGTGACGCTCCAGGTTGCCGCAACGCTTCTTAGAGTAATCCGTGACGACCCTGGTTGCCGCATCGCCTCTGAGAGTTATCCGTGACGCTACAGGTTGCCGCAACTACCGTGAGAGTTATCCGTGACGCTCCAGGTTGCTGCAACGCCTCTGACAGTAATCCGTGACGCTCAATGTTGCCTCAATGCTTCTTAGAGTAATTCATGAGGCTATTGTTTGCCGCAACGCCTCTGAGAGTAATTCGTGACGCTTCTGGTTGCCGCAACGCCTCTGAGAGTAATCCGTGACGCTCCAGGTTGCCGCAACGCTTCTTAGAGTAATCAGTGACGCTACTGGTTGCCGCAGCGCCTCTAAGAGTAATCCGTAACGCCCCAGGTTGCCGCAACTTCTCTGAGAATAATCCGTGTCGCTCCAGGTTGCAGCAAAGGCTCTGAGAAGAATCCGTGAAGCTTCAGGTTGTTGCAACGCCTCTGATACTAATCCGTGACGTTTCAGGTTGCCGCAACGGCTCTGAGAGTAATCCGTGTTGATCCACGTTCCTGCAACGCCTGTGAGAGTAATCCTTGTCGCTCCAGGTCGCCGCAACGCTTCTGAGAGTAATCCGTGACGCATCAGGTGGCCTCAACGCCTCTGAGAGTAATCGGTGACTCTCCAGTAATCCGCAACGCCTCTCAGAGTAATCCGTGACGCTCCAGGCTGCCGCAACGCCTGTGAGAGTAACCCGTGACGATAGAGGTTGCTGCAACGCCTCTGAGAGTAAACCGTGACGATCCAGGTGGTTGCAACGCCTCTGAGAGTAATCCGTAACGCTCCAGGTTGCCGCAACGCCTCTACGAGTAATACGTGACGCTCCATGTTGCCGCAACGCTTCTGAGAGTAATCCGTGACGTTTCAGGTTGCCGCAACGGCTCTGAGAGTAATCCGTGTCGATCCAGGTGGCTGCAACGCCTCTGAGAGTAATCCGTGTCGCTCCAGGTTGCCGCAACGCCTCTGAGAGTAATAAGTGACTTTTCAGTTTGCCGCAACGCCTCTGAGAGTAATACGTGACGCTCCAGGTTGCCGCAACTACCGTGAGAGTTATCCGTGACGCTCCAGGTTGCTGCAACGCCTCTGAGAGTAATTCGTGAATCTTCTGGTTGTCGCAAAGCCTCTGATATTAATCAGTGACGTTTCAGGTTGCCGCAACGGCTCTGAGAGTAATCCGTGTTGATCCAGGTGGCTGCAACGCCACTGAGAGTAATCCGTGACGCTCTAGGTTGACGCAACGCCTCTTAGAGTAATCCGTGAGCTCCAGGTTGCCGCAACGCTTCTTAGAGTAATCCTCGACGCTCCTGGTTGCTGCAACGGTCCTAAGAGTTATCCGTAACGCTCCAGGTTGCCGCAACGCCCTTGTGAGTAATCCGTGTCGCTCTAGGTTGCCGCAACTCTTCTTAGAGTAATCTGTGGCTCTCCTGGTTACCGCAACACCCCTGAGAGTTATCCGTTGCTCAACGCACGGTTGCTGCAACGCCTCTGAGAGTAATAAGTGACGTTTCAGGTTGCCGCAACGGCTCTGAGAGTAATCCGTGACGCTCCAGTAATCCGCAATGCCTCTCAGAGTAATTCGCGACGTTCCAGGTTGCCGCAACGGCTCTGAGAGTAACCCGTGTCGATCCAGGTGGCTGCAACGCCTCTGAGAGCAATCGTAGACGCTCCAGGTGCCGCAACGCCTGTGAGAGTAATCCGTGTCGCTCCAGGTGGCCCGCAACGCCTCTGAGAGTAATCCGTGACGCTCCAGTAATCCGCAACGCCTCTCAGACTAATCCGTGACGCTCCATGTTGTCGCAACGCTTCTGAGAGTAATCCGTGACGTTCCAGGTTGCCGCAACGGCTCCGAGAGTAATCCGTGTCGCTCCAGGTGGCCGCAACGCCTCTGAGAGTAATCCGTGACGCTCCAGTAATCCGCAACGCCTCTCAGAGTAATCCGTGACGCTCCAGGTTGCCACAACGCCTCTGAGATTAATCTGTGACGCTCCAGGTTGCTGCAACGCTTCGTAGAGTTATCCGTGACGCTCCAGGTTGCCGCAACGCCTCTGAGAGTAATTAGAGACTTTTCAGGTTGCCGCAACGCCTCTGAGAGTAATTCGTGACGCTCCAGGTAGCCGCAACGCCCGTGAGAGTAATCCGTGACGCTATAGGTTGCCGCAAAGCCTCTGTGAGTAATCCGTAACGCTTCAGTTTGCCGCAACGCCTCTGAGAGCAATCGTAGACGCTCCAGGTGCCGCAACGCCTGTGAGAGTAATCCGTGTCGCTCCAGGTGACCGCAACGCCTCGGAGAGTAATGCGTGACGCTTCAGGTGGCCGCAACGCCTCTGAGAGTAATCCATGACGCTCCAGTAATCCGCAACGCCTCTCAGAGTAATCCGTGACGCTCCAGGTTGCCGCAACTTCTGTGAGAGTAACCCGTGACGCTCCAGGTTGCTGCAACGCCACTGAGACTAAACCGTGACGCTTCAGGTTGCCGCAACGCCTCTCAGAGTAATCCGTGACGCTACAGGTTGCCGCAATGCCTGTGAGAGTAGCCCGTGTCGCTCCAGGTTGCCAAAACTACCGTGAGAGTAATCCGTGACGCTCCAGGTTGCCGCAACGCTTCTTAGAGTAATCTTTGACGCTCCTGGCTGCCGCAACGCCTCTGAGAGTTATTCGTGACACTCCAGGTAGCTGCAACGCCTCTGAGAGTAATCCGTAACGCTCCAGGTTGCCGCAACGTCTCTGAGAATAATCCGTGTCGCTCTAGGTTGCAGCAAAGGCTCTGAGAAGAATCCGTGACGCTTCAGGTGGCTGCAACGCCTCTTAGAGTAATCCGTGTCGATCCAGGTGGCTGCAACGCTTCTTAGAGTAATCCGTGAGGCTCTTGGTTGCCGCAACGGCTCTGAGAGTAATTCGTGACGTTTCTGGTTGCCGCAACGCCTCTGAGAGTAATCCGTGACGCATCAGGTGGCCACAACGCCTCTGAGAGTAATCGGTGACGCTCCAGTAATCCGCAACGCCTCTCAGAGTAATCCGTGACGCTCCAGGCTAACGCAACGCCTGTGAGAGTAACCCGTGACGCTAGAGGTTGCTGCAACGCCTCTGAGAGTAATCCGTGACGCTTCAGGTTGAAGCAACGCCTCTGAGAGTAATAGGTGACGTTTCAGGTTGCCTCAACGGCTCTGAGAGTAATCCGTGTCGATCCAGGTGGCTGCAACGCCTCTGAGAGTAATCCGTGACACTCCAGCTTGCCACAACGCCTCTGAGAGTAATCTGCGTCGCTCCAGGTTGCTGCAACGCTTCGTAGAGTTATCCGTGACGCTCCAGGTTGCCGCAACGCCTCTGAGAGTAATAAGAGACTTTTCAGGTTGCCGCAACGCCTCTGAGAGTAATACGTGACGCTCCATGTTGCCGCAACCATTCTTAGAGTAATCCGTGAGGCTCTTGGTTGCCGCAACGCCTCTGAGAGTAATTCGTGAAGCTTCTGGTTGCCGCAACGCCTCTGATAATAATCAGTGACGTTTCAGGTTGCCGCAACGGCTCTTCGAGTAATCCGTGAGCTCCAGGTTGCCTCAACGCTTCTTACAGTAATCCTCGACGCTCCTGGTTGCTGCAACGGTCCTAAGAGTTATCCGTGACGCTCCAGGTTGCCGCAACGCTTCTGAGAGTAATCCGTGACATTCCAGGTTGCCGCAACGGCTCTGAGAGTAATCCGTGTCGATCCAGGTGGCTGCAACGCCTCTAAGAGCAATCCTAGACGCTCCAGCTGCCGCAACGCCTCTGAGAGTAATCCGTGGGGCTTCAGGTTGTTGCAACGCCTCTGAGAGTAATCCGTGACGTTTCAGGTTGCCGCAACGGCTCTTAGAGTAATCCGTGTCGTTCCAGGTGGCTGCAACGCTTCTTAGAGTAATCCGTGAGGCTCTTGGTTGCCGCAACGCCTCTGAGAGTAATTCGTGACGTTTCCGGTTGCCGCAACGCCTCTGAGAGTAATCGGTGACACCCCAGTAATACGCAACGCCTCTCAGAGTTATCCGTGACGCTCCAGGCTGCCGCAACGCCTGTGAGAGTAACCCGTGACGCTAGAGATTGCTGCAACGCCTCTGAGAGTAATCCGTGACGCTTCAGGTTGAAGCAACGCCTCTGAGAGTAATAAGTGACGTTTCAGGTTGCCGCAATGGCTCTGAGAGTAATCCGTGTCGATCCAGGTGGCTGCAACGCCTCTGAGAGTAATCCGTGACACTCCAGATTACCACAACGCCTCTGAGAGTAATCGGTGTCGTTCCAGGTTGCTGCAACGCTTCGTAGAGTTATCCGTGTCGCTCCAGGTTGCCGCAACGCCTCTGAGAGTAATAAGAGACTTTTCAGGTTGCCGCAACGCCTCTGAGAGTAATACGTGACGCTCCATGTTGCCGCAACATTTCTTAGAGTAATCCGTGACGCTTCTGGTTGCCGCAACGCCTCTGATATTAATCAGTGACGTTTCAGGTTGCCGCAACGGCTCTTAGAGTAATCCGTGAGCTCCAGGTTGCCGCAACGCTTCTTAGAGTAATCCTCGACGCTCCTGGTTGCCGCAACGGTCCTAAGTGTTATCCATGACGGTCCAGGTTGCCGCAACGCTTCTGATAGTAATCCGTGACGTTCCAGGTGGCCGCAACGCCTCTGAGAGTAATGCGTGACGCTCCAGGTTGCCGTAACGCCTGTGAGAGTTACCCGTGACTTTCCATGTTGCCGCAACGCTTCTGAGAGTAATCCGTGACGATCCAGGTTGCCGCAACGGCTCTGAGAGTAATCCTTGTCGATCCAGGTGGCTGCAACGCCTCTGAGAGTAATCCGTGACGTTTCAGTTTGCCGCAACGGCTCTGAGAGTAATCCGTGTCGCTCCAGGTGGCCGCAACGCCTCTGAGGGTAATGCGTGACGCTTCAGGTGGCCGCAACGCCTCTGAGAGTAATCCGTGACGCTCCAGTAATCCGCAACGCCTCTCAGAGTAATCCGTGACGCTCCAGGTTGCCACATCGCCTCTGAGAGTAATCTGTGACGCTCCAGGTTGCTGCAAAGCTTCGTAGAGTTATCCGTGACGATCCAGGTTGCCGCAACGACTCTGAGAGTAGTAAGAGACGGTTCAGGTTGCCGCAACGCCTCTGAGAGTAATTCGTGACGCTCCAGGTTGCCGCAACGCCCGTGAGAGTAATCCGTGACGCTATAGGTTGCCGCAATGCCTCTGTGAGTAATCCGTGACGCTTCAGTTTGCCGCTTCGCCTCTGAGATGAATCCTAGACGCTCCAGGTGCGGCAACGCCTGTGAGAGTAATCCGTGTCGCTCCAGGTGGCCGCAACGCCTCTGAGAGTAATACGTGACGCTTCAGGTTGCCGCAACGCCTCCGAGAGTAATGCTAGACCCTCCAGGTTGCCGCAACGGCCCTGAGAGTAATCCGTGTCGCTCCAGGTGGCCGCAGCGCCTCTGAGAGTAATCCTTGACGCTCCAGATGGTCGCAACCCTTCTGAGAGTAATCCGTGACGCTCCAGTATTCCGCAACGCCTCTCAGAGTAATCCGTGACGCTCCAGGTTGCTCAACGCCCGTGAGAGTAATCCGTGACGCTATAGGTTGCCGCAACGCCTCTGTGAGTAATCCGTGTCGCTTCAGTTTGCCGCAACGCCTCTGAGAGCAATCCTAGACGCTCCAGGTGCCGCAACACCTGTGAGAGTAATCCGTGTCGCTCCACGTGGCCGCAACGCCTCTGAGAGTAATACGTGACGCTTCTGGTGGCCGCAACGCCTCTCAGAGTAATCCGTGATGCTCCAGGTTGCCGCAACGCCTGTGAGAGTAACCCGTGACGCTCCATGTTGCCGCAACGCTTCTGAGAGTAATCCCTGAGGCTTTTGGTTGCCGCAACGCCTCTGAGAGTAATTCCTGACGCTCCAGGTTGCCGCAACGCCCGTGAGAGTATTCCGTGACGCTATAGGTTGCCGCAACGCCTCTGTGAGTAATCCGTGACGCTTCAGTTTGCCGCAACGCCTTTGAGAGCAATCCTAGACGCTCCAGGTTGCTGCAACGCCTCTGAGACTAATCCGTGACGCTTCAGGTTGCCGCAACGCCTCTCAGAGTAATCCGTGATGCTCCAGGTTGCCGCAACGCCTGTGAGAGTAACCCGTGACGCTCCATGTTGCCGCAACGCTTCTGAGAGTAATCCCTGAGGCTCTTGGTTGCCGCAACGCCTCTGAGAGTAATTCCTGACGCTCCAGGTTGCCGCAACGTCCGTGAGAGTATTCCGTGACGCTATAGGTTGCCGCAACGCCTCTGTGAGTAATCCGTGACGCTTCAGTTTGCCGCAACGCCTCTGAGAGCAATCATAGACGCTCCAGGTGCCGCAACGCCTGTGAGAGTAATCCGTGTCGCTCCAGGTGGCCGCAACGCCTCTGAGAGTAATGCTTAACGCTCCATGTTGCCGGAACGCCTCTGAGAGTAATCCGTGACGTTCCAGGTTGCCGAAACGCCTTTGAGAGTTATCCGTGACGCTCTAGGTTGCTGCAACGCCTCTGAAAGTAATCCTAGACGCTCCAGGTTGCCGCAACGCCTATGAGAGTAATCCGTGACGCTCCAGGTTGCCGCAACGCTTCTTAGAGTAATCCGTGATGCTCCTGGTTGCCGCAACGTCTCTGAGAGTTATCCGTGACGCTCCAGGTTGCCTCAAAGCCTCTGAGAGTAATCCGTGACGCTTCAGGTTGCCGCAACGCCTCTGAGAGTAATCCTTGACGCTCCAGGTGGTCGCAACCCTTCTGGGAGTAATTCGTGACGCTCCAGTATTCCGCAACGCCTCTCAGAGTAATCCTTGACGCTCCAGGTTGCCGCAGCGCCTGTGAGAGTAGTCCGTGACCCTCCAGGTTGCCGCAACGCTTCTTAGAGTAATCAGTGACGCTCCTGTTTGTCGCAACGCCTCTGAGAGTTATCCGTGACGCTCCAGGTTGCCGCAACACCTCTGAGAGTAATCTGTGTCGCTCCAGGTTGCCGCAACGCCTGTGAGAGTAATCCTTGACGCTTCAGGTTGCTGCCAGAATTCTGTGGCGGAACATCTTCTGGGAACGTTCCTGATAATTATCAATGAAGCCCCATGGGCCCGCAGGGTTCCTGACAGCGGTCCTCGACCCCCTCCCCTAGCTTGCCGCCTTACCCCCAAAAGCTTGCCACATGGCTCCCGATCATATTCCGTGACCTTCCAGGTTGAGGCAAGGCCCCTGGCAGTAATCCGGCTTGGCCTAGTTTACCACTGCACTCTTGACAGAAAAAAGAAAAATTACTGAATATAAACTGTAATAAAAGAAACTATTTTACTTACCAAGCCTCGACTAAAATGTCGTCATCTTTCAAAATGAGCTTGCATATTAGGATAATGAGTACCTCTTGCTGAAGTAAGCTACTTATTGGAAAAAAGAGACATAGCTGGTAGATTTTGTAAATGTAATGACACTTAGGTATTTTGAACACACAAGGAGAAGCGGCCACTGGTACTTTTTATACAAGATTTACTACAAGAATAAGTGCCTGGAAGGACAGGGTCGGACGAATAAGGGTAATATGGGTAATAAAGGTAATACAGTAGTATGATGTCTTCTACTGGTTTATTCCTCGCCGCTGTAAAAGTAAAAGTAGTTGCTTTTGTAGCCATTACACGAAATGAATAGAAACTGTCTGAAAATAATAATTATGAAAAATATAAACACTAAGGATTAAACTTGCAAATTAATTTCAAATTTGTAAAACTTTTAACAATATTTATGTAATCTAAAGTTCTAAAGACGCTCTGAGATAATAAACTCCCTTTCATAAGTTCGCCTACTGAACGTCACTTGGGTGGATATAAACTTTTATTTGACCCGACGTAAACGGTAATCTGCTAGGACGGTAACTTGAATGTTTGGGGTTGTCTCTGGTATATACTCGTCCCTGTGGCTGGCTGGGTATCATAATAAGATTTTCAGCAAGGTCTTTGGAATTTTAAATGTGAAAATATCTATATTGGATTGATACTAATGTAAGAGGGTTATTTTCCGAAACGATCCCCTAGCCCCGAATTTAAAATCCTTCTTTTAAAAATAATTTCAAATAATGCCTGACGTCACAGTTAAAGGAGTAAAATGGATCACTTTCACAGTGATTGAACTGTAGGACCTTTAAAGGGGATGGTCAGTAAGGCCTTCACAGTGGATGGTCTGTAGGAACTTCACAGTGATTGAACTGTAGGACCTTTAAAGGGGATGGTCAGTAAGGCCTCCACAGTGGATGGTCTGTAGGAACTTTACAGTAAATGGTCTGAATGTCCTCTACAGTAGGTAGTCTGTAGGACCTTCACAGTGGATGGTCTGTAGGACCTTACCAGTGGATCGTCTGTAAGATCTTCACAGTGGATGATCAGTATGAACTTTACAGTGGTTGGTAAGCAGGACCTTCACAGTGGATGGTCTGTAGGACATTTAGAACGTATGGTTTGAAGGAGCCTAACATTGGATGATCTGTAGGACCTTTACAGTGGATGTTCTGTAGGACATTTAGAACGTATGATTTGAGGGAGCCTAACATTGGATGATCTGTAGGACCTTCACAATGTATGATCTGTAGGATCTTTAGAATGTATGGGGGAAGGACCCTAACATTGGATGATCTGTAGGACCTTTACAGTGGATGTTCTGAAGGATCTTCACAGTGGATTGTCTGTAGGACCTTCACAATGGATGATCTGTAGGATCTATAGAATGTATGGGGTGAAGGACCCTAACATTGGATGATCTGTAGGACCTTTCCAGTGGATGTTCTGTAGGACATTTAGAAGGTATGATTTGAGGGAGCCTAACATTGGATGATCTGTAGGACCTTCACAATGTATGATCTGTAGGATCTTTAGAATGTATGGGGTGAAGGACCCTAACATTGGATGATCTGTAGGACCTTTACGGTGGATGTTCTGAAGGATCATCACAGTGGATTGTCTGTAGGACCTTCACAATGGATGATCTGTAGGATCTATAGAATGTATGGGGTGAAGGACCCTAACATTGGATGATCTGTAGAACCTTTACAGTGGATGTTCTGTAGGACATTTAGAACGTATGGTTTGAATGAGCCTAACATTGGATGATCTGTAGGACCTTTACAGTGGATGTTCTGAAGGATCTTCAGAGTTGATGGTCTGTAGGACCTTCACAATGGATGATCTGTAGGATCTTTAGAATGTATGGTGTGAATGACCCTAACATTGGATGGTCTGTAGGACCTTTACAGTGGATGGTCTGTAGGACCTTCACAATGGATGATCTGTAGGATCTTTAGAATGTATGGTGTGAAGGACCATAACATTGGATGGTCTGTAGGACCTTTACAGTGGATGGTCTGTAGGACCTTCACAATGGATGATCTGTAGGATCTTTAGAATGTATGGTGTGAAGGACCCTAACATTGGATGGTCTGTAGGACCTTTACAGTGGATGGTCTGTAGGACCTTCACAATGGATGATCTATAGGATCTTTTGAATGTATGGTGTGAAGGACCCTAACATTGAATGGTCTGTAGGACCTTTACAGTGGATGTTCTGAAGGATCTTCACAGTGGATGGTCTGTAGGACCTTCACAATGGATGATCTGTAGGATCTTTAGAATGTATGGGGTGAAGGACCCTAACATTGGATGGTCTGTAGGATCTTTACAGAGGATGGTCTGTGGGACCTTCACAGTGGATGATCTGTAAGGATCTTTTACTAGTAGCTTTGAATCCAATAAAACCCCCAAAAAAACTATACAATAAATATTTCTGTCTGCATTTCTTACGACAGATAAAACCACTATGCCACTAAGCAATAATTAATTCTCTGTGAAGCTGTTCTGAAATCTTACTGTTTGAAGATCGACTTATACTTATTAATTCTAAAAATATACTCCAAAACCTGGGTTCATTACCCCAGACTTGGAAATACAGTATGTGCCTATACTTAGACTCAGATATACTGTCAAATAAAGTAAGACATTTAGTGAGCATGAGGGTATTGAAATTATATATTACTGACAAAAAATAAACTCTAAAAGATTTTTGTAGTGGCAGTTTAAGTCATGAACTTCTAGGTTATATTAAAACTATTGACTAATATATTAATGTAAGAAACTAATTAGGAAATTATCTAGTACTATAAATTAATTTACCTTACTCCCAATCGATGGCATGGCTTGTGTTGTTTAACAGATGTAAAATACATACATTTTAAATAATTAAATTATGTAGAAATTTCGGATGGTCTGGGTTCCCGTTCCTCATATCAGGGCATGATTGTTCCCATATAACGGAATCTAATTTGTGACTTGACGGTCCTAAGTGATGTGCCATGTTTATAGTGAGAATCAGGAATGGAATTGTATGCTTTATTTTATTTTCTTTGCTAAGTGTTAAATATTTTTTGTAAAAGGTTTTAAAGTTCTGTATGATGTCTGTTCAAAATATTTGAACGGGACTTACATGGAAAATTGAATCATTCATTGTATCGGGAATCTTTCATTGTTTAAAAACCGATCTCCCGATTGTATAAATAATCTCTCACGTGATGATTATATTGATGAGTATACAGAGCGAGTGTTAGAAAATGAATTGATATTATGACTTAAGTATTTTCCCTAGCGTTAGGAAAAACAGTAAAGATTTGGTTAAGGCTAGCGGGCTTGTTGATAACTCAGACCTGCTACACGACAAGGCTAGAGAGAAATTTTACAATACTATTTAATAATTAGAATAATACATGTATACGTTAATACGGCTTTTGTAGTTCGTTCAATGCAATAACCATTAATCTAGATAAGTAAACAACGTACACAAGAAAACATAATATTGGGCCTTAAATGTTATTTACTGCAGAAAATCAAAGTTTACGTATAAGTGACTACTGCAACCTATTTACCAATGAAACCCTTAATAAAGTTAATGTATTTACCTCAATCAATTTGGAACAGGTCGTCAATAAGTCACTGACAGATAAATAAGTTACTAGTTACAGTATATACAATAAATAACTAAAAATTAATCATTATATTCCCACTAAATTACTGTTTGAGAAAAACATAATTAAATACTCGTACATTTAGGGTGCCCTGAAGTACGTCTTAGAGAACCTGAGAGTAGAGATAGTTCTTAAAAATAAGAAAGCATAAACTAAACGTAGATACAAAGTTTAATACAGGAGTAGAAAATTAAATGAACTTAAAACACAGAAAAGCGGAATAAAAACCAGGTAGAGAATGAAAATCAGAATTTATATCAACTAATCATGGTTACAAAATTAGCCAATTTGTAGGTCGTTCATCCGACACAATGACAGATAATGCCTTAGACAAAATTCTACAATCTTTTATATAAGACGTTTTTTGTTGTGTTACTTTCGAATATATTTTAAAGAAGAACTCGTTCATTTTAAATACTGGAATGTAAAAATATTTTTTCAACGTTTGCATAATGCAAACCTAACACAGTTCCGGTAATAGACAAGAAACAGTATAAACTGAATACACCATTATATGGAATAAAACAGTTGTATATGATAAAGAATCATGTGTAGATTCACATCATGAATATAAACAATAATTGAGTTGTAAGAAAAAATATTATTTTTTTCTAATAATGAGGATAAATGGAAAATATTGAAAAATTAAGAAATGCAAAAAAAAAAAATAGCACGTATAAGAATAAGAAAGGGGCGTAACACTCAAAAAATTGTACTACTTAAAATGAATGCCTGGCAAGCTGGATTGCTGTGTACTATGTGTGCAGAATTTTTTGCTCTAAACAAGGTAGGGAATACTCCAGTTTCAAAGACATTGTGTCAGGGATACTTCAGGATTGTGTCATTGGTCCTGGCATATAAATTGCTTATACAAAAGATATTTGGGTGAAAGGGAGTGCCATTATACTACTTCGCTGACGTCACAGCTATCTCGCCCGACACATAAAATGAGGCAGAACGTAACAGCTAATTTACAGCACACCCTGAATTGCTTTATAAAGACCGTAATGAAAAAAAAGGTTATTGAAATCAAATCCGCTCATGTTATATTTACCAGAACAGGCAGACAGAAAAACTGATCCCATAATGAGGGACAACTTGTCCCATACAGCAAAAAAAGTAAAATACCTAGGTCCTAAAGTTAGGAGATAATCTGAACTGGAAATCCTATGTGAAGTGAAAAAAAGATAAACTGGAGATCCAGTATATGAGAGTAGCGTGGCCCGTGGGTCAGATATCTGAGTTGAGCCTCTACAATAAATTCCTTGTGTATAAGCAAGTGCTAAAGCCAGTACGGCATAAAGGTAGCCATTGTGGGGTTGCACCAAGAACAGCAATTTGTTGCAAGAGTACGAGCGCTTCCAGAATGAAGTGATGGTACATTGTACTGTACTCTGTCATACATAGAGACCTCAAGTTGAATAGCGTGAGAGAGGAGGGCGCCGCTGCAGCAGTGAAACGCTTAGAATGGCTTCAGCAACACAAGAACCCAACATCTCCACGGTTCTCATGGTGCCAGTGCGCTGACTTAAGCTCAATAAGCGTTTAGACCTAGGGTTTCGAAGCGCCACTAACTGCTCATCATCAACAGTAATAGAATATCAAGTAGGTGTCGTTTACTGGATCAAGTCTGACAATTTTCAATCGCCCGCAAGCTGCTAGATAGAACTTGTCTTAATTGTAGCAAAAAAAAGAAATTATTCGAAGAAAACAACTGTACTTAAAATAGTGCTTCTATATTGACGACATTGTATTCACTACTGTCTGTTCAGAATGTGTTTGCAGCAGCGAGTGGCGAACTGTTCACGTGAACATAACGATTTCGGCAACCCTATTGGCTGAGTGACCTCGTGACAAAACTGAAATATCCTGCCGCCCGATTAACAGTTAGTCTGGAAACGTCCAGGGTTACATTTGCTCGTCTGTTTATTGTGTCTGACATTGTTTAGTTGTGAGTGACAGTGGAATAATTTACGATCTTTGATTGTTATATTTGTCTTTGTGAGTTTGTGGTGTTGTTGCATTTTAAGAATTAAGTTTTACGCAATGTCATCGCCCGTAAAAAAATAAACGAGGACAAGTAAGACACTCCGGGCAAACAGAAGTTATTTTACGCCTTTATAAAAATTTAAATGATGAAAATCCAGAATGCCGTATCAGAGACATCGTGCAGAAAGTTGCGATATCTGCAGGAATTTCTACTCGAAGTGTTTTTTCAATCGTTAAAGAAAAAAAAAAGAAACGGGTAAGCTCAAATCTCCTGCCAAAAAGAAACTCTAAACCAAAACTATTTTTAATAATATGGATGACTTTTTAAAAACAGCTATAAGAAGAAACGTACATGAGTTATTTTTTAAAAAAATGAACTTCTGACTTTAAATAAAATAATAAAGTACTACACTTAGTTAATACCGACAAAAAGTTAGGCTTAGCTAACCTAAGACGAACCACTTTGTTTCACATATTAAAAAAGCTAAACTTCAGGTATCAGAAACGTAACTGTAAAAGTATACTGTTGGACAAAGAAGATATTATTCTATGGAGAAGAGATTACTTGAGAAAAATAGAAGCATATCGCAAGGAAGGTCATACGTTTATTATTTGGACGAAACGTGGCAATGCAGGCCATACGAAATCAAAGGTTTGGACAGATAAATAAGTCTGTTCCAGTAAAGATGCTTTTCTGAGAGGTATGTCATCGGGTTTAAAATGTCCAACTGGAAAGGGTAAGATAGGCTACTTATTGTCACTCAAAAAAGATTTTGTAGAAGATGGACTGTTGATTTTCGAATCAAAATCAGATACTGACTACCATTCAGAAATGGATTGTGAAAATTTTAAAGAATGTTTTTCCGCGATAATACAGGAATTGTATAGCAACTGCGTTATCGTAATGGACAACGCTCCGTATCATTCTGTACAAGTAGAACGCTTACCTACGACCCGTTGGAATAAGCAACAAATTCGGAAGTGGTTGACTGACAAAGGGAATTTTTCAGAAGAATCCATGTTGAAGGTCGAATTACTAAAACTCGTTTCCTATCATAGGCCAAATTACAAAAAATACGTTATCGATGAAATTGCTAAAGAAACAAATAGAATAGTTTTGAGAACCCCTCCTTATCACTGCGAATTAAACCCAATAGAAATGGTATGGGCTGAGGTTAAAGGTTATGTTGCGTCTAACAATGTTACTTTTAACATTAAAGAGGTGCACAGACTGTTAACCGAAGGTGTCTTGCGTTTTACACCTGATAAGTGGGGAAAATATGTGAAACATGTGGTGGACGTTGAAGAGCCGAATATGTGGAAGTTAGACAATATAATTGAAGGCATCGAGCCATTCGTCATAGCTGTTGACGACAGTTCCTCGTCGTCATCGGAATCGGATTTTGCAGACCCATTGGACGTGGAATAATAACATGGTCAAGTTAAAAACTTGTAGCATAAATTATCGAATAGTCTTATTACTTTCATTAGTCTACAATTATCTTTTTTGAATGATTAAGTGTACCAGTGTAAGACGTAGCCCTAATTGCCGATGCATTATTGTGAACCGGACTCATAGCTTACTGTCCCTTGCACGTGTTCGCCTCGTGATAGTGTTTACATCTGCTGCAAACACATTCGGAACCGACTGTAAATATTTCCTAAAGATACAGAAAAACCTACAGACTACTTCAGTTGTCTACTTTTCTTTGATAATATTTAATTTCTATTTTGCTATAAAACTTTTCTGCCTAATCTTCATAATCGTAGTGTGTTTCTAAGTGACCAAGCTATGGCGACTCTTAACCTCTAAGTAAGATTAAAGCAGCTGTAGTAAGAAATATGTTAGAAACAACATCATCTTCAAGTACTAATTGAGGAGTTTATAGTACCTTGGGGACAGGATAACTTATTTGTACCAAATTTGTTTTCAAGTTGGGGATAAAAACTATCTACCAAGAAATGGCTTAAAGCTAAGCTTAAGTAACTGTTCAAGGAATAAATCTGATCAGCCACAACACGTGAACATTATAGAATTATTGTAAATGCGCCTCACTTCACGTTAGGATAAATATTTAAGGCGCTGACGAATAACAAAAGAAAATATTTTAATAACCGTCAAATTTACTAATCCAGAGTAAAACGTATCTATGTATGATACTATTACTGTAACAAGGAAAATAATATCGGGGTTAAGCTATTGTTCGACTAAAACATTAAATGAACTAGCTATTATAGAACGAAGCCTCATAATATTCGCACGATTTCATTCTATTTATTACTTCACAATTGACTTGAGGTTCAGTTTACAACAAAAGTGACGTATTTACTAGACATATGTTTTATACTATTTTACATGAACGTTTTTATTTATTTATTGCATTTGCAATAGAAAAGATTATCCTCGTATCTTTCACTCTACAAGCTAAATCGAATTAAATGTTTTAAAATAAAAATCTAGTTATATGTTCAGTTATTCTCAAAGTTAAAATGTAAAACATGTCTCCATTGGAGAAAATGCAAAAGCATATGAAATGAACACAGAATACAGTATCGTTCAATTTTATATAAATGCACGCTCGTATAATCTTCCATAAAGTCGCAATGTTGAATTCTGTATCACGGTCGAGAAAAAAAATCACAGCGTAATTTACGTCAGAACTATTTCCCTTTGAAGTGAGAACGGACGTAATCTATCCAATTCAGTTGAACGCGTCGACAGAGGGAAATATTTGAAAAGTAAAACATTCTCTCATACATAAAGACACATCTATGATAATCAAATTTTACGGTTCACATGCAGTTAGATTTTACGTTCCACAATATAAAAATAAATCGCCGACAATCGTCGGTGTATATTGTACACTCGCGAGAAAAAACCTTGCAAATATTCGCGATATACTTTGGCCCGAAACATTCGGTTTTAAAGTATTGTCTTGCGTAGCGACAATAATATCACTCTGTTCAAGTGTAAAATCTCCCGGCTTGTATCCCATTCAATGGCTCTACCTAGACTTTAAACAAAATATCGTCGATTTGTTTTAAATGGATTATGTTTTATTAAATATGACAAACTTTTTGTGAGCTCAATTTGTTACAATAAAATTACTCCGATTTACAATTTATAGAGATTTCGACGAGGATGTACTTGAAGTATCTCAGAGCAAAGTGCTACATATATCCATTGACATGATAAAACATCTCTGTTTTCTGGACATTCTAAAGTGGTCAACTCTAAACCAAAAGTGAGTAGTTCTTTCCACCTGGGACAATAGTGTGGACTAACCACAATTGACGCTAGTCCTTTAGCACTATCGCCATAAGAAAATGAGTTTTACAAAAGCCTTCATTCGGTCGGTTTGAATCTTTCCTGATCCACCATATAGGTCACACACTTTATACTGCCAATGTCAGTTAATTCTGTACAATTCGGCACCAAATGCTTTTCTAACTCTCAAGTAATTCAATATACACGGCAACAAACAAAATATATTTATAACAAATTTTCTCATAGATATATGTGAATCGTATGAATACTTGCCAGGTCTTTAGCATTTCTCAGGGGTTGTTGTACTATAATATTTACTACATTTTTCACTTCACTAACGTTATCTAGAGACCGTCGCAGCTTCTACCCTCTACACACATAAACTAAAGTGGTTCTGCACTAGCGATGGTCAAACCAGTGACTTTAACGGATCTGTGATTTTAGTGACAGTTTGATCAGTGACTTAACTTTGATCAGTGATATTAGTACCGGTGTCAAGAGATACTGAGACAGATCTGTATGTGCCAATAGCAGGAAGGCATACCGCACTGGGGACTAAAAGACAGTGACACTGACATTATTATTAGGAAGTTA
Organism: Prosapia bicincta; assembly: GCA_036971475.1. Taxonomy (NCBI): domain Eukaryota; kingdom Metazoa; phylum Arthropoda; class Insecta; order Hemiptera; family Cercopidae; genus Prosapia; species Prosapia bicincta. Next base: position 28,215,781 of record JBAIZL010000002.1, read on the forward strand.
CTGCAACACATACACTGACGTAATAAATTATATATACAACTAGAAAATATCAGTTTATTTACAACATAGGTTTAATTACAAAAATTCATAGTGACAATAATATCACTCCGTTCAATTCTAAAACCTCTCGGCTTTCATTACATTCAATGGCTCTACATAGACTGGAAACAAAATATCGTCATTTATTTTCAATGCATGTAAACACTCAGTATTTTACATTAAAATTGCTTCGATTTACAATTTATGAAAATTTCAACGAGGACGTAAACTAATAATCTACTGAATGATGTACTCGCAGACATGGAAACTAATGAAGTATCTCAGAGCAAGGTGCATTCGATAAAGCTCAAGCGCGACAAAATGTCCCTTATAGCCTTTGACACGATCAAACATCTCTATTTTCTGGATATAGTATTTTCTACGTCTTAGATCTGGTCAATCATAAACCAAAATTGTTTTGCTCTTTCCACCTCTGACCAAGATATGGACTAGCCAAAATTAACGCCAGTTCGTTTGCACTATCACCTTAAGGAACCTTTTTTAAAGCCTTTATTCGCTTAGTTGGCATCTTTATGATCCACTATATAGGTCACACACTTTATACATGCCAATGTCAGTTCATTCCGTACGATTCGGCACACAAGTGTTTCTCTAACTCACAGGTGATTCATTATATACAGCAACCAATATGAATGTTCGGGTGCCAAAACAGAATATTGTATCCTATTGGATGAATCACCCACAGTTGTTTTACAATGTGACACTGATTATCCTATTTAAAAATTGGAAAAAACGAAATAGTGAAATACATATAAATTTTATATTATTAAAAACATAGTATTTTTATTTAATTGTTGGCCGATAATAACATATACAATCATTTTAGGAGTTAACATTTTGGTGTTTTCTTCAAAACTTCCTATGTAGTTTTTCCCCAAAGCGAAGCATTTTGTTTTTCCCGATGAAATTACCAACAATTATTACCCATCATGTTGGTGTTTCAATGTCCCTGGTATAGTTTCTTTATCACCTTGATGTCCTGATGGAATTATTTGTTCTTCGCTAACACCACCCAGACTTGCAAGGAAAAAGTCAACAAGGATGTGCAAAAACTGAACTTAAAGACTCATTGGGCCCCCAAATGTTTCAATTAACTAGAAAATTAGCTACTATAAGTTCATTGTTAAGGTCTTTCACATTAGTTAAAAACTTGGTTACAACTTACTGGAATGCAATGCAATTCTCTTTAATCATCTTAGTTATCTCTGTTTCGAAAGTGGAATCGGACCTCAATTTACGAATTATTTGGTCCGACACAAACACACTCTTTTAATATAGATTTTGATAGATGGTGACATATTTCACACACAAACAGTCTCCATCTTTAGGCAGGGCTTTTACAAACTGTTTCATTAGGCCTAACTTGACGTGTAGAGGTGGACGGAGGACTTGTTTTGGATCTACCAATGTTTTATACAAAATGTTCTCACCAGGGGTTAAAACATTTCTTATGGGCCTTTATTTTCTGTACCAATGTTTATCTCTTGCTTTACCATCTCATTCACAAATAAAACTTTGTAAATCCCTTATGTTGATCAAAAAGCATTCAAACAATCTGTGAAGATTTTAAATCTCCACAGAACATCCAACTGTGAATTAATTAGCTGATTTTCGTAACGAGAAACATCAATAGTACAAAACTAACAATCATTTGAATGATTTTTTTGCTCTCTCCTTACCATCGGTGAGGTACATGTAAATGTAAGGGCTCGAATTTAACGGAAGTTCGAAATATTGATACTCAGAATTTCGAGATTCTACTGAGGATATTATATATATATATATATATATATATATATACATTAGTAAATCAGGTATCTTGTCTTTCTAAATCCATCTAAATTAATTTCCTTTGTCAAAAAAGGTATTATCTTTTCAAATCATCGATATTTCAGCCGAAGTATATAATTTTTAATTTTCATTTCTATCTTTCTATCTTTCTTTCCAAGATAGAAGAATGCATCTCCAATACGCCAGTGTCTACACATTGCTCAATATTCTGACCTAAGTCCATGCTAGCTTACTCCCACAAGCTTCTAAAATGCCATGGAACAAACCTTGGCATCAAATTCCAAATATGACTATATTTTACCTGTGATAAAAGTGTTTGTTCAATTCTTCACAATTACAATTCTTCAAATGTAATTCAACTACATATGTTCGTCAATTTATTTATCTTATTACATGCCAATTTAACCAACTAGAATATTTTCTCTAGCAAGCCATTCTAAAACAAACGTACATTTTTGTTTTATATTATAGTCTATGGTGTTGGAAGCTTGCAACAACAAGCCTAAATAATATTGTAGAATTAAAAACAGAAAAGTATCTGTCCAATCACTGTCGAAGATTCGATACCGGCTTCTCATCCAAAACTTCTTAACTTGATCTAGTTGTAACCAGGATTGAGTAAGTTGTTAGTAGTGCAACCGCCCTTCACCTTCACTAGCCCTCACTAGCTTTACTCAAGCTGACTTTACTCCGTTGACCTTATTGGATTTACATTGTATGGACGGCGTTTTAAGAAAGAATTTAACAATGTTAATGAACTCCTTCCTACAAGGCGACTTCTAAATACCTCTCTACTTTTAATTCGATCGGAATTAGTTACATTCTATAAATGTTTTACTTCTAATCCACAGAAACGATATTTATAAATTGAAATTCTATTCTTTATTTTCACAAAAAAATCACCATTTCTACTCAAGAAAAATATCAACACAAAAATTTATATCATCGCTTATAGTGTGGGTAGGATTTAATTAGGTTGTTTTTGTGAAGAGAATTTTATGATTGGTAAGGAAACATCACCATAAAGAATATGCTCTTTGTAATTACAAATTTTACATTGATTAAAAACCATATCTGACCATATTACCAGTATAAAAATTTATTATTTTTAGTTGTTCTCGTCTATTGATAAGAGTAGCCATATCGGTTTTTTGTAATTAATCGGGCTTGGCGTTTCGCAAAATAAAATTTCGTTTATAATTAACTTAGTTTTTTACGTCTTTTTTCAGAAGAGAAACTGTGCATAAAATTGCTGTACATATTCAAGTAGCATTAATTATGCACGCGCTGGACGCAATTCGAGTGTGAACCGGCCTTTGAGGTGCACTTTATATGTTGAAAGTGGGGCGAACAAATCACTTTGTGATCACAAAAAAGCTGTATCCTGCAACCCCTTTGCCAGTATCAAATGAAACTATACAACTGCTTGACAAGCAATGGCTGATTCATCTCGTTTATATCAGAGTTATACTTTATAACATTGCCATCTATCCCAATGTTTATATCTCGTCACTAAAATATTTAACATAAAGTTAATAGATATTTTTAGCGATTTATGTACAAGACTTATAAAAAGCAAATATAATCAGCAAATATATCGTTTTTTTTTTAAAAGAATATCGCCTTTAATAATTATAAAATACTAGGTGATATTTGCATAAATATGACAAATACAGTCACAAAGTGTTAGTATAATGGTTTTGGTTCTAATAATTTGAACCTAATTATAATATTAATTATGAAAAAATAGCAAATACCAATTTATAAAGTAAGCTAATTGGTTGACGTCCGAAAGTTCCTTCATCTTCTGTCAGAAATAAAACAAGGTTAATTCGAAACCAAGTTAGGAGTTAGAGAAACTTCACTAAAGCTGACTTCACACATCAATAGAATACCCTTCTCTATTGAAACTTATATTTAGTTTATTAACTAAAAATTAATCCTAATCTAACGGGGTATCTCTATATTTTAATGTGATTTAACATTTTCCTTGTTTTTTTTGGGTGGAATCTAGTTTTTACTAAAATACTAATAATGTATCTAACATACTTATTCAATGTTTTCACTTGTCAGTTGAAATAAACCTGAATTGAAAGGCAAACCGGTTGCAGAGTGTATAGGCAGTGAAAATAATAGGGCAAATCATCATAAACCATACCGTTAAAGGAATGGTATTTCAGTAAATTTGTATGAATATTACTGTCAAATCAGCATCAGCAATATTAAAAGTAACAAATATTAGAATTCATTTTTAAACAAATTAAAATAAGCTATACTATGTTGCCAAAAAAGTAATTAATGTAATAAAATAAATTTTGACACTGTTAGTTCGACAAATTTTGCATTTAATCTATTTATATCACATTTTAATTTATATTTCTATTTTTAGCAATGTCGCCGATCAATGTTACGGCACTTCAGTGTAGCACATTAAATATTTTGCAATGAATTAAAAATAATCAAAGTCAAGGTCATATATTTTAAGAGAAAATGCATAGTACTGCTTTGAAATATAAGAGTAATATTGCTTAACGATTAGAGCAAATATTGCAGGAATATTTAGCATTATACATAGATTGCATTATCTCCTCCGGTAGTGAGTCTCGGGGGAGATCACGGCTAGACTGGGTTGTACTGCCTTCTGCAATACTCTCCCTTAAGTAATATATAAAGAATTAGTTAACGCTTCTTTGTAACAGATATGCGCATATTAATACTTCTGAACCGATAATCTAATCAAATACCCAATAAACTCCTCAGGATGATCCAAATTGCAATAGCGGTATTCCAAAACAGAATTCCTTCACTAATTGTATTTAAGGGTGCTTCTGAATGTACGTCGTCAATCACCCCACTTTACGACCGGCAATCTCCCTTCAGCCCTCTACAGGAACAATTCACCCACTGTAAACCACTACAAACCGTAATTGTTTAACTCGCCATCATGCAGACAATCCATTCTCGAAATGCAACCTGGACTTCATTTATAAAAGGGTTACTCATATGTGATATTACAAAGTGTGAACGCATTAAAATCGTTTGATATATAATTAAATAACATCGAAGTTTGTGTTTCGGCCTACCGCGAGTTGCTCACTAGTTGGACAAATCAATATAGTTAACAATATTATACAATTAAAGGTATAACAATATTTTACCCAACAAAGTCTAAGCCACGGGGGAAGCTCTCCACTGCTTACAATCAATCACTAATTGGGACTGATTTATTAACAGGGTTGCCAAGTTTCTGGGTTATCACCACTATATACCACACTTCATCTTTCTGCTTTCAATTCGCCGGATATGAACGGAATAGATACGGCACCGTGCGGGTTTCAAATGCCACTCAAATTCAATTCTGTCATGGTGCTATTAAACTGATAAATGTTTAATTAATAACATACTCATCTTCATTTCTATCGGGAAAATTTCTATATATTTGAGTACAGTTTTCTGCCAATCTTAACGTTTCAATATGTTCCTCTGTTGACGCGTTTCGGAGTAATTCCATTTTCAAAACTTAAATCCTATTGTTCGCTCAAACTATGAGTTGATCGTTATATATAACGTTAGCCACGCCCACACCACTTCCAGACCTGCTTTCCTATTGGTGCACGCCTACTCTTGCTTCTTGCATCAAACTACGTGATAATTTTAAACTTTTAAATATAACGTTCCACTGTGTATTTATTTGATTTTTTTAATTTTGCTTTATAATGTGTTGATGCGTTTCGGAGTGTACGTTGAAAATTTTACATTATGTTAATAAAGGAAGACATTTAAATATTTGGAAAATCTAGAAATTTATAAAGCAAAATTTAAAAAGGAAAATGTAATAAACGAGCAACGAAACACGTCAACAGAGATGTAAGTTATATTGAAACGTTAGGAATGCAGAAAACTGTACTAAAACATATATGTTTAACTATACCTAAATGGAAATGATACCAAGAACGTTGCAGGAGAAAGGTGAGGTGGTCAGTTTAAGATCCAATTCAAGCTGAGTGGTCAGGAAACGCGTACAGGATGGGAACAACTTGTGTAAATATGCATCATGATGACATTAAAAAAACAAAACGTTTCGTGAGTTACTTTACGATTTAAGGTTTTTGCAAATGTACGTTATATCGTATTTAAAAGCAAAATTTTCAAACAAAACTCTCACCTTTTGTTAGGTAAGACACTGTATTACGTAAGACGCTATATCGTGACCTATATATAGCGAAAAATGGAGCATAAATATCGACTTAATGTAACGCGCAGATGAATAATGAATGACATGAACGAATCGTTCTAATATTACTTAGCAAAAATAAACTATAAAAATTGCACTAAAATTAAAATATAATAATAATAACACAGATCTATTCAGTACGTGAAGAGACCTCCTAATGCAGTGACATTATTCATACTCCAAATATTTAATGCGTTAAAATTTCCATAGAGTAAAGCAAACAACACAAGACATTTACGCAACCTATTTGGTGACTTCAACGCACGTTGAGAGCATTTTCGATTCCCAGATTATGTAATGTTTACTTAAAAGGAAAAAAATAATCATTTAACAGAGAACTTAATATCTAAGAAAATATTTTTTCAATAACGACTATTTAAAATAATATATTTTTACACACGCAAATCTTTTAAAATGATTTTGTTTCTGTCACAAGGTATTTTATACAACGGTCTGTATCCATTGAGAATCAGCTGTGACCATGAATTGTGTATGCGGTAACGTTTTGGTAAAACGTTAATGATGTTATTGTCACTAAAAATTAAAATTCAATTCAATATGCAGCAATGTCAAACTTAAATAATAAAATGCACGATAACGTGTTAATATCAAACTCTGTTGATGTATGCACGAAGCTTCAAATATGCAAAAATGTTTCTTGGTTATATATTAATAATTAATGAATTAACGAAGTCTGAATTTCATCCTAAAAATTTGGTAGTTATAGTCGTGTATAAATGTATTATTATTTTCCCTTTTAATAGAAAAACAACCAAATTAAGTGTGTACATAACATTAACAGTAGTTCTATCGTGCTGAGGCACTTCATGACAGAATGCTACTTTTTGTCATGACCCTTATTTACGTTGGCACTGATCAGCAAAAGCCAGAACCAATCAGAAGGTAAGAAGCAGGAACTGTGAAGATGCAAAGCCATTGTGAGCTTACTGGTCCGTGAAACATAGGTAAATCTCGACACGCAGGAATTAGAGAGGCAAGTATTTCCAAACAAATCTACTTACATTCCTGAACGTACGCAATATAAAGTAGTCAACAATGTTAAATTGCACGAAACACCCTTCGTTCCGTTATAGCTTGCGCATAAATATATGCTAACGGAAAATAAGATAAATCAATAAAGTACTAGAGGATAGCTTGATTTATGAAATTAAAATTTTAAAGATTGTTGCAATGAACGTTATTTAATCTAATTTAATGGTTGTTACTAAAGTTGGAATAAACACTGAGACACTAAATAAAAAAGGTTTCTGCTATCTTCCAACCCTCACACTCCTTCTATTACTCTTTGTTCTGTCTTAAAACACAAACTAAAATTGGCATATATGTATATAGCCCTACATATATATATATATATATATATATATATATATATATATATATATATATATATATATATCTTCTTATAGTTATACTAACTCTTTATTCCAACATGCGATCTCTTCCTCTTTCTCTCACTAATTTTTCCCCTATCTCTGTGTCTAACTCCCTTTCTCTCTCTCTCTCTCTCTCAAACACACACCCACTTATCTATACACACTCACACACACACACACACACACACACACACACACACACACACACACACACACATACACACACACACACACACACACTCACACACACACACACACACACACACACACACACACACACACACACTCTCACACACACACACAAACACACACACACACACAAACACACACACACACAAACACACACACACACACACACACACACACATACACACACACATACACATATACACACACTCAAACACCTCACTTACACACACACACTCTTTCAAATATGTCTCCTTTCTTAGATTATTTTTTTCATCACTCTCTAACGTTTTCCCTTCCTTTTTCCACCTCTTTCTATTCTCTCTCTGGTTTTCCTCTCTCCCTTTGGACAACCACTTACGCTTAACGTTCTTCTTGTTCTATTCCTCTTTCTTCTATCTCTCCCTCTCTCTCTCTCTCTCTCTCTCTCTCTCTCTCTCTCTCTCTGTCTCTCTACCTTGCTAGTTCTCAAATTAACTCTTAAAAAAGTTAAATTGTAATAATTGCAAAGATTTTATTAATGTATACGTCATAGTAGTTATGTTTTATTTATCCTACAATAAAATCCTTTACAACGACAACTTTATAATAACTAATTACAGATATCGTAATACATAACCACAATAATGCCAGCATATATAAGTCGTAAGGAGTAAATTCAGATCATCTGAGTTTATTGGATTCTAGTATTAACGTGTGAGTGGTATTTTACATAAAAAGTTGTTCATGATGACGTAAAAACATACACTATGTGACGATATATTTTATTCGGTGTGTAACTCTATAGAAATGGCTGAAGACTATTATCGTTGTGATATTGTAGGGGATATTCCAAAATAACAACATCATAGTAGTTCATTATGCATTGTTCAGCCTTCATGCATTGTTGTTCAAAATAGCATTATTCATGAATGTTTGTTTAAAATATTTTAGTGACGAGGTATAAACGTTGGGATAGATGGCCATGTTACAAAGTATAGCTCTAATAAAAACGAGACGAATCCGCCACTGTTTGTCAAGGCAGTTGTATAGTTTCATTCAATACTGGCAAATTGGTTGTAGGGCACAGCTTTTTGCGATCACAAAGTGAATTCATCGCTCCGCTTTGAACATGTAAAGTACATCTCAAAGGCCAGGTTAGACACGTATTGCGTCCAGCGCGTGCATAATTAAAGCTATTCAAATATGTATATTTTTATGCATGGTTTCTCTTCTGAAATAAGACCTAAAATAACGTAGTAAAATACAAAGAAATTTTAATTTACAAAACGTCAAGTTCTACTTATTACCTAAAATTGCAATGGTTACTCAACAATTAATACTAAATTTCAGTCAATTAGATATTCTAGTCAGATATGGCTGCTGATCAATGTAACATTTGTAGTTAAACCAAACATATGTATAATTTCGATATTTCCTAACCCTTCATAACATTCCCTTCACGGAAGAAACAATCAACTTACTCACTTACTAGCCAACGCTCACCTTCGGTAGTTGAGCCATTTGGCAACAAGCTGACCAGTAGAGATGGTCGTCCTTGAAGATGGGACTGTTGTATCCCGATCCCGGTCAAAGGCTGTGTATTGTGCAATCATTAAGGTGTTCGGCATTCATAAGCTCACTACCAGACAGCAGAAACTCCTGGATCGTTAACAAATGGATGGGGTGGAGGTGAGCAGCAAGGTATTACCGGTCATGATTCATGACCGGACTTCAATCTGAAAGCTGCAACAGCAACAGCTTGGGGAAGTTATGGTCCTGTGGTCCCCCAAGATTTTCTCACCATTTTCCTGCTGAGAGTTCCCTTAGTCGAACGTGATTTAATTTTTGGGGGGACATCTTTATTAGGGACCAGGAGGGTTGTAGTGAACTCAAATGCTCAGGGCGAGGGAGGTTTGTTACCTGCTTGGCTAATTGATCAGCCTTTATATTGCCTGTGATGTTTACATGGCACGGGGTTCACTGGAATTTAAGTACCCATTTGGCATTTATGAGAGCATTTATTTTTCTTCTACAGTCTATGGTTCTACTACCGACAGTCTGAACGTTCCCAGAGAGGTTCAAATTGGCGGTCGTATAGTCAACAAGGAAGACTGCCTTAGCCGGAGCAGTCAGGTTCTTGCTTCGTAGTTGCTTGTGTGGCCCTCGACAGTAGAAAATATATGCAGTATTATGCAGTGTTTCACCTGATCATGGTATGGTTCATCCATCCGTGTATATTTGGAGCCATTCTGGTGCAGGGTATTTTTCCTAGATAGTTCGGACGGCTGCGCCTCTAAGCTCCTGAAACAAACAACAAAATAGCTACAATGCAATTGATGACATTAATACACATGAGTTCATGATGCATGGATGAAACGTATTGTTGCGGAGGATGTTTAACTTGATTAGGAATGACGATTTCGTTTGTAAACGTAATGAAGTTAATTCCGGTGTCCTATTATCGTGGTCGTAGAATACTTGAATGTTTAATTAGTTGTATAGTTAATTAGTTATGTGTATAACTCAACATACTCTGATTAAATTAAAATTAGAGAGGTATTTTGAAGTTGTCTGGATGGAAACAGACCATTGACGTTGTTACTGTTTTTATAACCAGGTTCATATTCAAAGAAAGGGAAATAGATCGAAGAGTAAAGCTAGTTCGGCTAGTGAAGGAGACGGACGGGTGATCTACTGATAGCTTACTCAATTTTTGTGGCCATAGAATCGATCCGGTTAAGATGTTTAGGATGAGAAGGCTGTATGGTATCTTCAACCATCATTGGAAAATACTTTTTTTAATTTTAATTATACAACATTTCATTAAGCTTGTTGATGCATGCTTCCTATCCCATAAAATTTACTTTAAAGAAATACACATTGAGTTTTGAAAGGCTTGCTAGGCCTTCGAATATCGAAGTTGGTAACGATGGCATACAATAACAGGTAATTGGACGAACAGATAATAGAATTTTTTACAAAATTAGATTATTGAAACTCCTTTTTTACGATTGTGTGTCCAAATACTGTAATAGTTTTGATTTTGTTTTTGTAAACACATTATTTTGTGGGAAAACACAATAGGTCATTTTTAACACAAATAGAAACTAGAATTGTAAATACCAAACTGCATTTTGAATTATCCGCTACCTTTAGCTATTATAAATCAGTAGCCCTTTGATAAATTAATTACAGTTTGCATTTCAATAGTGGGATCTCTGCATGCCCGTGCATTAAATAATCACGGTTTGTAGTGGTTTCCAGTGGGTGAATTGTTCATGTAGAGGGCTCAATGGAGTTTGCTGGTCGTAAAGTGGAGAGATTGACGTACGTTCAGGAGCAACCGTAAGTACAGCTATTGAAGGAATTCTGTTTTGGAATCCCACTTCTGGAATTTAGAGCATCCAGTGCAGTGTATTTGGTTTTTGATTAAATTACATGACCATATCTGTCGTAACCGATTACATGTAATATTCTGTACATATCTGGTACAAAGAAGCGTTTACGAATTCTTTATGTTTTACTTAAGGGAGAGTGTTTACAGTGTAGCAGTAGGCATTACTGTCCAGGCTTGCCGTGAACTCCCCCGACACCCACTACCGGGAGAGATCTTGCGATATATGTATAATGCTATATATTCCTCCAATGTCTGTTTTAATTAATAAATATACAATTATATTTAAAAGAAATATTGTGCATTATCTTTTTCTTCTAAAATAAGAGACCATGATTTTAATGTAATAATTTGTAATACATTGCAAAATATCAAATGGACTACGCTGGAATGATGCAACATAGATCGGGGACATTAATAAGTATAGAAATATAAATTGAAATTTATAAAAAAAAGTGAAATAAATAAATGTCAAATTTGTCTAAGTAACAGTGTTAGAATTAATTTTATTAAACTAATTACTTTTTGGCAATGAAGTCTACTTTAATTTATTTACAAATTATTGATAACAATTAGTATTTTCAATATTTCTGACGTCAGTTTTACAATGACATTCATACAAGTTTAGTGTGATTATTAAATCTAACGGTATGGGTTGTTATGGTTTACATCATCATTTTCACTTCTCATACTTGAAGTTTGGAGCAGTGTATTGGAGTTTTGAATAGACTACAGGTGTGTTAAACTACACGAATCTTCTGCAAAGAAGGAATAACTAATTCTTTGTGTATTGTTTATGGGAGAATGCTTACAGTGAGTACTCGGACCCTACAGTGATCCCCCTACACTCACTACCAGAGGAGATTCATACAATCTAAGTGCACCTCAGCATGATTCTCCAGGCCTGCCAAATATTATATATTACCATTATTTAAAACCCACAAAGGGTTTTTTATAATATCTTGTTTCTGTTTGTAATATATTTATTTGTGGTTCACTATAAAAACTTCTAATTCGTCACGCACATGTGAATCACGTGACCTAGATCAGCAACTTATAGAAAGCGGAAAACATATACATTAACCTTCAAGTATAACACTTAAACTACTTAAAAAGTCCCCTTAAACTACACATTTGTTGCAAACCATTGCCCGGTGGTCATCACACATAGCAGCACCGTAGGTTTCTCAATGGAGTTTTGTTTCTCTTTCTTTTGTTCGAGGACAAAAACTATAACTTTTTTTCTTGGTGGTTCTTCCCCTTCTCTTACTTTCTCAATGTTGTCTTTCAGAAATACCCAAAATGTCCTAAATGGCCATTTTAGGATTCCTGTGGAGTGTTGCGGTCTCTATGTTCGTATAATAAAGATTTGATTAAGGATTTGCCTAGTGTTGTCAAATACAACCTTCGGGAAATTTTTTCAGGTTTCTTAGTTTCATCATCAACTATGGCACTGCGATGAAAGGATGAAAGCAAAACAACATTTTTTTTTCTCTTTTGGGGCGAAATACACAATTGTCTTACTATGGTTAAAGGCAAATAGAGATTGTCCTTCAGGTTTTACTCATAAGAACTTTGCAGGGATCTCGATTTGTTTGCCCTCATTGTTCCATAATTGTCAATTTACTGTCTACTAACATGTTGAACATCATTCTGATACTTCCTGAAGTAAATCTCTTATAAAACCAGAATTATCTGCTATATTTGAGTTTTAGTAGCACAAACACGATTACTGTACTATTGAAAAAGGTATACGTAAATATACCACTGGGGTCCACAGAACCCTACGGCCACTCATATTGTTTATTGCACCGTCAGCAGCAGACTACAAGATGGCAAAACCAGTGTGCGCTCTATCCAGGAGTACCAACTGAATTTACATGGTGGCTATATTTCCCGTAAAAACAATATTACAAAATAATTATCCAGTAAAAATTGTGTGGTCCAATGAAGGTTAATATCAATTTTAGATTATTTCAATCAATTATAACGAATTTGATATTATGAATTATAATTTTGTTTTAAAAATATTTTAAATAATTAATAACAAACTGCTAATGTGATCTAATTTTGTTTAAAATAAATAATTTTTTTTTGCTAGAGTTTCAAATATTTCAGACAACGATTTTACCGAACTTCTATGAAAGTGTGAGTACTACGTTCAACGGCCTGGGTGTTGAAGGGTTACACCATTATTTTCTTTACATTTATCACTACACTATTTCTCCTTTCCCACTTGACAGGTTGAAACTGTGAGTTATTATATTAATAGTGTTTAGTAAATTCAGTATTCACACTGGAAAATACTTAGAATCATTTTAGACCGTATTTAATAAGCTACATAGTATCCAGTTTGATTAGGTCTGGTTATAAAGGATTATTAAATGAATAATAATAACGTAGACTAACCGGTTGATGTCTGAAGTGGCCTTTAGTTTGTGAACTGCCCCCACAGATAACCATCTGTGTTTCATTAACGGCAAAAGATGGAGACCATTACAAACATCAACCGATTAGTTACCATTAAAAAAACTTTATTGATTTTATTGTATTCTGAGATTATACTAGATAATCAAAACATTACTAATTTCATACTTGCAAATGTATTACGCATATTTATACTCTAAATGACCCGATTTTGTATCAGGTATATTTATAATATTACAATATCGTGCCCCGTCTTACTGAGAATATGTTTTAATGGTTTTTGTAACGTACAATTTCACGACTTTATGATATCCGTCAGGTTACGCTGCGAGTCCCCTCAAAACGAATAAAATGGCAACATTTAATAATCATGCAACAGCTGATTTTGTAATATAGGTTATGTTGTAGAACAGCTGTTTCAATGGGTTATGTTAAATTATTTATTGAACATTCTTAATAAACATTATTGAATAGTTTTGATGAGTTAAAATATATTGATAAACTATTTATTGTTTTGAATAAATTATGATAGTTAAATATTTAATAATAAAAAATTCAATATAACAATAGCAGTAAGTTTACATTTAATAATCCAGTTTTTTAAATGAAAAAAACTCTCATGCGTATCTGACTATTATTAAGAACTGATTTCAAATCAATTTTTCAATCAAAAAAATTGTATTCAGTAAACATTTAATAAATGATTTTGTTACCTAAATTTTTTTATTGTTAAACAGAATAATTATTAGTTTTTAATAAATGTATTCCTCTTTTAAAGATATAAACATTGAATGAAAAATGTAACAATTCATACTTTTGGCTATTTTCATTGAAAATGTTGCAAAACTGTTAGCCATTATTGGTTATTTGTAGTTATAATTTTGGTATTGAAAGTAAATAATCCATATTATTGTCTATTAAAAAATAATGTTTATATTCTGATGTCTGCATTTCATTTGTAGAAAATTTCGCAAAACTATTAGTTCTAAATTGTTATTTTTAGTTAATATTTTGCTGCTAAATGTACAATATATTTATGATTGTTTCTTATTTTTAATGATTTCTTGAGCAACTGTGGCTTAATTAAGACAAAATAACAATAAATTTATAACCTCAGTATTTTTGCTATATATGTTACGTTGTAAATTAAATTAATTTTGTTCAGTACTACTGAAGATGGTTAACTGGTAACCGAAATGTACATCAAGTGATTCAATAAAGTTATATTGCGGT